>CANUEZ040000002.1:3582500-3589927 GCA_948099385.1 Fasciola hepatica | reverse complement strand
GATAGATAGATAGATAGATAGATAGATAGATAGATAGATAGATAGATAGATAGATAGATAGATAGATAGATAGATAGATAGATAGATAGATAGATAGATAGATAGATAGATAGATAGATAGATAGATAGATAGATAGATAGATAGATAGATAGATAGATAGATAGATAGATAGATAGATAGATAGATAGATAGATAGATAGATAGATAGATAGATAGATAGATAGATAGATAGATAGATAGATAGATAGATAGATAGATAGATAGATAGATAGATAGATAGATAGATAGATAGATAGATAGATAGATAGATAGATAGATAGATAGATAGATAGATAGATAGATAGATAGATAGATAGATAGATAGATAGATAGATAGATAGATAGATAGATAGATAGATAGATAGATAGATAGATAGATAGATAGATAGATAGATAGATAGATAGATAGATAGATAGATAGATAGATAGATAGATAGATAGATAGATAGATAGATAGATAGATAGATAGATAGATAGATAGATAGATAGATAGATAGATAGATAGATAGATAGATAGATAGATAGATAGATAGATAGATAGATAGATAGATAGATAGATAGATAGATAGATAGATAGATAGATAGATAGATAGATAGATAGATAGATAGATAGATAGATAGATAGATAGATAGATAGATAGATAGATAGATAGATAGATAGATAGATAGATAGATAGATAGATAGATAGATAGATAGATAGATAGATAGATAGATAGATAGATAGATAGATAGATAGATAGATAGATAGATAGATAGATAGATAGATAGATAGATAGATAGATAGATAGATAGATAGATAGATAGATAGATAGATAGATAGATAGATAGATAGATAGATAGATAGATAGATAGATAGATAGATAGATAGATAGATAGATAGATAGATAGATAGATAGATAGATAGATAGATAGATAGATAGATAGATAGATAGATAGATAGATAGATAGATAGATAGATAGATAGATAGATAGATAGATAGATAGATAGATAGATAGATAGATAGATAGATAGATAGATAGATAGATAGATAGATAGATAGATAGATAGATAGATAGATAGATAGATAGATAGATAGATAGATAGATAGATAGATAGATAGATAGATAGATAGATAGATAGATAGATAGATAGATAGATAGATAGATAGATAGATAGATAGATAGATAGATAGATAGATAGATAGATAGATAGATAGATAGATAGATAGATAGATAGATAGATAGATAGATAGATAGATAGATAGATAGATAGATAGATAGATAGATAGATAGATAGATAGATAGATAGATAGATAGATAGATAGATAGATAGATAGATAGATAGATAGATAGATAGATAGATAGATAGATAGATAGATAGATAGATAGATAGATAGATAGATAGATAGATAGATAGATAGATAGATAGATAGATAGATAGATAGATAGATAGATAGATAGATAGATAGATAGATAGATAGATAGATAGATAGATAGATAGATAGATAGATAGATAGATAGATAGATAGATAGATAGATAGATAGATAGATAGATAGATAGATAGATAGATAGATAGATAGATAGATAGATAGATAGATAGATAGATAGATAGATAGATAGATAGATAGATAGATAGATAGATAGATAGATAGATAGATAGATAGATAGATAGATAGATAGATAGATAGATAGATAGATAGATAGATAGATAGATAGATAGATAGATAGATAGATAGATAGATAGATAGATAGATAGATAGATAGATAGATAGATAGATAGATAGATAGATAGATAGATAGATAGATAGATAGATAGATAGATAGATAGATAGATAGATAGATAGATAGATAGATAGATAGATAGATAGATAGATAGATAGATAGATAGATAGATAGATAGATAGATAGATAGATAGATAGATAGATAGATAGATAGATAGATAGATAGATAGATAGATAGATAGATAGATAGATAGATAGATAGATAGATAGATAGATAGATAGATAGATAGATAGATAGATAGATAGATAGATAGATAGATAGATAGATAGATAGATAGATAGATAGATAGATAGATAGATAGATAGATAGATAGATAGATAGATAGATAGATAGATAGATAGATAGATAGATAGATAGATAGATAGATAGATAGATAGATAGATAGATAGATAGATAGATAGATAGATAGATAGATAGATAGATAGATAGATAGATAGATAGATAGATAGATAGATAGATAGATAGATAGATAGATAGATAGATAGATAGATAGATAGATAGATAGATAGATAGATAGATAGATAGATAGATAGATAGATAGATAGATAGATAGATAGATAGATAGATAGATAGATAGATAGATAGATAGATAGATAGATAGATAGATAGATAGATAGATAGATAGATAGATAGATAGATAGATAGATAGATAGATAGATAGATAGATAGATAGATAGATAGATAGATAGATAGATAGATAGATAGATAGATAGATAGATAGATAGATAGATAGATAGATAGATAGATAGATAGATAGATAGATAGATAGATAGATAGATAGATAGATAGATAGATAGATAGATAGATAGATAGATAGATAGATAGATAGATAGATAGATAGATAGATAGATAGATAGATAGATAGATAGATAGATAGATAGATAGATAGATAGATAGATAGATAGATAGATAGATAGATAGATAGATAGATAGATAGATAGATAGATAGATAGATAGATAGATAGATAGATAGATAGATAGATAGATAGATAGATAGATAGATAGATAGATAGATAGATAGATAGATAGATAGATAGATAGATAGATAGATAGATAGATAGATAGATAGATAGATAGATAGATAGATAGATAGATAGATAGATAGATAGATAGATAGATAGATAGATAGATAGATAGATAGATAGATAGATAGATAGATAGATAGATAGATAGATAGATAGATAGATAGATAGATAGATAGATAGATAGATAGATAGATAGATAGATAGATAGATAGATAGATAGATAGATAGATAGATAGATAGATAGATAGATAGATAGATAGATAGATAGATAGATAGATAGATAGATAGATAGATAGATAGATAGATAGATAGATAGATAGATAGATAGATAGATAGATAGATAGATAGATAGATAGATAGATAGATAGATAGATAGATAGATAGATAGATAGATAGATAGATAGATAGATAGATAGATAGATAGATAGATAGATAGATAGATAGATAGATAGATAGATAGATAGATAGATAGATAGATAGATAGATAGATAGATAGATAGATAGATAGATAGATAGATAGATAGATAGATAGATAGATAGATAGATAGATAGATAGATAGATAGATAGATAGATAGATAGATAGATAGATAGATAGATAGATAGATAGATAGATAGATAGATAGATAGATAGATAGATAGATAGATAGATAGATAGATAGATAGATAGATAGATAGATAGATAGATAGATAGATAGATAGATAGATAGATAGATAGATAGATAGATAGATAGATAGATAGATAGATAGATAGATAGATAGATAGATAGATAGATAGATAGATAGATAGATAGATAGATAGATAGATAGATAGATAGATAGATAGATAGATAGATAGATAGATAGATAGATAGATAGATAGATAGATAGATAGATAGATAGATAGATAGATAGATAGATAGATAGATAGATAGATAGATAGATAGATAGATAGATAGATAGATAGATAGATAGATAGATAGATAGATAGATAGATAGATAGATAGATAGATAGATAGATAGATAGATAGATAGATAGATAGATAGATAGATAGATAGATAGATAGATAGATAGATAGATAGATAGATAGATAGATAGATAGATAGATAGATAGATAGATAGATAGATAGATAGATAGATAGATAGATAGATAGATAGATAGATAGATAGATAGATAGATAGATAGATAGATAGATAGATAGATAGATAGATAGATAGATAGATAGATAGATAGATAGATAGATAGATAGATAGATAGATAGATAGATAGATAGATAGATAGATAGATAGATAGATAGATAGATAGATAGATAGATAGATAGATAGATAGATAGATAGATAGATAGATAGATAGATAGATAGATAGATAGATAGATAGATAGATAGATAGATAGATAGATAGATAGATAGATAGATAGATAGATAGATAGATAGATAGATAGATAGATAGATAGATAGATAGATAGATAGATAGATAGATAGATAGATAGATAGATAGATAGATAGATAGATAGATAGATAGATAGATAGATAGATAGATAGATAGATAGATAGATAGATAGATAGATAGATAGATAGATAGATAGATAGATAGATAGATAGATAGATAGATAGATAGATAGATAGATAGATAGATAGATAGATAGATAGATAGATAGATAGATAGATAGATAGATAGATAGATAGATAGATAGATAGATAGATAGATAGATAGATAGATAGATAGATAGATAGATAGATAGATAGATAGATAGATAGATAGATAGATAGATAGATAGATAGATAGATAGATAGATAGATAGATAGATAGATAGATAGATAGATAGATAGATAGATAGATAGATAGATAGATAGATAGATAGATAGATAGATAGATAGATAGATAGATAGATAGATAGATAGATAGATAGATAGATAGATAGATAGATAGATAGATAGATAGATAGATAGATAGATAGATAGATAGATAGATAGATAGATAGATAGATAGATAGATAGATAGATAGATAGATAGATAGATAGATAGATAGATAGATAGATAGATAGATAGATAGATAGATAGATAGATAGATAGATAGATAGATAGATAGATAGATAGATAGATAGATAGATAGATAGATAGATAGATAGATAGATAGATAGATAGATAGATAGATAGATAGATAGATAGATAGATAGATAGATAGATAGATAGATAGATAGATAGATAGATAGATAGATAGATAGATAGATAGATAGATAGATAGATAGATAGATAGATAGATAGATAGATAGATAGATAGATAGATAGATAGATAGATAGATAGATAGATAGATAGATAGATAGATAGATAGATAGATAGATAGATAGATAGATAGATAGATAGATAGATAGATAGATAGATAGATAGATAGATAGATAGATAGATAGATAGATAGATAGATAGATAGATAGATAGATAGATAGATAGATAGATAGATAGATAGATAGATAGATAGATAGATAGATAGATAGATAGATAGATAGATAGATAGATAGATAGATAGATAGATAGATAGATAGATAGATAGATAGATAGATAGATAGATAGATAGATAGATAGATAGATAGATAGATAGATAGATAGATAGATAGATAGATAGATAGATAGATAGATAGATAGATAGATAGATAGATAGATAGATAGATAGATAGATAGATAGATAGATAGATAGATAGATAGATAGATAGATAGATAGATAGATAGATAGATAGATAGATAGATAGATAGATAGATAGATAGATAGATAGATAGATAGATAGATAGATAGATAGATAGATAGATAGATAGATAGATAGATAGATAGATAGATAGATAGATAGATAGATAGATAGATAGATAGATAGATAGATAGATAGATAGATAGATAGATAGATAGATAGATAGATAGATAGATAGATAGATAGATAGATAGATAGATAGATAGATAGATAGATAGATAGATAGATAGATAGATAGATAGATAGATAGATAGATAGATAGATAGATAGATAGATAGATAGATAGATAGATAGATAGATAGATAGATAGATAGATAGATAGATAGATAGATAGATAGATAGATAGATAGATAGATAGATAGATAGATAGATAGATAGATAGATAGATAGATAGATAGATAGATAGATAGATAGATAGATAGATAGATAGATAGATAGATAGATAGATAGATAGATAGATAGATAGATAGATAGATAGATAGATAGATAGATAGATAGATAGATAGATAGATAGATAGATAGATAGATAGATAGATAGATAGATAGATAGATAGATAGATAGATAGATAGATAGATAGATAGATAGATAGATAGATAGATAGATAGATAGATAGATAGATAGATAGATAGATAGATAGATAGATAGATAGATAGATAGATAGATAGATAGATAGATAGATAATAGATAGATAGATAGATAGATAGATAATAGATAGATAGATAGATAGATAGATAGATAGATAGATAGATAGATAGATAGATAGATAGATAGATAGATAGATAGATAGATAGATAGATAGATAGATAGATAGATAGATAGATAGATAGATAGATAGATAGATAGATAGATAGATAGATAGATAGATAGATAGATAGATAGATAGATAGATAGATAGATAGATAGATAGATAGATAGATAGATAGATAGATAGATAGATAGATAGATAGATAGATAGATAGATAGATAGATAGATAGATAGATAGATAGATAGATAGATAGATAGATAGATAGATAGATAGATAGATAGATAGATAGATAGATAGATAGATAGATAGATAGATAGATAGATAGATAGATAGATAGATAGATAGATAGATAGATAGATAGATAGATAGATAGATAGATAGATAGATAGATAGATAGATAGATAGATAGATAGATAGATAGATAGATAGATAGATAGATAGATAGATAGATAGATAGATAGATAGATAGATAGATAGATAGATAGATAGATAGATAGATAGATAGATAGATAGATAGATAGATAGATAGATAGATAGATAGATAGATAGATAGATAGATAGATAGATAGATAGATAGATAGATAGATAGATAGATAGATAGATAGATAGATAGATAGATAGATAGATAGATAGATAGATAGATAGATAGATAGATAGATAGATAGATAGATAGATAGATAGATAGATAGATAGATAGATAGATAGATAGATAGATAGATAGATAGATAGATAGATAGATAGATAGATAGATAGATAGATAGATAGATAGATAGATAGATAGATAGATAGATAGATAGATAGATAGATAGATAGATAGATAGATAGATAGATAGATAGATAGATAGATAGATAGATAGATAGATAGATAGATAGATAGATAGATAGATAGATAGATAGATAGATAGATAGATAGATAGATAGATAGATAGATAGATAGATAGATAGATAGATAGATAGATAGATAGATAGATAGATAGATAGATAGATAGATAGATAGATAGATAGATAGATAGATAGATAGATAGATAGATAGATAGATAGATAGATAGATAGATAGATAGATAGATAGATAGATAGATAGATAGATAGATAGATAGATAGATAGATAGATAGATAGATAGATAGATAGATAG
>CANUEZ040000002.1:3190000-3572500 GCA_948099385.1 Fasciola hepatica | reverse complement strand
AGATAGATAGATAGATAGATAGATAGATAGATAGATAGATAGATAGATAGATAGATAGATAGATAGATAGATAGATAGATAGATAGATAGATAGATAGATAGATAGATAGATAGATAGATAGATAGATAGATAGATAGATAGATAGATAGATAGATAGATAGATAGATAGATAGATAGATAGATAGATAGATAGATAGATAGATAGATAGATAGATAGATAGATAGATAGATAGATAGATAGATAGATAGATAGATAGATAGATAGATAGATAGATAGATAGATAGATAGATAGATAGATAGATAGATAGATAGATAGATAGATAGATAGATAGATAGATAGATAGATAGATAGATAGATAGATAGATAGATAGATAGATAGATAGATAGATAGATAGATAGATAGATAGATAGATAGATAGATAGATAGATAGATAGATAGATAGATAGATAGATAGATAGATAGATAGATAGATAGATAGATAGATAGATAGATAGATAGATAGATAGATAGATAGATAGATAGATAGATAGATAGATAGATAGATAGATAGATAGATAGATAGATAGATAGATAGATAGATAGATAGATAGATAGATAGATAGATAGATAGATAGATAGATAGATAGATAGATAGATAGATAGATAGATAGATAGATAGATAGATAGATAGATAGATAGATAGATAGATAGATAGATAGATAGATAGATAGATAGATAGATAGATAGATAGATAGATAGATAGATAGATAGATAGATAGATAGATAGATAGATAGATAGATAGATAGATAGATAGATAGATAGATAGATAGATAGATAGATAGATAGATAGATAGATAGATAGATAGATAGATAGATAGATAGATAGATAGATAGATAGATAGATAGATAGATAGATAGATAGATAGATAGATAGATAGATAGATAGATAGATAGATAGATAGATAGATAGATAGATAGATAGATAGATAGATAGATAGATAGATAGATAGATAGATAGATAGATAGATAGATAGATAGATAGATAGATAGATAGATAGATAGATAGATAGATAGATAGATAGATAGATAGATAGATAGATAGATAGATAGATAGATAGATAGATAGATAGATAGATAGATAGATAGATAGATAGATAGATAGATAGATAGATAGATAGATAGATAGATAGATAGATAGATAGATAGATAGATAGATAGATAGATAGATAGATAGATAGATAGATAGATAGATAGATAGATAGATAGATAGATAGATAGATAGATAGATAGATAGATAGATAGATAGATAGATAGATAGATAGATAGATAGATAGATAGATAGATAGATAGATAGATAGATAGATAGATAGATAGATAGATAGATAGATAGATAGATAGATAGATAGATAGATAGATAGATAGATAGATAGATAGATAGATAGATAGATAGATAGATAGATAGATAGATAGATAGATAGATAGATAGATAGATAGATAGATAGATAGATAGATAGATAGATAGATAGATAGATAGATAGATAGATAGATAGATAGATAGATAGATAGATAGATAGATAGATAGATAGATAGATAGATAGATAGATAGATAGATAGATAGATAGATAGATAGATAGATAGATAGATAGATAGATAGATAGATAGATAGATAGATAGATAGATAGATAGATAGATAGATAGATAGATAGATAGATAGATAGATAGATAGATAGATAGATAGATAGATAGATAGATAGATAGATAGATAGATAGATAGATAGATAGATAGATAGATAGATAGATAGATAGATAGATAGATAGATAGATAGATAGATAGATAGATAGATAGATAGATAGATAGATAGATAGATAGATAGATAGATAGATAGATAGATAGATAGATAGATAGATAGATAGATAGATAGATAGATAGATAGATAGATAGATAGATAGATAGATAGATAGATAGATAGATAGATAGATAGATAGATAGATAGATAGATAGATAGATAGATAGATAGATAGATAGATAGATAGATAGATAGATAGATAGATAGATAGATAGATAGATAGATAGATAGATAGATAGATAGATAGATAGATAGATAGATAGATAGATAGATAGATAGATAGATAGATAGATAGATAGATAGATAGATAGATAGATAGATAGATAGATAGATAGATAGATAGATAGATAGATAGATAGATAGATAGATAGATAGATAGATAGATAGATAGATAGATAGATAGATAGATAGATAGATAGATAGATAGATAGATAGATAGATAGATAGATAGATAGATAGATAGATAGATAGATAGATAGATAGATAGATAGATAGATAGATAGATAGATAGATAGATAGATAGATAGATAGATAGATAGATAGATAGATAGATAGATAGATAGATAGATAGATAGATAGATAGATAGATAGATAGATAGATAGATAGATAGATAGATAGATAGATAGATAGATAGATAGATAGATAGATAGATAGATAGATAGATAGATAGATAGATAGATAGATAGATAGATAGATAGATAGATAGATAGATAGATAGATAGATAGATAGATAGATAGATAGATAGATAGATAGATAGATAGATAGATAGATAGATAGATAGATAGATAGATAGATAGATAGATAGATAGATAGATAGATAGATAGATAGATAGATAGATAGATAGATAGATAGATAGATAGATAGATAGATAGATAGATAGATAGATAGATAGATAGATAGATAGATAGATAGATAGATAGATAGATAGATAGATAGATAGATAGATAGATAGATAGATAGATAGATAGATAGATAGATAGATAGATAGATAGATAGATAGATAGATAGATAGATAGATAGATAGATAGATAGATAGATAGATAGATAGATAGATAGATAGATAGATAGATAGATAGATAGATAGATAGATAGATAGATAGATAGATAGATAGATAGATAGATAGATAGATAGATAGATAGATAGATAGATAGATAGATAGATAGATAGATAGATAGATAGATAGATAGATAGATAGATAGATAGATAGATAGATAGATAGATAGATAGATAGATAGATAGATAGATAGATAGATAGATAGATAGATAGATAGATAGATAGATAGATAGATAGATAGATAGATAGATAGATAGATAGATAGATAGATAGATAGATAGATAGATAGATAGATAGATAGATAGATAGATAGATAGATAGATAGATAGATAGATAGATAGATAGATAGATAGATAGATAGATAGATAGATAGATAGATAGATAGATAGATAGATAGATAGATAGATAGATAGATAGATAGATAGATAGATAGATAGATAGATAGATAGATAGATAGATAGATAGATAGATAGATAGATAGATAGATAGATAGATAGATAGATAGATAGATAGATAGATAGATAGATAGATAGATAGATAGATAGATAGATAGATAGATAGATAGATAGATAGATAGATAGATAGATAGATAGATAGATAGATAGATAGATAGATAGATAGATAGATAGATAGATAGATAGATAGATAGATAGATAGATAGATAGATAGATAGATAGATAGATAGATAGATAGATAGATAGATAGATAGATAGATAGATAGATAGATAGATAGATAGATAGATAGATAGATAGATAGATAGATAGATAGATAGATAGATAGATAGATAGATAGATAGATAGATAGATAGATAGATAGATAGATAGATAGATAGATAGATAGATAGATAGATAGATAGATAGATAGATAGATAGATAGATAGATAGATAGATAGATAGATAGATAGATAGATAGATAGATAGATAGATAGATAGATAGATAGATAGATAGATAGATAGATAGATAGATAGATAGATAGATAGATAGATAGATAGATAGATAGATAGATAGATAGATAGATAGATAGATAGATAGATAGATAGATAGATAGATAGATAGATAGATAGATAGATAGATAGATAGATAGATAGATAGATAGATAGATAGATAGATAGATAGATAGATAGATAGATAGATAGATAGATAGATAGATAGATAGATAGATAGATAGATAGATAGATAGATAGATAGATAGATAGATAGATAGATAGATAGATAGATAGATAGATAGATAGATAGATAGATAGATAGATAGATAGATAGATAGATAGATAGATAGATAGATAGATAGATAGATAGATAGATAGATAGATAGATAGATAGATAGATAGATAGATAGATAGATAGATAGATAGATAGATAGATAGATAGATAGATAGATAGATAGATAGATAGATAGATAGATAGATAGATAGATAGATAGATAGATAGATAGATAGATAGATAGATAGATAGATAGATAGATAGATAGATAGATAGATAGATAGATAGATAGATAGATAGATAGATAGATAGATAGATAGATAGATAGATAGATAGATAGATAGATAGATAGATAGATAGATAGATAGATAGATAGATAGATAGATAGATAGATAGATAGATAGATAGATAGATAGATAGATAGATAGATAGATAGATAGATAGATAGATAGATAGATAGATAGATAGATAGATAGATAGATAGATAGATAGATAGATAGATAGATAGATAGATAGATAGATAGATAGATAGATAGATAGATAGATAGATAGATAGATAGATAGATAGATAGATAGATAGATAGATAGATAGATAGATAGATAGATAGATAGATAGATAGATAGATAGATAGATAGATAGATAGATAGATAGATAGATAGATAGATAGATAGATAGATAGATAGATAGATAGATAGATAGATAGATAGATAGATAGATAGATAGATAGATAGATAGATAGATAGATAGATAGATAGATAGATAGATAGATAGATAGATAGATAGATAGATAGATAGATAGATAGATAGATAGATAGATAGATAGATAGATAGATAGATAGATAGATAGATAGATAGATAGATAGATAGATAGATAGATAGATAGATAGATAGATAGATAGATAGATAGATAGATAGATAGATAGATAGATAGATAGATAGATAGATAGATAGATAGATAGATAGATAGATAGATAGATAGATAGATAGATAGATAGATAGATAGATAGATAGATAGATAGATAGATAGATAGATAGATAGATAGATAGATAGATAGATAGATAGATAGATAGATAGATAGATAGATAGATAGATAGATAGATAGATAGATAGATAGATAGATAGATAGATAGATAGATAGATAGATAGATAGATAGATAGATAGATAGATAGATAGATAGATAGATAGATAGATAGATAGATAGATAGATAGATAGATAGATAGATAGATAGATAGATAGATAGATAGATAGATAGATAGATAGATAGATAGATAGATAGATAGATAGATAGATAGATAGATAGATAGATAGATAGATAGATAGATAGATAGATAGATAGATAGATAGATAGATAGATAGATAGATAGATAGATAGATAGATAGATAGATAGATAGATAGATAGATAGATAGATAGATAGATAGATAGATAGATAGATAGATAGATAGATAGATAGATAGATAGATAGATAGATAGATAGATAGATAGATAGATAGATAGATAGATAGATAGATAGATAGATAGATAGATAGATAGATAGATAGATAGATAGATAGATAGATAGATAGATAGATAGATAGATAGATAGATAGATAGATAGATAGATAGATAGATAGATAGATAGATAGATAGATAGATAGATAGATAGATAGATAGATAGATAGATAGATAGATAGATAGATAGATAGATAGATAGATAGATAGATAGATAGATAGATAGATAGATAGATAGATAGATAGATAGATAGATAGATAGATAGATAGATAGATAGATAGATAGATAGATAGATAGATAGATAGATAGATAGATAGATAGATAGATAGATAGATAGATAGATAGATAGATAGATAGATAGATAGATAGATAGATAGATAGATAGATAGATAGATAGATAGATAGATAGATAGATAGATAGATAGATAGATAGATAGATAGATAGATAGATAGATAGATAGATAGATAGATAGATAGATAGATAGATAGATAGATAGATAGATAGATAGATAGATAGATAGATAGATAGATAGATAGATAGATAGATAGATAGATAGATAGATAGATAGATAGATAGATAGATAGATAGATAGATAGATAGATAGATAGATAGATAGATAGATAGATAGATAGATAGATAGATAGATAGATAGATAGATAGATAGATAGATAGATAGATAGATAGATAGATAGATAGATAGATAGATAGATAGATAGATAGATAGATAGATAGATAGATAGATAGATAGATAGATAGATAGATAGATAGATAGATAGATAGATAGATAGATAGATAGATAGATAGATAGATAGATAGATAGATAGATAGATAGATAGATAGATAGATAGATAGATAGATAGATAGATAGATAGATAGATAGATAGATAGATAGATAGATAGATAGATAGATAGATAGATAGATAGATAGATAGATAGATAGATAGATAGATAGATAGATAGATAGATAGATAGATAGATAGATAGATAGATAGATAGATAGACAGATAGATGAAAATTTTTATCGTCGGTTCTTTCATATATATATATATATATATATCCTCAAATCTGCGGATTGTAATCATCGCAGCAAATGGCTACAATTTTAACTGATATTTTATCAGGGAATTATCTGTTGACTGCGAGGAAATTTATTTGGCTGTTTGAAATTCCTTGACAGATAACCAAGTAATTGGACCACCGGGTTGCGTAATAAGATGGCACTGCTTATTTCGATACGTTTATTCTCTTGCGGATGCAAAGCTTGCCGAATAATGTGGTTGAGCGTGATTCGTCAACCTACGTTTTATGGTCACGATAGCTGGTTTTCCCAAGTAACGCAATGGGTCTTTCTTGGTACGGGAATCAACTAAATTAAAATATGAGGAAAAAACTGATTATCAGTCTCATAGAGCGCAAGGCGTGATACATCTGAGGCGACGAACTGAACCTGAAATTCTCTATCGTGATCACTGAAATTGGTTGGTACGTATTTCTTACTTCATCCTGAATTGAAAGTGTTATTCTATACTAGGACAGAAATTAAGAAAAGGCCAGCTTGGGAAAGGTTTGTTCGTTCGGGTACGTACGTGCTTTGATGATTGCAGTATTTCTGTACACGACATTGTGTACCCTAGATTCGTGTCCACCAACCAGTTCCAGGACACCGTCAATGCATCCGGAGGTATTTGTTACCAGACAATGAGATCATTCTGATACAATTATCAGATCACATTGTGACTCTTCAGCACCGTCTGTCACAAGTACCATATATTGGTTTACATAGAAACGAATGCACTCTGAAGGAACGTGACAACTAGAGCCATTTTTAAGTCCGGTGTTAACCTGTTTAAGCGTTCGTTATTCCACAGGTCACATATGTCAACAGATGCGGCTGATGGGGACTGTGGGCATATCACAGTCATTCAAGAACCTTCGAATTCGCAAAAGGTGTTCTCAGATTTAAATACTTATGATGCTTTTGTATCAGTCCATCTATCCACCGAACTTCGATGTCAAAATGAACATACTTTTCTAGCACAACATAATTTCTGAACCCTCTCCCTGTCGAAAAAAGAGTCTGTGTTAAGGAATACGTAATCCATTTTAGACAGAACCATATTAATTAGGGCCGCTGGGATCTTACGTTGGCAACCAACCAACCAACCAACCAACCAATTGGAAAGTGAGATTCTTCGTGTTTATTATATATATATATATATATATATATATATATATATATATATATATAATGCCAGAAAAATCTATGAGGGTATTCGCAAAAGAAAAAGCTAACTGCATTTCAACGAAAGTTATAAAGGGCTGAGGCTATGAACCCTGCAAATCCTGATTTCGTGGAAGTTTAGAGTATTCGTTTTCCAAAATGGCCGTCTTCTGGTGAAGGCAGACTTGAAATAATTTATGATGCTTTTGCGTTTACTTATTTCAAATGGTACTACGTCTTATTCCGGAGACTTACACACTATTTGAGATCATTCCTACCAGATGAAGTATCACTTTGTAGGATAATCGTGTAGCATCTCACTCCTCAGCCGCACTTATCGTTAAAACCTGTATTCTGAATTTCAACGTAAACCCAGATAACGAGGATTACCAGAAGGAAGGGTGTATCAGTCAGAAAGTTCCGTTGGTTGCATAAACTGGCTGAAAAGTTGGCCCTTCACGTGACTGACAGTTTCAGTGATGTTTTTCACAGCTAATCAGGTTGATGGTCTTCGTGAGCATCCGACCACCCAGCTTGATATTTACGTCGAAAACTTCTCCACCCCAGCCGAAATGACCTGTATAAAGAGCTGATGTCACCTCGGCTGGTAATGAGACAACTGCGATCGAAGCGCCAAGCTTAACTAGCGTCAGCCTGCGTAATTACGAGATATCTATCGATCACATCCCGAAATTAGAGGGACACGGGAAACTAAATGGGCTAGGGTAGCTACGGTCTGATCTTCGACAATACAAGCTGACAAGCAACCCCCTACAAGGCCCTGTGACTAAGAGCTACAAGAAGACCCAACAATAGTATTCCATCTGTTTCCTATGTCCACAAATGCATTAAGGAAAAACGCGAAAAGATGAAACAATCAAAGGAGAAGGTACACTACCCTCGACCCAAACATACCGGGACTGCGTCACCGCAGTACACAAAGTTGACCGAGAAGATTCGAGGACCATTCGTCTGATAGCAAGAAAAAAGGGTTAACGATAGCGCGTACACTGTGATTTTTATATGAAACTCACACGTCCGTAAACGACAGTGTACATATTACAATCGTTAGACCAATTCTTTAGAGTTTGGAATTATGCACCATAGAGACAAAGTTTACATTGAACCCCTATGTTTATGCAATACCTTTGGAGTGTGGCTTGTCACAACGATTGTCAAAGGGATGAAGCTTGAATTTAAATATCAGAAGGTTCACCGAGGTCGTTTAAGCAAGTTTTCAATCCATCTTCGGTTCTTACGATAAACGGTATTCCAGTCACATCCAAACGCTTAACACTCCTTGCTTCCTGGGACTCACTGAAAGCCGAGTTGTTAGAGTCAAGGTCAAGTTGACAATGGAATTGAGTCTTAAAGTGACGGATATCATAATTTACCTGTACCCTATTTCCTTTCAACTTTGCCAAAGCGAAAGCATTACAGAATACCTTGTCTGATCAACCCAGGGGTGGAGTTGAACTTTCCCAAGAGTTTTCAACTCAGAATAAGTCGATGACATCATCCTGCTAGGTTGCAATGAAAATGCAATTCGTTACACTCTGAACCTCTTGCTGATTGAGATATCTCGATCTCATGTGCACCCTGCACTTTCCAAGTTAAAAGTACTTTTACAAGATTGACCGGAACGTGTGCCTGCAAGCAGCTAGAAGTAGCTGATACATTTAAGCACCTCAGGAGCCTGAATACAGTTGAAAGTGGTATTAGGCAGGTGATTGGTGAGACTATTTCATACCATACAGGGAATGGCATCCAGTGTGGAATAAAATTCGATATCACTACTAGCATTACTACCGTCATGAGAGGTGTGTAATAGAACCTTATGTTGACTTTTACTTCACGTTTCATAGTCATGACTGTCGGTTCTCTTTTGATCGTGCAATGGCCCTTTAAATCCAACTGAGAAATCTCCCCTTGCGGTCATGTGCAAATATGGGGTGGGAAAAGTCTCTCGGTTGCTCTTACGCCAATCCATGCCCCTTGTTTTCCATAAGTATCTGCTCTGTCGTATTTCAGTTGAGTGCGTTAGTTGAGACAGCGAGTGTGAATTTCAGTGATGAATGTCCATGATTCTTGTCGGGCCTTTCATACGTTGCTAATATGGATTTAAACGATAAGCTCGTCTACGAGGAACGGAAAAGCCCGACCTATTGTTGACGAAAACCCACGAGAAGATAAATACGACGATCACCAAAATGTTCATCGCTTACGGTGATCGTGCGCCATTTTCGTGTATGCAAATGTTGTGCCCGTTCTTTCTCGATTCAACTCTACCCTGGCCACCGATTTTCACGGTTTTGATTCATTCATGTGAGACATAGATGGTGAAGAAAACAAGCCTGAACCAATGAATCACACTCCATCTGCACGTGTTTCGTTTACCTTATTTTGAATAATAGGAGGTTGAGTGGTGCAAAACAACGAAAAGCTGCATTCCGAACCCCGGTCTCGTTTATAGGACAATTTGCTTGGAAAATGGAAATTAAGGAGGCGGGAGAAAGCTACCTCTTATTCGCTTCCCGCCTCCCCCGCCCCCCACATTTCCCTCCTCCGCATCTCTCCCCGCTCACTCCATCGGCATTCTCAGCCTCGCCGGTTAATGCAAGTACGAGGTGGGGATTCGGCTGGTTCGAACTCGAAAGGGGACGGTAATCAACACGTCAATACGGCTCCATGAGAACAGCAATCATTCATCCCACATCGGGTGCCTAAAAGGGTTCTTTGACTTGACTTGACTTGAGAATCGCGATGAAGTGTCAAAAAGAAGAAAGTAAGGAAGAAAGAAAGGGATGTGGAAGCCAGTTTTGACTGTTCTAACATACAGTTTGTGTATCCACGATGGAGAAAAACAATCGAAGCCCAATTTTGCAAGCACTAATCTCGTATCTTTGCACGCTGGTCCTAATTTTCGGTCGGAACATCACAGCACTGATCGATGTTGGTGAAACGATCATCGTCTTGGACTTTGGAAGATGACTTCCCTATTTGGAACCTTGCCACCTTCGGTCAATTCCCCAACTGGCAGCCTGCGAAGGGTCTCGGGCCCCTTCCAGGAATATTGTTTTTGTAGTGATATATATATATATATATATATATATATATATATATATATATATATATATATATTCAAATTAGATCCTATTGAACGCAGATATTTTTCCAAATCTTTATTTATTTCGATGGTTTCAAGCTTGGTTGTAACATTCAACCGAATTGTTTCTCTGTATGCGTGAGAATCGATCACTCAGGTCAAGTCAGTGTTTTATACACCAGAAGTAGTGAACATTCAGCTTTCATACAACTAATTTCATGTCTTCAAATGGCAAAAAAGAAACAACTCGCCAAATGTCTATCACGATGGGTTGTAAGAATCTGTTAGTCAAAATCATAATCTCAATGACTAAACCCGTCAATTCGGACTCAGAGAAAATCAATTGAATGCAAGAAAGAGACCCATAGGTAAGTCCTCCAGCTTGCCTTAGCTAACCGCCTGACCAGAGGCATATCACATGTGAATGGATACTCTTCATTGAATAGTCCACAAATGAATCACAACTGTGATTTCTCATAGTTATTCGTGTCTGGGTCACTGCTAACCCAACGAACAACGAGGCTGCATGTGCAAGCGCTCATATTGATAGTAAGTAGTATGTAAACGTGTGGACAAAATTGCCCCGGAAGCACACGACCGGTTTCGCAGTTGTTACAGCTCATCAGGTATGCGCACTCGGTACTCCTTTGCCCACTCATCTTCATACTTGTACACTACGAAGTTATATGTTCACTAGGATCTAATTTCAATCGTCTGGAGTGTGAATGGATACTCTTCATTGAAGAGTGTACAAGTATGAGGACGAGTGGGCAGAGGAGTACCGGGTACATATACTTGATGAGCGGCAACAACCGCGAAACCGGTCGTGTGCTTCCGGGGAAATTTTGTCCACACTTTTACATAGTACTCGGTATCAATATATATATATATATATATATATATATATATATATATATATATATATATATATATATATATATATATATATATATATATATATATATCGTAGTGTGGCAGGGTATGCCATGTATTAATTAAAAGTAAAGTCCATGGTCGAAAATAATTACTGAAAATGGAGTGACGTAGAACGTGATAGTGTCACAGGGAGTGAAAACAATGAGTTACAACACGGCATATAGAGCGTGTGATGAAACCGTCCGACCGAACACGTACTGGATAATTGCCGATTGTAGAGCTGTTGTAAAACACGTGATGTTTGTTGCAGCCGGATCATTTGACAGTTTTCCCAAATATTGAGTTCAAATTAATGACTTCCTATCCGGCACGTATTCTGCATTATAGCAGTAGTAGTTTTAGTGTGATAATATTGGAGCCTGTAAAACTACGATGACGTGAACACAGTATAACATAGTTCTTCACAGAATGTATTATTGGCATGAGGAACGTGAATCTGATGAATAACGGAAAGTCTACTTGTGTTTTTCACATCCAAAAGTCTAATGCGGCTCGTGGCATGGATTTTTCACTATCTATGCCAAAATTAGGCGGAACCACGAGCGAAGATGTGAGCTGCCTTTCAGTTCTAAGATAACTGGATCACAGCTCCGGACACTTAACATTTTCGCATGGTGATTTTAAAGTACACGTATGATCAAAAAGTCCATTCCCCAAGCTCTCCTTCTCTCTCTCTCATCTGATTTCATACATCCTACATATTATCTCGCCGAGTAAAGCTAATCTCAACTGTCACACCAATTCAAAAGGTCACTCTTGTCATTATCATCATTATCCTGTTCCAATCCGCTTAGGAAACGAGTTAGGTGAAACACTTACCACACGGAACATCAAATTATATGTTTCATCCTCCTAAACAGAGTGACTCGCCGTTGGGATTAAATTCAATTCTTGCCTACTATTCGCCTCATACGCTCTGTGAGAGAAGTAGATAGATAGACTGACAGACGGACGAATGACCACTAGATAGGCATACTGGCTGACTGACTTACCGACGAGTCTATGGATCCCTAAAACTGAACATCAACTTTTGATGTGATGGGCTGTGCCTGTTTCACCACTCTCATTCGCAACCATAGAATAAGAAAAGATTATGAACTACTTTTGTAACGAAGACGGCAAAACACTT
Organism: Fasciola hepatica; assembly: GCA_948099385.1. Taxonomy (NCBI): domain Eukaryota; kingdom Metazoa; phylum Platyhelminthes; class Trematoda; order Plagiorchiida; family Fasciolidae; genus Fasciola; species Fasciola hepatica. The sequence continues at coordinate 3,559,522 of CANUEZ040000002.1, read as the reverse complement.
GTATTTGGACTGCTAGACAAGTTCATCTTGTGAAGCTTGTGCAATCGTTTATATAGCCCTTTTTCCAGACCATCCTGCAGCAACATTGATCCGCCATCTGCCTGAGAATTTCGGCTGTATTCTGGTCAGTTGTCTGTGCCCATTTCTGTTCGGCTGGCCCGATTGTTCCGGTTGACAGCTTGATCAGTAGCTCCTCATATGGGCTATTTTGTTGGTTGCCTGAAATCCCGCTGCTTCTCATCTGCTAGTCCATATGCCTCTTTTTGTCTGCTTCCGGATACCTACTACATATACACCGTCGGTTCTTTGGTCTGTGACTCTCGATCTGTTTCATATTCGCGTCGATCTGTTACTCCAGCAATCCCCGCCACCCCATGACCACTACTTCCACTGTACTAATACATCAATACGGACTAAAAAGTCCTCATAGTCAGTATGGTCTTTTCGTGTGAAGCGATACCCATTTGGCTTGTGTGTTCTGTCCTTTTCGTGACCGAGCCCGGTTGACTTTCTCGAGCGTTTGAATGCCTAATTCCTCAACGGCCTTCCATGAGTAGTACAGCATTGAGAGAGTCTCAATGAAACTAGAACTGTAAGGCAAACGAAGAGCAGCTAGAACCGACTGTGAGATAAATGGACGAATGGGATTGATGGTTCATCCGTACCCCAGCCGGATTAGTCGGAGAGCACCACCATCACCACCACAACAACAGCAAAAACAACGACAACGACAACAACAACAACGAAATTTTGGTCACCTTAACGACTAGCTTATGATTGTTTTCGATTGTATATGTTTAGAAGTTCGGTGACACAAATGTCAGATCAAGTTGATGGTTGCGAGAGTGGCCTCATTGTGTCGGATCAAAATTCCCAAATTCCCTCGAAAGAATCGTTAGTCTGTCGTTTGAATCAAGTAAATAATCCCGTACGTCAACACGGATCTCAGTGTCAATTCGGGACAATTGAGTTGAGAATGGGAGGTTTGACCTGCAATCAAGGAAATTAATCCCTCTCACAACGCAGATAGAACTCTGGGGCAACCTGTTTTTCCTCTCTCTCTCTCTCTCTTTCTCTCTCTCTCTCTCTCTCTCTCTCTCTCTCCCCATCTAACGAGCTTCCCTTCCCACTAGTTGAGATAGTATGTAGCCTGAGCAAGAACCTGGTCGGATCAGGTCCCATGTCGACTCCGAGCTGGTCAGAGAGCTTACGTACTAGTGCTCTGGGGCACAGCTGTGAGCTGCGGCAGATTGCTTTAACACACGGTTCAAATAGCAAGGCTGAATATCCGCCCCTCGGGGGGCATAAAGCAATTGCCTGACCTGAGAGAAAAGCTAACTATATTTTGACTTCTGAAGCAGGCCATTTGTCATAAGTGTGTGCTCAAAACGAGGTCAGCTTGTCTTTAAATTTCTTTAATAGAGTGATTCGTTTAGGACAGTTTTATCTATTTGTGTAGCTGACTGTCCTTCGGACTCCACCTTTCACGCACAAACCTCAGGTCATCCGACCAAGCTGCACTCGAAAGCACCCGACTCGAGTTTCGCTCTTGTTAGAGCTCATCAGTGGTACATATCCTCCATGATTATGTAGTGGCAAAAGCATTGTCGTTACATTTCTCCCACTGGTCCGTCGCATGGACTAATCGATCATCCTTATTTCGAGTAGATGATAAAATGGTGCATGATTTGGGACAATGATAATTCACTACGGTAATTTCGACACCCCTGTCGAAATCATAATCAGTGGGGATTTTTTTATTATTTGATGCTTCTGTATTAAACCGATGGGTGGATGGGGTATGCATTGTAATAAAAAAGCGTCTACAAAGTTATCAAATAAGATCTTCAATCATGAATCCAAATGGGGTTTAATCACAACAAACACTGATAGGTCAGAGGTGGCCACAGTGTGGAATAATTGCTCTTATGATAAAACACAGGTGATTCCCAGGCACGAATTAGTATGAAACTGCTCACTGCCGGTCACGGTCTACCGATTCAGAGCATCTACCCAACACTCCAGAGATTATGGGTTCGAATCCTGCCAGCTCCGGTCACTCGTCATAGACAGTCATCCACTGTGGCACGAGTCATTACCACACGTCACTTATTGGGAATTTGTGTGGCTCACCGCCACTCCAAGTTTCAGGTTCATAGTCACCGACTATTCCTAATAGTGCAGTAGGCCTTTGTGGCTATGAGGTATACCCCTTCCATTTTATTCAGGGACAAACATGTATTACGAAAAAGTGTTTATTTATTCCAGTGGCGGTGACCATTATGGAGTTTGAACCTTGGGGTCCCGAGTTTGATACCTGCCACTATCAACAGCTCTCTGATTAGACAGCCGCTGACAATGCTAGTACTAACACTAATACTAATATTATTAATAATAATAATAATAATAATAATAATAATAACAGCTACAGATAAGGAAAAGAAAAAGAAAAAATGTTACTATATTTTGATTCTTGGGATATGCTGCACGACGATAGCCGGGCAAAAATGAACTGGCACAGGTTCACAAAATTCGTGGAAACCTGAGTTGCTCAGTGGAGTACTGAACAAATGTTGACTCTGTGTTTATCTTTGCAAATGTTCCAAAACAAGATTTTAAAGATCGCTTCCTCAGTTTAATGATAATCAGTAGAGTGGCCATTATCTCGGCTGAAAAAATGACCTTTAAACTTATTGGTAGACACAGAATTGTACATAAAGGTTGTCCACTAGACTCTTTCGGGGAATAAAAACTCGTTGCGCACCTATTCGCGTTTTTGCTGCTCCTACCGAGAATATGTTCCAAATTCTGATTTGTTGCCTTTCTCCAAAATATTTAAGAAATCTCTCCCATTTTCTATTTGGCTAGCTTACTGACGAACAAAGGAGTGAGATAAAGAAGAGGAGAAACACATAGACAGAAGGGGAGAGAGAGGGAGATTAGTGACTAAATTGTGTACCAAATTCGATGCATGAACTTCAGTCCTTTTTCCATTCTACCTCAATATAACCTGTGGGATTCGGAAGTGATGACTTTGTGAGCGAATTTTTGGACTGAAAAGTAAGCACATGAGCCTGAAAAAGTCATACAAATACGAATGTTCTGTTTTGTTCATTGAGTTTCATCGAAATGCTTTTGATTAGTGGACAGTTCTTTTCGATCGTTTTCTATACCAAAGTCCACGGTGTAATTCAAAAGCAGTAAGAGGATTTCATTACCTTAGAGGCCTCATAAAACTTTCCCTATCAAAAGGCAATGACAAACTCATGAAAGCCGCAAAATGACTGTTCCAAAGAGAAAAGGCTTCGGTTTCTATGGGCTAAAATACAATCGTAAATAATTACAGCTTCAGTCTGTGCTTTCTAAACCTATTTTGCTTTTGTGCGACAATCTCCTGAGAGAGAATAAGTCGGATTCTATTAATTCTCTGATGATAGCTGTCCTCGCGTTCCTTTCCGCCGCAAGGTCTGCACACCATGAAATCCAGTTGTTGCTCCAGTCGCGTACTCCGAAGATAGACCGAGGGCCTACGAGATCCATGTCTGCTTCAATAGTGCTAACCAATGTCTTCCATTGGCTACGAAGGTGACTTTTCCAGTTTGAGCAGGGTGATGACAGTAGGCTTCTCTTCGGTTCTGTTTCGGGTCGTCGTTGGACATGACTAAACCAATGTAGGCGACCGTTTCGGGGGAAAGAAGAAAGTCATTTTGTATTCGCCCAGTGTTGACGCACAGCGGAGCTTGTGACGCGATCAGACCTCTTGATTTTAGCCTTGCAATGGAAGCACCAGTGGTCGAAGCTTTCCAGCTTTTTCGTGTCATCTACTCTCAACGGCCAAGTTTCGCACGCGAGCATAAGAACTGGGCGGACGGCAGCTCGGTATATGCGGGGATTCGTGTAGAGACCTATTTCACTGCGAGACCACAATGATTTATGGAGTTGCAGGAAAGCTGTCCTTCTGCAGTCTACACGAAGCTTAACCTCGTCCCTGATTTGCCCTTTTGGCCGGAAAATAGGACCTGTTCCAGATTTTTCCCACTGACGCGTATAGTGTGTTAGGCATAGCGAAGTTGTGAAGAATTTCGTTTATGTACTGTTAATCTCCAGACCGGTAGACTTGGCTCCACATGCAACGCAGTCGAGAACTGGCTGCAGAATTCCCGGACCCTCTCCTAGAACGACAATATCGTCGACGAACTCGAAGTCTGTAGCCCAGTTATGGCAACCAAGTTGTATTCGTCGAAATTTGTTGAGGGCGCGATGCATTATCTAGTCAGCCGACTAGTTAGATAGGACTGGTGACAGAGTGCTTCCTTGGCGGAAGCCGGAGTCGATTGTGAACTACGAAGACTTCGTCGTAAGCGCGGACGCGTGTCTGTGTTTTCAAGCAGTACCATCCTGTCATTCTGATTTTCTTTTCGGACATCCCGTCCCTTCGCACTACTCTCCGGAGTGGCTGTCTGTCAACGGAGCCGAATGCTTCCCCAGAGTCAATGAAGAACGCAGTGATGGGTAGTTGAAATTTATAACGATGTCCTAGGATTCATGTTGGCATGAATATATGGTCAGGAAAGCCTCTTCCTCTACAAAAGCCACACTGGTTGGAGCTTGTTTGCTCGTCACGAACTGCAGCAAAGCGGTTTGGCACGATGGTTGCAAAAAGCTTAGCTATATCGACGTGGCTGATACCACCGTAGTTCGCGCAGACAGCCTTTTCGCCTTTTTTGATGATAGGAGTAGGATAGAGGTTGACCAGTCTTTGGGAAAAAGTTCGGTGTCACAGATACTTACTTTAGTGCGGTTGTTTCCTAAGAATAAATGAACCGGCTTCATGGTTGTCGCGGATGGCGCCTGACTACATATGGAGATCAGAGGCGAGATCGAAAGTGTACTGTAGCAGCAAAATCCATGAAGTCTTTGGTTTGCCTGACAGGGCATTTTCAGATGGACTAGTCATTGCGGTCGCAACTTCATGAAGGACAGAATTGTCTACTGGCCTACTGTGGTACTCCCAGTAGGATACTTCCGTTTGAGGGACTTGAATATGTCGGCTGCTGGAGTTGGTTAGGCATACTTCGGATAGACAAGCTACTTCATTTCCGTGGTAGTAATGTGCGCATGATAATGCACTGGATGCCTGCTTCTAAAATAGTTCTTGTGTTCCGGCAGGCAACATGAACTCGTGACCTTGTGCTAAGTTTCGGATTCCCAGCTCGTGTATGGGTCACTCTGGCCACTGGGGGAGCACAGGGCGTGTGGCTTACCGGGGATGCCGTGGCAATGATCACAAATAATTGTAGAGACTAAGTCCACGAGGAGACTTGGGAATCATCATCATCATCTTACAGCGTTAAACAGTAGGCCAAGCCCCACTGAACACTGCCTTTCTCACCATCTTGCACGCTGAACTAGAAGGTATGAATATACAAGATGGACAGGGAGTAGACCTACATGGGTGGGAAAAGGAAAGAATGCCCTAGTAGACAACAAATGGAATACACAGTCTAACTGTACAAACGCACATCGATCAGTCATTCTCATTCGATAGAAATTGACAACACGATCTCCACTGCTCGAGTTTCGCAGCCATATTCTTCGGAGTCTCCAGCCAACTGGTAGACGGATCTTTTGGATCCCAACCACGAAGACATGAAGCACCTAATTTTCCTAAGTCTGCTGTACATTTCCTCATTTCTCGCTGCCACGTCATCTGTTGACCTCCACGTGGTCTTTTCCACTCCCTAGGAGGGGCAGAGAACAAGACACGGTACGGTAGACGTGTGCTTGTCATAAGTAACACGTGTCCCAACCAACGAAGTCTACTAAGCTGGATACGCTGTGACAGAACGTTCTCTGAATTAGTACCCAATACTCGCTTTCTGACCTCAGAATTCCCTACTCGGCTAATCCACCCGATCCTAGCGATACAACGTAAACATCGATGGTCGAAAACCTCAAGACGACGAATATCTTCAGCACGCAGACTCCAAGTTTCGCAACCATACAACAAAACTGAACGCACAGTGGCACAGTATACACGACCTTTCAACTTCAGTGAAATATCGGATCGGCGCCACAAGTGCTTCAGTCCAGCGTACGCCGCTCGAGCCTTGGATATCCGCGTGCTCACCTCTACTACTGTGCTCCCATCCGTCGTCACGCAGCTACCGAGGTAGGTGAAGTGGTCGACATATGACAGCACCTCCCCATCGGGCATCAAGCTCGGAATCGTTGACGTCCAGTCTTGTAGTATCACCTTGCACTTTGAAGGTGCAAAGCGCATGCCGAATGGAGCTACAGCTCTTGCGAGATTATCTAGTGCACGCTGAGTATGTTCCGTGCATTCGAATAAGCAGACAACGTCGTCTGCGTAATCTAGGTCACATAGCTTTTCACTATTTCCTAGTTTGACACCTACATCCTGAAGATTTTGCTGCGCACTGTCCATTATTTCGTCCATGACGAAGTTGAACAGGAATGGAGACATAGGACATCCCTGTCAAACACCACTGGTCGTTTCAAACCGACCGGATAGTTCACCACGAACTATAACGTGGCCAGAAGAATGAGAATACAATGATCTCAGTAGGTTCACGAACTTCTGGGGCATACCTTTTCGATGAAGAACACTGAAAAGCGATGTTCGACCAACTGAATCGAAGGCGCCTTTCAGGTCTGAGAAGAACATTATTGTCGGTCGGCGGTGCGTGTGACGCGTTTCAAGTAGTCGGCGAAGAGTAAAAATCTGGTCGATGCATCCTCGACCTGGGCGGAATCCAGCCTGCTGTTCGCGGACATTCCTCTCGCGAGCCGGTGGAAGACGGTGCAGCAAAATCGAAGCTAATACTTTGGTGACTATCGGAATTAAGCTAATCCCAAGATGGTTACTACAGTCATTGCGTATTCCCTTCTTGAAGATGGGAACAATCAGTGACTTCCTCCATATTAACGGAATACGCTCCTCGTTCCAAATGTCACGGAGCAAGGCGGTAAGTGATTTTATCAACGCCTCACCACCCAGTTGTAAAAGATCTGGTGGAAGTTCGTCGGGACCTGCCGCTTTCCCCCGCCTTAGTAATCGAATACATGACTCTACTTCTACTTCTGATGGGGGCTCAAGTGATACCACCCAAGGAGTCACAGTTGTTGACACGGGAGTAACTACACTAGCGTGCGGCCAGCTAAACTGTTGCTTGAAGTAGTCGGCCCATCGGTCAAGCCTTTGCTGTTTGCTATGAATGGGTTCTCCATTTCTATCGCAAATGGTTTCACTGACCTGAGTTCGCCGTCCACCGGTGTCACGAATAAGTTTGAACAGTCTTTGACTGTTACCTGAAGCAGCTGCTATTTCCATTTCTTCGGCTACCTTGACCCACCAATTTTCCCTATCATTCCTAACGCTTTTCGTAACTTGTCTTTGCAGCTTTCTCCGCATCTTATTCATCTCCTTACGGTTCGAAAGCTGACGTTTTTGCTCCATTATACTCAGAGACTCTTGCGAGATCCAGTGTCTTTGATGGACAACGGATCGAGGACCACAGGCAAAACCTGCTGCAACGTGCATCGCCTGTTTGATATGAGACCAGTGCTCATCTACATTACTGTTCTCCGTGGATCCTAGCTCATGTGCTAACTTCTGCTCATACCGGGTGCAAACTTCTGGATCACGCAAACGTTGCACGGCTAATCCGGTTTGCGGTTTGCGACGATGACCATGGAGCTGGAGAGATAATCACATTGAAACTAATGCATGGTCCGACTCTACGTAAGTGGATCAGTAAGATCTACAGTTCTGAACAGAACTGCGCCACCGGTAGCTTACGGGGATACGATCAATTTGACTCAAAGTACCTGTAGAGTTAGAGCGCCATGTCGCTGTGCGACGCGAGCTGTGTCGGAAATTGGTGCTAGACAAGAACAATCGATCGTCTGCACAAAACTGGAGAAGCCTATCCCCGTTATCTGTACGCTGAGCTAGTAAAGCTCAACGCCCACCTAAACAGGCTTCCGACGCACTAAGTTTGCCAACTTGTGCATTGAAGTCACCAGCTAGCACTACAATGTCGGAACCTTTACTGCTGCGAACGAGAGTGGCGAGGGCATCATAGAACTCATCTTTCTGCGCGTCTGAGCTGCAGTCCGTTGGGGCGTACGCCGAGATCACAAACAAATTTCGCTTAACACAACTATCCTTTCGAGTGCCAACTGACCCTTGGAGTCTCACAGCACGTAAACGACTGTTAACCGGGATCCAGTCTGTAAGGGCAATCTGAGCCTTCTCAGTCAAGACTATTCCTACACCACGTTGACCCACAGCTCGAGCTACTTCGTCTCCTGAATTGCGCAGAAAATACCTCGATGAGATACCAGGTGCAGTTAGTTGAATTACACTGCTCGAATCCTGGATATGCATTTCACTTAAGCAGCAGACATCAATCTTCAGATAATCGGAAATGAGGGCTAGGCATACCTTCTGACCGGCCTGCATGAGAGTACGCACGTTGAAGGAGCCGAGATTCAGAGGCTCTGAGCAGTAACTTACCTATCACTACCCACCCCGCTCGATTCAATGGGCAGTGTGATCCTGATTATGCTGCACGACGACCGATGCAGTATGGAATTCCTTGTATTCGTGCAGTTCATGGGAGATATTGGACGGGTACTGCTAGGGTGTCCAGCCACAAAGCAGGAGAACGATTCGGGTCCTCATCCAAAGCCTTTAGTTCTAACAAGAACCTATCCGCAAGGCAACGGGGTGGCTCAGTGGAAGCTCATTTGCTTGGATCAATTATTCTTCCACTGATTTTGCCGATTGAGTTGTCAGCTCAAATCAACCCTCAAACTGGAAGATCAGGAGACTGGACTTTGTCTGACCTCTACCCATTGACCTGTCAGGTATGATTGCATCTGCGGCTTGAAGAAGTCATCCTGTATAGCTCTTTGGGTCATAGAGGCGCGCAAGCCAGCCCACCACTTCGAGTTGCAGTCGCGTTGTGACGTGAATAGTGTACAAAGTAGCGTCCCCAGCGTCATTCGGCTTTTCGTTTGAGATGGCGCTTCTAGCCCGTGCATAAACGAGTGCTTACTGCCAGGCTACAGGGAGTTTTGTGTTGGAAGCCTGTGGCGATCGAGCGGGGCGTATGGCCTTTGGATGGTGGTCCGTCTTCGCACGTAGGGCACCGCCTCATCGAGATTTTTAAGCTTTGGTTGAGCTTCACCTGGTTTGGCCCACCTATCTTGCAGTTTACCGGGGTGTGGCCGCTGGTGTATGTCTCACCTCCGTGGAGCCACTGGTGAGAGTTGGGTAATTGATGAAGACCAAAGAGATGAAAACTACTCCGGGGAGGGGGATGACAGTCGACCAATTCAGAGGTGCTACTCCTCTCAGACACCCATACACCGTATGTTCGGTTGCATTTCACGTTCGTGCTACCATCCCAAGATTGCAGCTTGCAAGCTTTTTGAATTTAGTGCTTTAATTTATATTTTGGCATCCGTTTTTTTAAAGTTGTGCAAGGCTCTGAAACAAAGAGGAATATCATAAACCATTTCAATGCATCCGAGTCACCATTTTTAGTTTCATGTTGCGCATGAGTACTGGGGGTCCACTGCACCGTTAGGGAAAACCGGCAACCAGACACTGAGAGTGTTGGCAAGCTACATAGGATCCCAGCAGGCCAGGTATGATGACGTGTCGAACGACAGCGGATCATAGCCCAATACAGAAGTGACGGGGATTCGAACCTCTGACCTCCGACGTGGTGAACAAACTGTCTAAACCACTCAACCATCACCGGCAAGATTGGCCAACGTACTGCTTCTCGACGGTATCACCAACAGCTTCTCGCGTAAGCGAATTCATGACAAACCAAATTAGGAAAAAATTAGTAGTGAGCACACGTAACTGTGCAGTGTACGGTTCGGAGCCCAGGTCTGAGCCGTGACATCATATATAATTTACAAACCTGACCAGAGTATGTCAGGATCACCAGTATTACTTCCTTCTTGCTTTTAAATGGCCTAACTCACGCTTAGAGCTGTCATCATGTTGTGGTGCAAACCAGAATTCTCAATAACATATCGCACTTTTTGTCCCGATCTAGCTCTCGTTAATTCATTTGATCTCCTTTGTGTTTCCGACTGATTTTTTGGTACAAAGAAACTTGACAATCTACTTTTCATTCCTTATGCTAACGAATGATAGTGCGCTTTTTGTTCCAGGTATCTCCCTTCGTTGAAGAAGTGTAATAATGCACACAGTGAACCGATTGAACTACACAAAGAACTTTCAGGTTTCAGGCAACTCAGTACATAATATCCCCAGAGCCGCTTAATGTATCGTGTAGTTCCGTGACACAGATGACGTGGCTAAGTTTTTCCCGGTGCTGTGGACTGATTAACTAACAGTTTACCTAATTCAGAACAGTTTCACTTTTTGCAAAGCACGATATCTGTGCCATCACCCACCAGATTTTATTCAGTAGCTGACCCAAATGTGGTTTAAGGAAGAAAGTGAATAGGACCTAGCCAGGCACTATGGAAAGCGCATCATTCGAAATCATCCCTTAATTGTCGAGAATCATTCGGGATGCTGGTGGCTCACAAGTTGGTGGGGTTTCAAACCCATAGGAGCTTCTTCCAGTCCGTCATATGAGCCCTAACTGTTTGTTCTCGGTGGACAATTAGTGGCTGATCAACGTCAGTATATTACTTGGATGCCATTCTCAGCGGAAACTTAGCATGATCAGGTAGCATCCACTCCGCTTAGTGTTTCGTATCACAACACCTAACCAAGTGCTTTGTTTTTGTATGCTTTCTGCCGCACGGAATGGATGTATCTGGTCTATCTTCACACCGGAGCTATTGTCCAAAGATTATTCAGTTTCCTGTCCGACTGCCATGCACTATCCCAAGGTCAGTTCTAACTACTTGTTTTTCCATGACAATTTAGTGCGTAAACGTGTATGTCAGAATCCTCGCTCTCGCTCTCTCTCTCTCTCTCTCTCTTATATATATATATATATATATATATATATATATATATATATATATATATATATATAATGGAGAAGGAGAGAGTTGTATTGAACTTGAATCGCAATCACGTGTGTCCACCTATTTGCCCCACGATTCCGTGTGGGATCAAGCACACAGTCTGAACAATGATCGATGTGGTGAGTATCTCATGTAAACTGGAACACGATAACGATGACGAACACAGGGATGACCTTTCGATGCTGGTGTAACAGATCATTTTAATCATGGACTGCGAAGTTTTGCGTACGATATATATGAATCGAGATCACAGGGAGAGTGAGAGATGAATGAACTTTTCAACTTTGTGTGTACTTTCAACACACCGCGTCGCTAATTTGTCCCCATCGTGCTCAACAGTTGCGACTTAATTATCGCTGCGGTGGACAATTTAAACCGATCGTCTTTGCGTCTTTCAAGTGGTCGATGAATTGATTTTACCGTGCCCTAAATTTCCCGGATTCCTGTACGCACAATGTTTACGTATTGACGTCCTCCCATTCGCTGTGTGCATTTGGATTTGTTTGTGCTTGCAAGCTCTATACCCCAAACTTCAGGCATTACGCGGACAAATATGACAAGAACAACAAGCAAGAAGTCGTAAGTGGCAAAGTATTTGAGTACGTAATTCTTGGTAAACTTTAATTGGATTGGATTTCAGTAAGTGAGATATTAAAGGAAAACCAAGTTAATCACACAGTTTTGTAATTAAGTTATCTTTCGTCTTCACATTGCTGGTCAGAATCCTAACCGGATGGAGGCATCTCCAAGATTTGAGCAGGTTCATTCTAGAAGAAATGTACTGTAATGAAAGACGCTTGGATGAACGGTACGGACAAAAGGATAAGTCTGTGTGTTACGGAAGAGCATGGTCCTGGAGTACTTTGTGAATTAAGACTACAGAGGGCATCTGCTGGAAGAGGAAGGCCTAGTGAGATCTGAATGAGAGAACATGACCAGGATTTTCCCTGGAGGAATGTCAGCTAGTACATTGAATCGAAGTTCCAGTTGTGAGTGACAACGTGTGAAAAAAGGGAGAGGAAGAGAGTGATTGGCGGAACAAGTTGTAGTGCACGGTGTAGGCGAATTCGCGTTCGAATGAAAAGATTCAGTACACATGGAACTACACTCCATCGCAATAATGTACGGTATTGATGCTTGCGTTGTGGGCTGCTTCACTACTCGGTCGCTCAAAGGATAAACCTCTAGCCTTTGCGCAGCTAAGCGATTCCTGAAAGGCTGCAGCGTTGGTCCAGACGAGCCGATAACCAACTATATGGTTCAGTCGCATATTCCGGGGAATCTCGTTGGTTAAGTGGAACACAATAAGGGGCTATGTTTATATTCATTGTCGGAAAACCTTCGCCACGTCACAGTGCTATCCACAGGTTTAGGTGGCTTTTTAGAGCGAAGAACTCTAGATAAACTAAAAACCCACCACACTCTCGAGTACCGACGCTGATCGTCCACGACCCTGAGTTCACCTTGATCATGGTTAACCCCGAAAACTTCGGCCTTTCTCCCATCCGCGACCTGGAGACGGGCTCGGTAGTACGCAACGAGAAGCGCTCTTCTGAAGAGGGTTGCAAGTATCCAATCTGCAAAAGCACAAGAGAAAAAACCTCATGTATCTTGACCCAGTAAGTGCATCAACGGGATCTTACACTGAGATTACTCGAACAACAATATGTTGCCTACAGCCTGCTCCCCCACCAAAAAAGTACGGTTTACAGCATGTCGCACTCCTATACAGCACACCAGGATTAACGTAAGTATGCACTTCCGACGTCATCTTTAGGCTCATGGGGTAATATGTTTTTGTGTTTTGCAGATTGAACACGTGCCACCCCAAAGAGGAAGATCACAGGTCCTTACATATTACTGCTCGGCTCTTCTGGGTCATGACCTTTACATGCGGTCGGAATCAATGATTATCACGAAAGACGTTAGCTTCCAAAAATTCCCCGGTTCGCCTTGAATACAATTTTAAATAAAGTATGTATTTTGTGTGATCTTGATAGTACAAGTAAACTACGACAACGTACAACAATTCTGGACAGAAGCCGTGGCTAATGAAAGGCCGCCAAACGGGGAAGTGACTGGCTGTGGCGGGAATCGGACCGGCGTCTTAATGTCCACGATGAGAACCGTTCGATGACCGAGTAGTAGAATCATACCACTTACTATTCAGCTATTGAAGATCGTGTGAATAAATCGTTCCGATTGACCAGTAAAAAGCTGAAAACGGGATTGGTGGTGTTCGTCGCTTATAAAATGCATTTACTGAATTCAGGGTTCCAACATGCCTGGGGTCTTGCTGCTTTAAAACGTGACAGAAGACTTTAGCATTCGAAAGTATGATACGATCATCAGTAGAAGACAAACGGCGCAGTTAATAACATAAAAGGAAAGATATTTATCAACAAGATTATTCGGCAAGGGCATGATCCTGCACCATTCTGAATGTCCTTGCATCCCCTTTGTATCCTATCCTCATTCGATAACAGAAGTAAAGCTGCCACAGTTTGTTTCTTACAAGGCAATAACGCTTTCGTCGGTGTTGACAGGGACAAAGTACCCCACGTTCTTGCTGCTGGTAGTGTTCAACCTTCCACCACTGCTTTATTGATCACCTACAACTCACGTGATGGTGTAGCGGGGATTGTTCCCTTACAGCTCCAGTATAGGCCGTTCTACAAGGCGCCATTTTCTTTCTCTACATACCGTTCAGCTAGGCCTCTTTTCATTGGATTTTAATTCGTCAAATAAGAAAACGACGCAGTGTTTAGCATACCTTAACCATAGATTCTGTGATACTCATCAGGTAGCAAGGTGTCTCGAACAATCCCGAGTAGTATTCTAACCATACCCCATGTTGTATGGATGCATTTTTCTCTGTGATCAAAAGTGACGAATGTACCAAAATTGTAGAATCAAACCCTAGTTTACATAAAAATGAAGAGCACTTACTCCGGACTACGTTATTAAATTGCTTTTGTATAAATCTAACACAGAATCTGGTGCAGTCCGACTACACTTCCACCATTATAGTAGAGCTCACATTCTGTGTACTATCTCAGGAGATTCTTCGTTCCGGTGTCATTTGTTTTGTGCACCCATGAGTCTTGTCGTAGTGACTTCATGGATCCCCGGTTATCTTTCCGCACCAAATCAAGAAACGTATCAAAATTATCTCCAGATATTTCAGGCATTCTTCCGGGTCTAATCGGATACCATGTGAATATCTTACTCAGAAAACCGTATTTCAACATTCTAACGTATGTAACAAGTTAGGTCTAACATTATTAGCGGGAATGGCACATTCAGTTCGCCGCAACCTCACTAGAAGCCCTTCTACTCTTTTCCCTGCCGATTCTAATTACCACCAATTATATCCTAGCACAGAAGCGTGTTCAAATATTCTACGATGTCCTATCTGATTAGATTATTCAGCAAATCGCAAAAGATTATTCTTGCACGAAAAGTCACGCTCTGTTGAGCATTGTATTGATGTGTTCGTGATTCAGATTATTCACTTTCCCGAACGAATGAAGCGGACGCTTTACTTTAGTTTACAAGCAATAACTAAAAACACCTATTATTAACCTTTATTTTCATACGAGTCACGTTTGTGCCCACATGAACAGTTTACTGTTCAAACTAATGGTTGAATTGTGAACAGTTCATTTACTGTTAGATTTGCAAAACTGTTGGCCTTTCCAAGTCACACACGCGCTGATCTGTGATGACCCTTCCGTGTTCCTACGAGAGGCAGAAAAGTCAATTATTTGCCCCAAAATTGAAGTGCAAAAATAAAAGCGCATTTTTGAACCAGCCGAGGTCAGACGGTCATTACGGTGGGCTTTCGGTCCTTATGTTCCTGGTTCGAATCCTGTTTCGACCACAGGTCACTTTCCCCAAATGACTATCGGGATTTGGTCGTGGCCTGCTTCCTGAAATAGTGCACCATTATTAGATAATAAAAGTGAAGAAAAGGACTAGGCAAAGTTCGCAAATGACTTCATCTCGCTTACGGCGGGAGATGGTTTACAGATCACTAATCCTCAGATTTAGGCCTGCCACCCTTAAAATCGACATCAAACTCAGTCATTTTGATCCGTCGGCGGATAGCGGATGATGCACGAAGAAATTTTGCTTAGTACAGTTTCTGAGATGGATGTACCATCGAACCACCATGATCTTGAGACTTCAGTCGGAGATCCACATAAGGTTCCAATAGGTCAGAGACGGGAACAATCCATCGGGTGAAAGGGGAACTTCTATCTACCACCAGTATGACCAGCAGTGACAGCTTTCGTATCTCATAACTCAGAAGTGGAAGAGGTACCACACCATTCGTCCACCACCATCACCAGCTTCAGTTCAGTTTATTCAACCAATAACCTCGCACTTCTGTGTTCTGGTTTCGGTTGCTACATTCCAGCATCGTTCAGTAAAAGGCAAAAGAATAGAAGCATAGTGATAAAGATTCAAAAAGTCCAAGTATCAGGCGGAGTCAAGAGGAGAAGGATAGTGTCCGAATGCAACTACGTCACTGACTGCGATACCTAGCCATATCACCTAATGTCTCCAACCACTTGGTAGACGGATCACGTGGACCCTAACCTGGAAGTCTAACATGTCCTACTCGACCAAGTCTACTGGTCAGGGCCTTCATACCTTTTTGCCATTTCATGGACTGACCACCTCGACCTACCTGCTAATCACCGTTTTTCTCAGAGAACAGCGTACGCTGAGGAAGTCTATTGGCTGGCGTGCGTAACACATTTCCCAACCACCTCAACCTGATTAGATTCAGTACTTGATCCAAAGACTGACTTCTGATTCCCAACACCTTACACCTGACCTCAGCATTGCTGATAAGGTGTTCCCACCATACTCAGGCAATGTTACGGAGACATCGGTGCTCGAACACTGACAGTCTTCGCCTATCTTCTACCCTCAACGGCCATGTTTCTGAACCGTACAGA
Source organism: Fasciola hepatica (assembly GCA_948099385.1). Taxonomy (NCBI): domain Eukaryota; kingdom Metazoa; phylum Platyhelminthes; class Trematoda; order Plagiorchiida; family Fasciolidae; genus Fasciola; species Fasciola hepatica. The sequence continues at coordinate 3,543,497 of CANUEZ040000002.1, read as the reverse complement.
AGAACAGACCTAACCACCGCAGTGTACACTGTACCCTTAACAGACAATCGGATGTCACGCCGACGCCACAGATGACGAAGGTTGGGAAAAGCCAAACGCGCCTTCTGTATACGCGATGATATTTCATCCGATATCTGTCCACCTGGTGGGATGTTACTGCTCAAGTAATAGGACTTATCTACTTCAACTAGAGCTTCCCCTGCCAAGAAGAGGTTTGGTTTTGAGCCGACCCAGTCCTGCAGCAGCATTTTACATTTTGAAGGTGCTAAACACATCCCAAACATTGCTACACTGTTGTTAAGGCTATCTGAATAAGCTCGCAACTTAGCTGGGTCTTCACTCGGAAGAACAATATCGTCCGCATATTCCAAGTCATGCAGTTTACTGTCTGAGCAAAGATCGACGCCGCTTTTCACAAACGAAGATAGGGCTATCTCAAGAATCAATTAAATCACAAAGTTGAAGAGGGAGGTTGAAAGAGGACAACCCTGACGAACACCACTTTCTGTGGTGAACTCGGGGTTCGGCTGTTTGCATACTATCATTGGAAAAGAGAAATTTATTCCGACATATGCCTCAATGAAAGGCAGCGCCAGAGAACTGTGCGGTCGACCGAGTCGAACGCCGCTTTCAGACCAAGAAAGACATATTGTGGGCGTACGGAAGATGTGACTTCGCCCTAAGGTTTTCCAAACAGTGAAGATGTGATCAATACAACCACGACCGGGTCTGAAACCGGCTTGATTCTCACACGTACACATTTCGTGGGCACTGGACAATCGAAGGGGTATAAGACCGGCGAGTAGTTTGGACGAGATATTTACCAAGCTAATTCCTCTGTGGTTTTCACAAAAGGATCGCTCATCTTTCCTGTAAATCGGCACAATTACGTATTCACACCATTCCCTCGGAATCTGTTCACTATCCCAAATAATACGGAGTTCTGGTAACCCTGAAACCAAAGCTTCGCCGCAATCCTTTAAAAAAGATGGAGACAACCCATCCGGCCTAGCGGCTGTATACCTTTTCAAGTAACCTATCGCCTGCATAATCTCCATCTCTGATGGAGGACTGATATCCACCTGCATTGTTTCGCTGGCAGGTTCACTTTTGAAGTGGGCCAAATGAATTGTTCCTTGAAGTGGTCCATCCAGCGCTCCAGACAACGACCCTAAGAGTGAATCAGTGAGCCGTCGGATTCCTTAATTAACTCACTTAAACAGGACTTCCGTGAACCGGTAACTCTAATCAAACGAAAAAGGTTGCAAGCATTGCCAATGGGCGCAGCCTTTTCCATTTCCTTACATTTCGCGATCCACCACTGTTCACGGTTATTCCTCAGGTTCCTAGTCAGTAAGCCTCTCAGGGATTGGCGCACTTCATCGAATGTGGCATTCGGAGGGACGGGTCTGCGAGCATTCAACAGAGCAACGGATGTCCAGGATATCTATCGTCTGTGAGACCGACTTGAACCAGTGTTCTGGGTGGCATTCGAGGCGGCACGCAAAGCTTTCTTGATCTGTTGCCAACGTTCATTTGGGTCTTGAACATCTGGCTGCATCGAGGACTGTGCAGACAGCTCCATCTGGAAAATACGTCGCTGGCTGTCGTCTAAAAGTAACTGCGCGGGATGGATGGCATTTACATTTGTGCGACCACGAACGAGAAGTAAACGGAAGCGAGCACGTGCCAAGACGTGATCTGAGTCCACAGGCGTAAAGCAAAATGAGCGAAAATCTCCAGTTGATCTACGCGAGCGGTGACCAATCACATTATGGTCAATCTGAGTCCAACATTGTAAAGACGAAGGAGGACGCCATGTCAGTCAATGCCGCTCCTTATAGCAGAAGTTTGTACTTGCCGGAAACAATCTGTGGTCAGAGCACAGCTGAATCGGACGATCGCCTTTACCAGTACAATCGGATGGTATAGCAAATGGTCCTCCGATGTGCATTTGAGAATCTCCCAAACGGCCAGTTTGGGCGTTGATATCCCCAGCGATTTTCACCACGTCCGTCAAACGTGCGCTTCGAAGTAGCTGAGAGAAATTTTGATAGAATTCATCCTTGGCCTCAGAGGAGCTGCTGTCAGTCGGTGCATACACAGACGACGAACGAGCATTGACGCTTCAGTTTGTTGTTATTGACACGAACAAAACCGTCTAACAAAAATGCATACAAACGACTGCTGACTGGAATCCAGTCCAGCAGAGCACGCTCAGCTTTTATGCTCAAAGGAATCCCGAAGCCAGCCTGACCACAAGCTCTAGACACCGATTCGTCCGACACGCGGAGAGTGAAGTGAAAAACTGAGTTTGCATCCGGGGTGCGGAGAGTTATCACAGAAGTGGGGTCTTGTATGCGTGTTTCGGAGACAGCATACATCTAGTTCTAGCGAGGGTTAAATGTTGCCCTATCTGACGTAGTGTGTGGACGTTAAAGGTAGCCAAGTGATATGAACACCTAGGCTTAGGAAGTGCTTTTGATTTATACCCAACTCCTGAACTACTGCTTTTTTCAGAGCCGCAGTTACCCCTGGCGTGTTGCAACGACCTTAAATTAAAAGAAGGAAAATTGGTAAGACCCTTTACAGGAAGGATACGGGAGATTTTTGGGCGAATCATACTTCTCGGCTGCCCACACTGCAGAAGCGATTTTTCTTTGGGAACCCTAACCGGAGCCTTTGACTCAGAAGTCTCACCCACAAGGCGATGGGGCGTTAACCCAGCACTGGAACGTGACCGAAGAACCCGTGAAGGAACTTCTTCTGGTCTGTTACATGAGACCTGATTACTGCATGCAATTTGTCTTGTTTTCCCTGGCGCTTTGTTATCGATCCGCTTTTCGGACTCAGTCCTTAGCCCCATGCACCCAGTGGAACAACCGGAACGTGGACGGGTCAGCATCCTTTGGGTAGGGGGCTGCCTATTTTAGGTGGGTGATAGCTGCTCGGTGAAGTGTAAGGACTTCTCCCACCGTCGAGAGAAACCCCCAAGTACTCCACTGCTACGTCCACTTGGTAGAGGTTTTTTGACCGGTAACCTGACTCTCTCCGTGTTTATTCGCTGCGGTGTCCTTTCCAGGGGCATAGCGAATAGAACCAGATGTTGTCCATCAACTGATTCTGAGACTGGATTTCGTCTGGCCGTCACACTTTGGAAGAATCACTGTGATTCTTAAAATGGACTCCCCGTCCATGCACACTTTATTCGATTCAAATGAGATTACAGCCATCAATACACTCCACGCTTTTTTGATTAATGGGCAAAAGCCATTGGCAGGTAGTATAATGCAGTCTGTTACACCACTACGTGTTTTTATCCTGTCGTCTAGATAACGAAACCCTGCATAATTATCAATTATCCAGTCAGATCGAGGCTCAGTGTTCGTATGCAAACAAAAAATGTCCCTTTTTCATTGTGATTCATGTGCAGTCATGCTGTGTGCAGATGTGCAGGTTGCTTTTGCCCAGTCCTTTTTTCTGGATTTGCTGATATGCGTCATTCGAATCCACAAATTAAAGCCGCATAAGATGTGCGAGTGATCACGGTCGGTTGTGCTCCACTGATAAAGTGATAGACAGCAGGATGAATGATCCATTTGGGTTGGAAGAGCATATCCGTTCCCGATTTTAATTATGTTTCAATGCTGTTATGTGCCCGTGTCTGTTTGTGTGTGCGTGTGTGTGTGTGTGTCTGTGCTGCTGATAGACAGAGAAGACGAAGTTTTGCTTCCATGCCCGTGAGGATGGTAGTTGCCATGACATCTATACACACACAGCCACAGTGAACTGAATGAATATGCACGCTGCAAATGCATGCGGGAATTTCGTCAATCAGGCTACGTGATGGCCCTGGTGCATTTGCTATTCCCCCAAAGTTCAGATTTAAAAAAATCATTGAAACCAGTGAAAAAAAGTCGTCAGAGCTCACAGCGAACTGAGGGGCGTTTGGAAAGAATCAAAATCGTGGTAAGGAAGGAAAGTGGGCGGACGCGAGAACCAATTCCATTATCCCTTCACCTCACTGAGTTATCCGAGTGGGAAATACAGATGTCCCTCTCGTCCCATCTGCATTACGGTGTCTGAACATTCAATTACGGGCATCAACTCGCCCTTCGGCGTCAAAGTGATGGTGTCTGGAACTATCGACTAGAAAAGGTTTTCACATTTACACAGATCCCGTCGAACAAAGAACCCTCTTACACAGGACGTACGAAAATATCGATAGGAAGCATAAGTCAACAAAGAAGACCAGTTGTTTCAACTGCCACATCTCCCTACCCCACCTTGACACGCGAATAGAGGATGCATCTGGGTCGTAGTAGAAAATCTAAGCGAGGACAATCAAATGGTAGATGGATGATCAATGATACACGTGCTGCTGTCCGGATCAGACGAACGGAACATCTCAAACCCACCTGACATGGTAGGAGAGTACGAACCATCAGGGGGCTCACAAACACTGAACTCCATCCACTAAAGGGAAGAAATAGGCAACTAAAAGATAAGGCCGGTTTGCGGAGGTGTAGTCCGGTTGATAGGTACAGTCCGGACTGAAACCGATCAACATGGGTGACTACAGAATAAGCGAACAGAACGGTCGACGAGGATCGGGTTTCGTAAGTTGGGAACTAATTCATTGTTTTTTGTTTTCATATAGGCACATTTTGTCTAACAGCTTACATGACCAGACGCATTTTCATTTATTTTTATGAAAGTGGTTGCCAACACGTTGCGACGAACGGCAAAATTGGCACCCACGAAACTTGCTGTTGTCAATGACTGGTATTGTAGACCGTGGTGTTTCACATTCGCCCTAACCTTGTCAACCTGCGTCCTGAAATGATCACCAAAGCTACAACAGCAGTCTGGAACCAAGCGTAAGTCACCGTGCTGGACGCTACAGAACGATTGTGAATGAGTGCTGTGACCACGAAGACAAAGGTGACCGGAAGCCACGATGATGGGTCTTCAAGTGGAGAACCAGATTAAGTTCGAATAGAGTACGCATAGTAACAAGTCAAAGGGACAAAAGCTGGTTTCTGTCTCCCGATGTGATGAGGTTTGAACCTCGGGTCAATGAGTGCTTGACGAATTCAATTTCTCATTTTTGCCATTGTGGCGCTTGAAGAACCAATATACGTTGACAGGTTTTCTCATTTTACAACTCGTACATGTCACATTCCATTGGAAAGTCGATTTCGTTGCAACTGACTAAAACGGAAAATCTAATCAATAAACTAGTCGGGCGAGACACTACGCGCGGTACCTTTAAAACCTGCAGCAAAGTAACAAATGAGTGGTCATTTTTAGGACGAATGAATATGAGGAGATAACTCATGGGCTGTGATTGAACTAGAAGCTGGACTTAAAAAAGATTCCTCAAACATGATCGGGTTTCAGTCGTTCACGAGAACGAGCGCTCAATATGACCTGATACATAACGTCTAAGCAAGAGCATGTACGCAAATAAAAATTATACGAGCGCTGTCAGGCAGGAGAGCTTCGTCACAAATTGGTTCACAAAATTCTTGGACATGGCATAGTTGAATCTCGTTTTACCCTTAAAGTTGTCATGAAGTCGTTAAGCACTGTGGCTGAGTGGAATGTGATCTTACCATCTCTGCGGTACGAAATTCACAAATCGCTACCACCAACCAACTCGGTGGTAGAAGAAAAAGCTCGCTGCCACGCCACCTTATGCTTCTTCTCTCCGAGACTGATGAGGATTTTCAACCCAGGCCTGTCGCACTGGGGCATTAGACGATCCTTCAGTCCAAGTCTCACCGTCATCGTTCACGATTATCGTTGACAATGTAATGAACCGTCAAGACCACAAGGTGAACGTCTTTCACTGAGTCTATGCAGATTAAAACAAAAAACGCAAAAACCGGCCCTGGTCGAACGATCGGCAAAGCGAGTTTGAGATCCTGTGCATCCGTGATCGAGTTCTGCTGCCACCGAACACATTCACTTCGACAGCCGCTAATTGGTTGCTAATCCTCTTCTTGAAATATTGTACCACTTCTGCCGAATACATAGGAAGCGAAACGTTATTTTCAGAAACAACCTTTGCGGGTTATTGCGAAATCAACTGGTTCAACAATGCTCAATCAAATTGTGAAATAATATCCGTTAGTCATCCACCTGGATGACCTATTATTTCTAACTGCTTACTTGAATTATTACAGTACTTTTGTTTAATAATACATAAATAGGAACTTTAGTTTTAAACAATGACGAGGAACAACGTTGTCACCATTTGGTGAGTCATTCAACGGGCGACCACGTTGACGTCCGACGTGGCGTTATTTATTTCCTGAGGACGAAATATGAATATTAGCCACGAACATCGCTCCGTAAGACGATATTTCCGCAACCCTCCCCACTGTTCCCGCAAACGATGCGTTATTGTGAATAATTTACCACCAACCGAAAACGGAACCATGCGTGGGTGTCCATCCTCTCTCGTACGGTTGTGTACCGTGGACAAAGACAAGTGGCGCAACACATGCGTGTGGTGTTTTTCGACCAACCACGACGTAGACCGGACTGATGCAGGTCTTTGTGACGCACCGTCAAAGTTGCACACAACCACACACACGAGAACAAATGTTCCTGGACAGATGTCCGAACAGTTATTGCAGCTAGAACGCGATGGCAAATGGTTGTGGCAACTCACCAAAACAACGCGCGGTCCTAGAAGGAATGTGAATCTCTTCTATTCTTTGCGTAACATGAAAAACAAAAAAATTGAGTTAGCTTCTGTTCATATCGTCAGATTCGGAGACACATTCGGGTATCAAATTTACAGAATGAAACAACCAAAGTCAAAGGGCCTAACAACCATCGCCAAGATCTAGTAGCCAGATAAGGGGTCGTCTCGCTAGCGCATCTACCGACATAAAACTCGACTGTGTCTACATAGTACGCATTTTAATTGTTTTTTCCAATCCGGATTCTTCCTGAAGGTAGCAACCAACTTGATATCAAGAAAAACCTAATGGGAAAACGTCCTCATATGGGACCAAGTAGGTTCTTCGTGTACGATTTATTCGACTGATGTCACAGGTTTTTCCAACTGTCTCACCGGTCCGTTGCCACCAGACCGTGCTTTGCGAAGGTGTGGTATCTGAAACCAAGTTCTGGGTGCATCCGATCGTACAATTGTCGAATGACACTTTCGGTGGGTGACATCCTCATAAGTAAAACGGTGATATCTACTAGATTCTGAGGCAGAATACTAGCTGGCTAACTGTTTAAACGATCGTATTGCATCCGAGAATATTATGGAATGCTCTCCAACGCAACCTCGACTTCCAGACGTGTAATTTGGTCGCGTTATCACAACGACGTCCCAACCTGAACTTCCGTTCCTCGAACAGTCATCTGTTGCTCTCATCACTAGAAGCAGGATAATTCTATTCGCATATATGCGAAGTAGTTGCCGGTTGTTCGGATGTACATCGAGAAGTCAACTGAGTTCACGTCTAGTCAGTTAAATCTTGTCTGGATCAGGGATTAGGCAGAAATACATTTGGAAGGTTACCACTAGTTCATTCACCTACAACAACAACAAAATACATACAACAGCAATTGGATTGAATGCAACCGCGTACTGTGGTCCGTTCATTGACGCAACCTAAAAGTGCCCGGTTACGCGTGAGATCAGCAATGAGCTGGCGAAGGTTCGACTGACACAGAAATTTGGCTAATTCAAATTTGGCGTTTTATAGGTGCATCCCGTCGAAGACGGTCAAAGTGACAGCCAGCTGATGGTTGCCATTCGTCAAGATAATTTATAAGGGAAATCAATGAATTATTCGAAATTCTCGGGATGTGAACCGTAGCTCAGTCGATACAGCGCACGCGGTACAACAGCATGGATGGCATCTGAGCGCAGGTTCGAACTCCGCAAATGTCACTCTTGAAGAGTCCGTGATGGAATCGCGCTATATCATGCAGTGAAGACATTAAACAAACCGTTAAGAGCCAGATGGTTGACTCACGACCGTTCCACCCCGGGGTTCGAGCTCCAGTGGTCGCTCGATGGATGTGTACTGTTGATGATTCTCAACAAAGAGGAAACAGATGCTTCTATGGTCTTCAATAGGGGGTAAACTTTATAACTGTATCAGGAATTGTTTATGAACCAAATCAAGCCTTCTATTGCTGAACTGAACAAGCGTCAAAATCTTTTCTTAATCGGGTCAGTACAACATTAGTTGTATAAATCAAGTCACACGAATCGTGGACAATCATGCTGGCTGCGCTTTTACAATCTACACTGATTTGGGAATTATTTGCGATGTTTTTCATCCCATACTATGTTTAACCGTGAAGACCAGTCGGGAAAAAATCATCATTCAAACAGTAATAGGAAGATAATGCTTGTTAAAATGGAGTCATTAGGAGTAAAGCACAAATCTACAACATAAAGATCAACAGAAGTTTCCACTTGACAATCAGAAAAGCTTGAAAAACGATCAAAAACTGCTACATCCGAACCCTTTTTCACACGCACGATCTGGATTTCACTCCCATCATAGAACAATTTGAGTAAACCGGACAGCATGATCTCAACTGCCGGACAATCGATAATTCAAGTCATAGTCGTGTCTTCCATTTTTGCCCACCTGCCAACTGAACAATAAGTTGTAGAAAAAATGAATCCTGAACGATTCACGCGGAGCCACGTACTGGGAACTCGGCGCTGGATTCAGATCCTCCAACGTACTTCAGCTGTTGGAAAGTGATTGCGTTTTATTGTCTTGCGAACTGCATCCCGATACCGTCTAACCCCATTTCCACTCACGGATGCATAAATCACGACACTTAAACTGCATTCTCCCCTCCCTGCCGCTGGTAATGTCTTCGTTGATTACATTCCCGACGCTTAATACACAATACGTTTGGCACACTTGTTTGCACCGAACACGTATAAGCAATCTGGAACCTCACATATACAATCTATAAGGCAGCAGGACATTTCACGGTTCGACGACGCTTTGGATGAGAGGATAGGAATATCTGTACCGGGATACAGTGACATCTTCGCCTTTGTAGGCAATGAATCATCCCATAGATCATCTCCGTTTTTCCCACCGTAATAACGTGCCCGAACAGTTCATCTACTTGCTCAACCAGCAAGCATTCTGTAAATCACAGATAAGAGCTCAATGCTGCAGGGTGACCAAATGGACGGAAATAAATCAACAGCATGACAGATCAGTAATTTTGGTATTGCCGCTATGGAACCATTGACCCTGAGACGAATCTCATCAAAAACATCGCGGTTTTGTCCACTTTTCAGTCGGACAGGCGTGAAAATCGGTGGTTACATCTAGCGGAACATTAGTCAGCGATTAGCTGTAATGAGACCGATGACCATTTATCAATAGATGTAACGTATACCGATTAGCAGGTAAATCAACATGAGCTAGCAAAAAAGCAACCACTCTGACTTTTTGCGACCATGATAACCAGTGGTTTCACGTCCAACAGTACTGAATGTCAAATGTCAACCGACGCCTAAAAAAACGATCTCAATATCACATTGCATGATATATCAGCAACTCTGAAGATCCACAAGAACTCGTTCTTTCAAGACACTTTGTCACCGCCTTCAGAAAACCAATGTATTGATTTTAAAGCATCATGACCAACTAACTACCAAATGGGAAAACCAGAATGAACACTGTGTAGCTGTCCACAGTGCCGAACTGAAAAATAATCCGTTGCTGCTAGGCTTGTCATCACCCCCAACCTCATGGTTTACGATGAATCAGAAACCACTGGAATGCTCCTTTCATACCATTGAATTAGTTGGCGGACCTCAACCATTGTGCGTGTGCACGTGTTTCCGCACAATGCCCCGTGACTGATGGCAGACAATGAGTCAACCCAACACCCGGTCAGCTGGGTATTCAAACGCAGAGAAGCATCGATCAACCTATCTATTGATCGATCCAAAGCACTGTCTGGGACCAGGGGCGGCATGAGACATCGATACGGATTAATCAGATGTAAATCGCCATTGTGAACACGTCTGGACTGAAAAAGGGTTACCGACAGACTCTAAAAACGCATATTACGGATCGATATCATTCAGTTAGGTAGATGTATGAAGAAACCCAACACAGTGAAGGCGGCGAGCCCAGAGTAAGAACGGAAGATCCACGACTCACACCTTGTCGTTTAAGCTATGGCTAAAGAGATCGATCTGACTCACGAACGCTGCCAACATTGACACAAAAGCGAAATGAAAGATAGCTTCAATCTGTACAACACAAACAAATGTGGATGAGGAAGATTTCATGGGAGATCCGGACGAATGCATTGGACAAAGGAGTGGCAAATAAAAAGGACAGGCGAACACCGTGAGAAAACCCCGGAGGAAATGCATGGTGCTTGTGCAAGAATGTGGTTGAGGACGATCGTAACTTCTGAAATCAAACAAACAAGTTCATCGGACGAAAAATGCTATCTGAAGCTTAAAGTATTCACTGGGGATTTCAGGAGAATCATATTGAACAAACATGAAAAATGGTGGCAGCAAAACTGCGGAGCTCATGTTTGACTTCTCAGTCTATTAGACAGAAAACGAGCTATCTGTATTCGCGTTAGACTGAAGAAAAATATATGCAGTCATTATTGAGCGGGTGTGCGCGTTACACAGCCGAGCGATAATAGCAGAATGAAGAAAATTCAGATGGTAAAAGATGTTACGGAAAGAACCAAAACTAGAATAACAATGAAGGCAACTAGCCACAAACGTTGCGTGTAGGTGCACAAATAATGAACGCAACGCGTTAAACTAGTGAGAAGAATGCCTCATGCAGAACATATCACAACGGTAGACTAACACGTTCAACAAAGGACTATGTACAGGTGACATTGAATACAAGGCGTCGGATAGTGTCAACCGCTGCACTGATTTCCCCGATGGCTGACAAGAATTCATTAGGTATGAGAATAGTTTGGGGAGGAATTAGAAAGACTTGACGCGGTTGAACTAACCACAGCTGCAGACCCAATGACGGGCGTTGCTGCGTGAAACCATTCACTGCGTTTCATGGACGAATGGGCGTCTACCGGAGTGAACTGTAGAGTTTGAACTCGTCTTAGACCAGCGGCAGCCGGCGTGTTTGGTTCATCTGACTCCAAAGAGAATGGATTGGGGAGGACCGGAACGCCACGTTTCGATACACGTGGTTGAACTAACCGACTGGTTGCATTATTAATGTCACTAACCGTATTTCGCCGTTTCAGGGGAATTCGTTCAGTGACCTCTGTGGGCTGTGCGAACTTATGGAGCAATTGAGCTGCTGACGGATCGGCAGAAGACAAAGTTGCTGCAATGACCTGGCGCCCCACACGAACAACAACTTCCGCTAAACTCAAAGGACTATCACTCAATGAGGTACGATCGTGCGACTTTGTTGATTCCGGACTGCTACGACTGGTCGGCGGCGACTCAACTGGATCATTGGATTGAAGGTCACAGCTTGACCGAGATGATGTCGACGAAGCCGGACTTGATGACGAACACAACGCTTGCACATCTGCCACTGCAGTGAAGAAAAAACAAATCTCAGTGGACCACATAGAAAAACGATAGGTTGAACAACTTCAAGACTGCCTGTTATCGAAAATGGATGACTCAAGTCATCACGATATCAATACATATGAAAGAGCAAATTCTATAGACACTGGAGAACCGGCAGAAGAAAACCCGTAGTAGAGCGACAACACAACTAACTATTAATAAAAATGAGACTAGTGGTTAAAGTTACTGATCATCATGAGTTTACGATTGTTCAGCGCCAACGATTGGCTTCTACAATAATCAGAGGGAGTGCAGAACAACCTGCTGACCCTAGCGATCAGTGGAGTAATGACATCATTGTGCTGTGGCTATTTAAGAAGTGGTGCGCGGCATAAGTGATGAGATGAGACGCTAGGAACTGACTGAATAGAAGCTAAGCATTCTAATGCATAGACATGTGGATAGGCTCGCAGTTCATGATAGCATACTGCACGTTTGAGACGAACCAAAGTGTTAGGAATAACATAAATACGACTTTCTCTGCAAGCACTCACCAGGGGGTTCGTTCTCTTTATCAACATCACAAGTACCCATCGTGTGGCACTGATATCCAGTACCGTGTCGCATCATCGAATCAATCATTGCTAGGCGCGCTTCCGTAGTGGCTGATGTTTTGACTGGTTCGAGAACCTGGGACACTAAACCCACCGAGGAAGTGGTAACCACGATGGGACGTGAGTCGGGAGCAAGGATTTGAACGAAACTATTCATAGCATCAACACGTTCAAACGTCGTGTTCGCTGCACGGGCGGAATCAGCGGACGAATTGAGGAAGGGCTGCTGAGGTCGAATGCAGGCTAAACAAGCGGAACTAACACGTTTGGTCAGACGCTTGTACAGGCGTAATTGGGTACGATAGTCACGGTGAAACATCTTCACATAGTTTTGCGGGCAACACAATGCCTGACAAAATAAATAAAAACAACAATACAGACATCAATCGAGACGCAAAAGAGCAATTGAAAATTAAAATTCGTAACACGCTCACTAAAAACCAGTTGATTAGAAACGAGGATGACTAACAAATCAGGAGACAAAGAAGTACCTCAGGAACTGATTCAACGCTGGATAACTGATCATATGGCAAAAAGGCAGGAGCTGTAGCCATCCGGTGACAGAACACGGCCCTTGCGGGTCATGATCTGAACCTGGCTAAACCACGAGCATATCGCAGTTTCAAGGCACAGTTCTTTGCATATCGTGTGGTGAACCCATGGACCCAGCTCTAATGGGATGTGGTCGCAGTGTTCAATGCCCGCTAAGATCGTCAGTGGCCATAATACTTACTTGACTGTCTCTAACAGCACCTCCCACGGCTATTACTCTAAATTAGCAGCTAAACGTCAAGTTTCCATCTACTTCAGTCCTTATCTCACTATAACTTATTTTTTTTCGTCTTCTTCTACCTATCACTGCTAATGCCATTATGCCTAGAATCTATCTATCTGACGCTAGGGAGGCAGACTGATGTCGCTATCTTACCGTGGTGATCGGGGTTGTGTGCTACGACGATCCCGAGGGCTATGCCAATCGGAGCGCAAAACACTTCTCAGGGTCGCTCATATCCGATAAATCGAGAATGAATAGACACAAAAGCAACACCGCGTTGTTAGGTGTGCTGAGTTTTCGCCTGGCAGCGAACTTTCTACATAAGAGCCGCAGAAGCCTATAGACAGCAACGTTAAGAGCGCGAATATTGCCCGCCACTAAATAAGACTATTGCCTTTCTCCTTTTACTGATTTATCTTGAGATGAATAGGATCCATATGTGCTGGGCATCCTCGATTGACAGGCTGGTCATCGGTTCCCAGTACACTAACTTCCTGTTGCCCGACAGATAACACCTGGTTATGCACGGGCTCGAACAAGCCAAGCGACGCTTGAGACACCATTTCGTGCCTAATTCCCAAGACGCTTCATGAACAGTTTCCCTAGACACACCGCTTCTAGGCAGGTGCCACTGGAGACATTCATGTGGCTGCCTCATCCTTTCGCACGAGATAGCTTCATAAAAGTAAAAAAATCAAGTGATGCCATCTGCTGGGAGACACATGAGGGTTAAGACCGCGCGAGCAAACTTCGCCCGACGGCCAAACCCGACACTTTTCTGATTTTAAGGACGATCAACCTCCCGATTCAAACAACTATACCGGAGTACTGATTGGCGCAGCCCAGCGGGATTCATCTGAAGCTCATTGATGCAAGAATCTGAATTTATCAAATGAACCAAAACCACAAGTCCAGCGACAACCAAATACGAGTCAACAATAAAGCATGGAGTGGTCGAAACTCTTGGCGCGCAAGGATAAAGTTCATCATCAGAGTGAATGTGAGTAACCCCCCTCCCCAACATATGATTTGAATGTTAGGATTTTTACCTTCAACCTGTCCGAAATTCGTGACTCCATTCTTTTATTCCGCTTACAATCAAGACGATCAAATTTTCTGATTTACCGACCTCTTTCGGTGCAACGGTGGAAAAGCGTGGGGAGGAAGAAAATGAAACTGTCTACAACAGTTTCTGCTTTGTTGTATTTTTCTCCTTTGGTGTCCATTTTCTAGTTTTTGGTATCATGTTTAACTTACGAAACTGGTCTTATTATTTCGGTAGCGGCAGCTTCGCAGACGGTCCATATGTAAATCCTACAGGCATGTCATGCTAATTCACTTCCCGTTCTATGGCTTTATTTTATACATTGTATTTACGTTACCGGTTTTTTGGCGTTCCAACCCACATACGCTTCTTACCAGTTGAGTATAGCGTTATATTCTAAATCGGTGTTTCGAAGTTTTTTGCATACAGTACGTACATCATTGTTGGCTGACGCTACACACTACTCAACTAGTAAGACAAAAGAAATGGACCGTTATCTGCGCCCGGATAAATTTGACACTGACATACACGCTCCCGATGCAACCAAACAGTGGACATACTGGTTGCCGACCTTCAACGCGTTTCTGAAACGAGTGCAATTCGAAGCCGACAAATTTGACATTTTCGTAATTTTTTTTCTCCAATTGGTTATGGACGTGTCTCCGAATGTCATACTTTTGACAATGCCACTCCAACCCTCCAGCCCCCGTACGTGCGCCCCAGAAATGCGATTTTCGCTCATGCAAGGGATTGGACAGAGCGTAGACCAGCTCGCTCAGAACATCGAAACACTCGCAAAGGACTATGGCCTTCGTTCTGTATCTGCTGAAGAATATCGTGACAATGCGTGATACATTCATTACCAAACTTCAATCCAACTCCATTCGAACATCATCATCATCGTACAGCGTTAAACAAGCCCCACTGAACACTGCCTTTCTCACCATGCTGAACGTTGAATTAAAAAGTATGAATACACAAATGGACAGGGAGTGGACCTACAGCGGTGCGAAAAGGAAAGAATGCCCTAGTGGACAACAAACGGAATACATAGTCTAACTGTACAAACGCACATCGATCAGTCATTGTCATTCGATAGAAAGTGACAACACGATCGCCACTGCTCGCGGTTCGCAGCCATATCCTTCAGTGTCTCCAGCCAACTGGTAGACGGATCTTTTGGACCCCAACCACGAAGACGTGAAGCACCTACTTTTCTCAAGTCTGCTGTACATTTTCTCATTCCTCGCTGCCACGTCATCTGTTGACCTCCACGTGGTCTCTTCCACTCCCTAGGAGGGGCGGAGAATAGGACACGGTACCGTAGACGTGTGTTTGCCATACGTAACACGTGTCCCAACCAAAGAAGTCTACTAAGCTGGTTACGCTGTGACAGAACATTCTCTGAATTAATACCCAATACTCGCTTTCTGACCTCATCGTTGCTTACTCGGCTATTTCACCAAATCCTTGCGATACTACGTAAACATCGATGGTCGAAAACCTCAAGGCGACGAATATCTTCAGCACGCAGACTCCAAGTCCCGCAACCATACAACAAAACTGAGCGCACTGCTTCTGTGCTCCCACCGGTCGTCACGCTGCTGCCGAGGTAGGTGAAGTGGTCGACAACTGCCAGCACCTCCCCATCGAGCATCAAGCTCGGAATTGTTGACGTCCAGTCTTGTAACATCACTTTGCCCTTTGAAGGTGCAAAGCGCATGCCGCATTCGGACAAGACGACTGGAACAATCTACCCTAAATTTTCGACCGGTCTATGATATGGCTAGATCATCAGAGGCTGCTCAGAAACAATCCCAGTCCTACGCAACTGAGAGCGCTTCCGGTTCTTCTGCTATCCCGGTGTTCTCCACCAGTGACAAAATCAGCGAAACCAACGACCGAGATCGAATCAATTGTCTGCTGTTAATGAAAAATAACTTATTTTTATGGTTATTCCAAGCATCATCGTATAATGTGCGTTGCTAAAGATGCCATTTGCAAGGCCTGTGAGGAAACAGATCATTTCAAGCGTGCATTTCGGTCAAAACCAATTACCTCACCCGTTACTACGGCTGCTCATCCACTACCGCCTTCTGATTTGGCGGCTGCCGCACCTCCTTGTCTCTCTCGCGCGACTAGTCGAGTCTACGTGAATAATGTCGAACTTCAAGCATTCATAGACACAGGTTGTTCTGACAGCTACGTTTTGCAGTTTGTTGTAGACTCCCATCGCTGGGAAGTTCGACCATGCGACTCTCGAAAAACACTGGCCTCTATTTGCTGTTGAATGACCCTTGCTCTGATATTTTACGTGGTCATGATTTTCTCGGGTTACATGGTAGGGTGAAAGTACCATTCGGCGAAAAACCCGGTACTTTTCTACTGTGGGGTCTGTACGCCGTCAAGGTGCAGTCTCCTCCTTTATTTGATCACTTATCGCCTGAATGCAAACCCATCGCTACAAAAGTCCCGCAGACATTCTGCTGAGTATGAATACTTCATACGGGCTGAAGTCCAGCGTCTTCTGAATGATGACATCATCTCCAACTACCCTTGGAGAGCACAAGTTTTTGTAACTATGATCACGACCCACGAGAAAAGGATGGTTGTGGATTATAGCCAAACCATCAATCGCTTCACCCGGTTGGATGCCAATCCGCTACCTTGAATCGACAAAATGGTTGAGGATATATCTCGTTATGCAATAAACAGTACCCCGGATTTAAAGAGTGCATACCATCAGGTTCTTATCGCGGAGCACGAGAAGCCATGTACTGCATTTGAAGCGTGTTGCACTCTATCAATTCAGACGTATATCCTTTGGGGTTACCAACGGAGTTGCCTGTTTTCAACGCACCACTGACGAGATCCTGAAGGCTGAAGGTGTCATACATACGTTCGTTTACATAAACAACGTGACAGTATGCGGCGTGACCAAGGGAGACCACGATCGAAACCTTGGACGTTTCCCGAAAGCAGCCGCAAATTACGGCATAAAATTCAATACGGCCAAAAGTGTGACTGCCGCAAACAAAATCCAACTATTGGTTACCTGACATCGTAGGAAATGGGACCTGGCCCTGACAGGATGAAACCCTTGCGCAAAATTCCACTACCAGAAGAATGAAGTCCCTGCGTCGTGTCACTGGTATGTCTTCCTGCTACTCGCAGTGGGCACCATCGCTCTCTGCCTAGATCAATCCGTTGGAGGAAAATACAACCTCCCCTCTGCCAGAAGATGTCAAACGTGCCTTCGAACTCCTCAAAGACAATAGAAAGCGCTATGGTGGTAACAGTGGACCAAAGCGCCCCGTTAGTGGGATGTTTCGGACGTCGCAATAGCCATCTCGCCGAGCCAAATTAATCGTCCCGCAGTCTTCTTCTCTCGTACCCTAACAGCCAGCGAAAGGTATCACTCTGCTATTGAAAAAGAGGCATATGTAATTGCCGAGGCCCCTCAGAAGTGGCGATATTATGGCCTAGGCAACCACTTATCACTGACCAGCGGTCTGTGGCCTTCCTATACGACGGAAGACAAACAAGAAAGATAAAAAATGATAAGATTCAATGATGGAGACCTGAACTATGTGTATTGTTATGATATAATTTACAGGCCCGGAAAAGACTAGGCAGTTGCAAATACGCCCTCTCGCAACATATGTGGTACTCCTTTTGATGTGGCCAAGTTGAGAAAACTGCACGATTTACTATGCCACCTTGGAGTTTCCCGAATGGCCCATCTGGCGCGATCTAAAAACCTGCCCTGTTCGATTGAGGAGTTAGGCGATTGATTAAACTTTTTTCCAGGCGATCAACTGCATTGCCAACATGGCTAAGAGTTTTAGACCTCGTATTGCTCAAACGGATGGGCCGGTCCTCTAAGCTTGATAAGATGGTTGATGAAGTCGATCTAGTCAGTTGTAATCACTAGTACGCTTAGTGGCAATGAAGAGAATGTTTCTGTACGACGATTGGCTCCGACAGGCGGTTTGCTAGTGCCAAAATCAGAACTGACACAGATATCGGAAGTTCCTCCTAGTACACCACAAACAAACCTGCATTCCATGACCCTATCCACGCCCAACGATCCTACACCCGACACAATTTCAGACAGTATCACTCGACAACAGAGAACTCGTCCGAGTAGGTTACGCAACAGAGAAGCCTGAGTCAGTCGTTTTCCTCCTTTACTTACCATGACCCCCGTACATGCTGAAACTAATTGTCTTTCCTTAGTGGGGTAGGATGTCATGCTAATTCACTCCCCGTTCTATGGCTCTGTTTTATCCATTGTATTTACGTTAATGTTTCTGGCGCTTCAGCCCACATACGCTTCTTACCAATTCAGGAAAGCGTTATATTCTGAATCGGTGTTCCGAAGTCTTTTGCATTTAGCACGTACGTAATCGGTGACTCACGTTACAAGGAAGCAGTTGAAACATCACGAATCAAACGAAAATTAAAAAATGACAAACCAGTGCCAACGTGAAGAAATGGAATATCAAAATTTCCAGTCGCTTTTGTAGTTGACAAGTGACTATCAACCATCTCTCGAAATCACAGGCAAATGAATGAATCGCAGAACAAAACTATTCTGCCAAATGCAGTGACCTAGGAGTTGGAAATGCACAGTTCCGAGAAAAATAAAGTGCAGCAGCTACACGTTGACTCACTGCATGCTTCCGGTAAAATGCGGAATATCCGCCCTTCATTACGTATATCTCCGGGAAGTAAAGGAACGGATACCGATGATAATTTGACACTCGATCAATACTCCGAAGAAACGTCGCTCTGGAAAGAGAAGCAACAGAAGGATGCAAGAATGATAAAGATGAAAACATCAATACTTACGTCCGCGAAACCACATAATTTTGTGAGCAACTGAAACTACATTGCCGTACTGATTAGTGACTTCGATGAAACTACTCACTGCACGGTTCAAAACAAAGAGACGCTAGGTAGATGTGCAATTCGACCGATGTAGAAAAAGATTCAGGGGAAAAAATCGTTAAGGCCTTTTATTAATTTGGGTTGTTTGAACATTTGAGACACAACTGGAGGAAAACATCGATTGAATAAGCCTGTCGATAACAACATCGGCACAACAAAACATCAAATGAGCGAAAGTGTGACTTCTATGAATTCGTGTAATCTTGTAAACTGGCTGTTGCTGTCAACTATAAAAAGGAATTTTAAAGGAAACTGCTAAAACCTACTGCATTTATGCATCTGATTTGTCTATACAGACCGGGCAGGTAGGTTTTTACTGTTTCTACATGAAACGTTAAATACATCTGGGCTTCCTATCACTCTATGGACATACTAACCAAACGAGTCCTCGTCGAGCCAGTAGGCTCACCCCGTGAAAAATGCTGTCTCATACAGCAACGACAATAAAACGAATTTGTAGAAAGGAATGCAATGTTTAAGCATGGTAAATACTCATTAACTTACAAGTCCGGCGCTCGTTGCGAGGAGAACTCGCAATGAAAGATGACCACAAACGGAGGTTCCTGTGAGCTAGCGTAATTCGACCCGCTTCCCTGACCCACGGCATTCATGTCAGGCTCGGATCGACTGCTCGGACTGCTATCCGCCAGCGAAGTGTGCACGGACTGCTCCAGTACAAGTTCAGAATCCGAAGCATCTCCGAAACTTGTCATGCCCAACATATCATTTTCCAACCATGACTCATCGTCAGAGATGGGTTCACAGGGTGCAGACAAGGGTTCTTTTAGTGTCAACGCAAGTCGACGGGCCAGACCTTCGCCCAAAAGACGCGGTGGACCGGAAGCGCCCGGGGGTCGTTGGGCAGGAACACGATTAAAAATCTCTTGAACCAGCTCACTGTGAGTGAAAATGTTGATCGCACTTTGAATATGCCCACCCTCATATTCATAGGGAAAACGACAATCTATGATCACGTGCCTCACATTGCGATGAACGCCGACGCCAGAAACGAGATCGGCGACGGTATCTGGTGAGACGCAGTGCAGGCCGGATGCTGTTCGATCGACAACAGGCAGAGCTCGCGCCCTTCGATCTTCGAACCGAGTGCTGTGATTATCGAAAGCCATCATACAATGAGTGAGCTGAAAAAAACGGAGCGTTTCAATGCACTTTGATGGCCTGAACATTTCTTTTACAATAAGCAAGAATGCCATTGAAAAGATGCTTGATGAGATATTTCTGTAAAATTATTCAGGGCTTAGAAATCGACACCTAAATACCGGGCAGCAGCAGTCATTAATTTCTATTACATGCTTGCGCATGAGTGAAGTAAAAGGGACATTTACTCCATAGCCACGAAGGCCCACTGCACTACTGAGGATTATCGGCAACCAAACCCTGAGAGTGGCGAAGAACCACATAAGATCCCAATAAGTCAGATGTGGTAACGATCCGGACGACAGTGGATTACTGTCTACTACCACCTATGGACTATGAAATGATAAATACCCATGATAAGTCTTCATACCCTTATATTTCAGCAAAACTGAAGCTAACTAAAAGAAGGGAAATGGGACAGTCACAATCGTGGGCGCCAACTCTGAAGCAAACCAGTAGGAAGAAATGTACACGCTTCATTGCATTTAGCCACGATAAGTTATGCGCAATCTGAACTGAACCGACCAATCACTCATAACTACCTTATTCTGAATTTCTGAGGGGAAAAAAGGCATCACGGCTTTGAACTGATCAACAGCAAGTAGAACGCAGACAAGGGGCACGAACAAACATCAACAAATGCCGGGTGTTGGTCAAAATCTACGAGCGCAGATTAAATAGTAATTTCGAAATTACTAAGTGCATCGTAAATTTGTTCAGACGAAGCATATTTCCGCTTGCTGAGTCACTTGCCCTACTGTTCAACGCAGTATGTAGATGATGATGATGACGATCATGTGCTTTGAGGATAAGCCGTGGTGGAAATCGAGAAATAACATAAAAGGAAAATGCATTGCAATTACCCCGTACTCACTTTATGAGACAGTTTTTCCGTTGGAACTGAAGCACGCCGCGAGAGACTCAGCCTACATTCTTGACGTTCTGTGGATCGACTGGGCTGTGGGGAAGGTACAACCGAGAATAGAACAGGTGCAACGCGGGATGGCAACATTGGTGTAGACTGATGGCGAATCATATCAAACAGCGTCTTACGGCGTCCAGTATTGTCCTCTTTGCGTCCACAACTTGACACTGGTGGTACTACTTCTGACTCGTTCATGGAATCCTCTTCCAGTGGGACCGTTGAATCTAGCTCGTCGGAAATTATAGCGTTTGTATGTATTGATGATGAGGAATGTGGTGATTCTAGACGCTGCTTTTTTGCCAACGGATGAAACGAAGATAAGTTATGCACATCCGGCTCACATGTCCCTTCATCACTGGTATTGATGGGTGAAAGTGAAAATTTGGTGAACGCGACAGCCGTCGCCGAAGTCGGACTGCAATTCGCAGTTGCACACATTTCCCCGAGAGGCGGTAATGAACAACGGCGATGCTTCTGAACCGTCAAACTTCCTTGGTACTCCGACTGAATGGCTGCTGGACATGAATCCGTGTCCATTATTTGCGAAGGTGACATGGTTCCTGGAGTCGAAAAACGAGTAATTCCTGAGATACGCGGCCATGCTTGTTTCCGGTGGCGCTTAGCAAGCCACCCTCTCGTACTGCAAGACTGCGTTCGACGAAGTGTTGCTATGGTGTGGTAGTTTTCTTCGGAGTTAGTGGAATCTTTGGGCTCAAAAAACTGGTGTGCATAGTTAGTCAATGAACACTGTTCAGTCGACGGACAAGACCCTATAGACTAGAGAGCATTAATCGTGATATCATGAACACTTACTCGTTCGACATGACATGTAGGCGGAGCCGACTGAGTAGTTGATGAACTGCAGTACCCCGAAGAATAGCTGCTTGAGTAGTCACGAACCAGTAGGCATTTTCCAGTAGGTATAGCTGAGCTAGAAATTTCATGACTGTCGAGCCATGTGGTGTAGCCCTTGGTTGGGGGCTCCTGGTTCGCACTAGAATTTGCAATAGCGTATCAGAAAAAGACAAGATCACACCTTTCGTCTATGTCAGCTGGAATGGTTTCGGAAATTCCTTTCACTACAAATGGGTTTATCATCGTTATGAAATAGCAGAAACATACACTTGGCATGATGTTCTCCGTTAGTACCCACAGGTTCACCAAAACTGTTGATAACAGATTTAAGCGAAGATGTGTGAAGTAATTACCTTGTCTGTTGGAATATTTTTGACAGTCGGGTCACAGGAGTATCACTGACAGGCATAGTACTGTCCTTCTTTCTTCCAAATTTCAATAATTTAACCGGCGACATAGATCGTCGGATAGTTCGATTCCCAAAAGAAAGTTAACCGGCAACGACCGGCAGGACAGTTCGGACGGCAAACACAGAAGTCTTCGACGCAGATGGCAAAGGTTTATGTGATCGGCACAACCAATGAGATCAGCCCGCCAATCGCAGTCACCGTCATCCAGTGACAGACCGGACCCACTCAGCTGATCAAGGTCAACAGAGTCGGCCCGATCAGCGGATGTGACGGACTGCATGTTGAGAGTGCGATTGGCCATCTAACATATAGGGATAGACTAACACACGACAACGTACCCGGACGTGTGCGTGTGCGCCCGGCGTAGCCTTGTTCACTCGGACCAGCTGTTTGTGTCCTCTGGTCTCGGTGTTGGCGAATTGGTGAGTTGACATAAATGAGGCTACCTGCTATTTTATGCGATCCAGGGAAAAATGGAAATCAGTGCAAGCGAAGAGACGAAGGCTATGGGAGGTGAATTCCCGGCAAATGCACGAAACTGGTGTGGCAGTTAGTCACAATCGTTTAATGGATCATGATCGAGCAAAATGTACTTTTTAACAACCGACTGCACTCTGTCGGGCATTTGCCAACCAGATTCGATGTAACTACCAAGTGCAACGGGATCGTTGGATTCGAAAGAGTGATAGGTTTATTTCAGTAAACCGTTAGTCACACGTCTGCTCTCAACATAACCAAACCACCCAATTTAATCATGACGAGTTGCGCATTATGAATTGTTTTTTTCTCTCCTTTTAAATGCTGTCGGTTTGGAATAATCACTTTACAGGTTATTTTGTTTCGGAAACCTTTGTTTTCGGCATTTTTCCGTTCCTTTCGGACTTAGTCTGGCTTTACTTCATTAGCTATATGTTGGCAAAACTGTTCCATCTCTATCCGAAAAGTTAAACCAACTTCTTGACGAGAATCTTACCGGTCAGATGCGGCCCATTTTGCCTGCGTCTTAAAATAAGTTCCACAATTCTGAAGGGAAGTTGAAGGTGGTGGTTGTGTTCCACGATACTGCTTCACTATGGTATTTCGTTCAGAATATAATTCGGTTTCTGATGCAGCTGGTTGAAGTGAGACACCGAATAACGGGGATAACCGACAGTATCTTCTTTCACGTGGTTTCGTGATGGTCTCGATCATGAGCTAGTTAGGAAAACCGATTTCGGCGAACGGCTCTGGATTCACTTTTTTAGAACAACTTTTAACGTTGTTCTTTGTGAGTCTTTTGTGTTTGTAGCACACAACCTGGTGTTGGGTTCGTCTCTGAATAATCTGTCACCGTGTCGAATCGAGCGGGACACTGGCTACACATGACGGTAAACCGTTATCCGGATCTCTCGCTGATTATTACTCCGGGAGATAACCACAGGCCGATCGACCAAGAGATCAGATCCAGTACGTGCCTCTCGTCTTTCTGGTTAGAGTCAAAAATATCCTGTCACTACTTGAAGGAAGACAATAAGGGACGTTGTAGCGAACACTGAATAGTGGCAATCTTTTGTCTGTTCTTATGTCAGACTGTTTTGGGATGTATTGGCACAAGGCAAGACGCAGTTTTTCGTGGCTGACCAGAGTGGCATCCTTTGTTTACCGCTCCTTGTCGTTAAGTCCACAGTATCTTCATCGTCCACCCTCTAACCCATTTTCTAAGAATCGGTAAATAAATAAACTCGTCTTTCTTTTGCATCGGCTGTGAACACTGCAGCGATCGGCAAGGTACGCCTCCAAGTCTCTTACTGTATGATGGTAATGACCGTAGGAATAATAATTACGAATATTCTGATGACGGAGCAAATTTGGGCCAGAGAAATACAAATGAACTGCCCAAGTAGAATAAGGGAAATCGCAGGCGACAACATCTGTCTGATAAAGGAAGGAACACCACTGAACTTGACCTTCAGTTATGCCTCCATCGGTCCCATGAATGAGTCTCATAGATCAAGCGTCACTGCGGGAATGAAATACTTTACTCACCGAAACCAGGATACAACAATTATTCGATCCATCATCGTGGATATCTTGACCTTGTCCCCGATAGCAGTCGACTTCATTTGACTGATTAGTTTTACACATTTTAAAGTTTAAAATCACATTAGCGATTCCTTTTCAAACACGTCCAGAGTATTAGACCGCGCGTTGGAGGCTGCAAACCTGCTTGTTATTTCAACAAAACCGCAATCGAAAATTGGTCGATTGAGAGTAAGACAACAGAGTGAACAGAGTTACAAACGGTAGTGTGACATTTGAATACAACAACACCACTTGCCTCGCCACATTATCATATCCCATAATATGAGTTTCCAACGCATAGCGATATTTCACGAGATGGACGCTTGAAGCTCTACACATGAACGGTCAAACTCACCGGTTGTCTTAACCTTCTTGTGGTTTTCTACGAACCTGGATACTGGTCTCCTGGAATTGTGTCTGAATCCGAAGCTGTCCTAATAATCAGTAAGATGAATCAAAACTACTTTCTCTATGCATGTCATATCGTTAACTCAAATTCTATTATGATGACGTGCGGTTGTTATTTGAGAACCTAGGTGAATGAAAGAAGGTGGAATTGGCACAAACTAGTGCGTAGTTTTCATGTGTTCACGCCTCAAGCCACGTTCGAGCTTGATCAATTAAATGGAATGCTTCACTTATGTGTCACTTTTAACAAGGAAACAACCCGTTTTTCTTCCTCGAAAAGCTCCCCTCGTATCGATCATTTATGTGCCTGATCCATGTATTTGTCTGATTGTCAATGGGCTCCACAAAGGCTTTTATCACGTGAGGCTCAAAAAAATCAAGGCCAACCACCCAACGAGCAGGCTTACCACAATTGTTCATGCATGTTCATGTCACGGTCGACCCGCCTGTAATATATTAAGTACTCAGCAATCAGTGGCTTTATTTTAACACAACACCGATCTGTGGGAGTATGAGGAGAAGGAAATCCTACTGAATGAGCATGAACTCCCCCAACACGAAAACAGATCGCCAAACTTTATGTGGTTAGTCCACAGATCACACAAAATGCCATCAAGGCATTGAGCTAGCCCAGTTCTGAACCCGTTTTTGTCCGGACAAATGACAGACCGAGTTATGTTACCCATACGGGTCGAATGAGCTGGCAACTGGAAAATGCACGTCTACTCTTTCGCATGTGAAATGTGACCGTATTTTTTACTCTCCGACGTTTTTATAACGGTCCCTCATTGTCTAGTAGAAGTGAAGTGGATACTACATTATCAGTAGAACACGGGTAATGGTTGCCCGTATCCGGATGACGATGCCTTCGAATCGAGTGAACTAATAAGATCCTTACAATTTGACAAGGACAAATAAATAAATCAGGACGAGTAACTGGACTGACATTTAGATTACAACGGACTAGAGTTACTAGGGCACATTTTTGTGTCTCAATCCTTGTTTTACTTCTTTACCGAATGGGATATCTCTTTCTGTACCTTCTTTCTCTCTCTCTCTCTCTCACAGAAAATTGTCATTTCAGTTCGCGTAGGACTTTGTGAGGCTAAAGCCAATCGCATGTCCAAATGGTTGTGTTGTCGGGGCGTTTCCCTAGCTCCCAATTCTCAGTAATATTTTCTATTTCTGAATGGCAGGAATTTTGGGCGGTGTCAGTTCTGGCAAAGAAGAGAGGAAAATCAGACTAACATATCTCGGGGTAAACTAATCCCCAATACTCTACTGCTACTGTCCTAAAAGCCTTCACAGTCGTTGTATTTACGATTTCCTCCGACAGCTTTTCCAAGAAGCTATCACTCTGTTTGAGAAGCAATTTGCCATAAGTCGCAGCCTCGCTTAGTAATCTCAGGCTATGCCCTCTTGTCCCGTTCTATGGGAGATCGAGGAGGAAACCCATTCTCGATTTTTATCCCACAATCCCTTCATTACTTTGAAGGTTCCTATCAAATACCCGCGTACTTGCCGCCGCCTCATTGAAAGCAGGTCCAGGGCTCAAAGACACCCCCCCCCCTTGATCAGTTACCATCCTAGTGGTTAGCCTTTGCACTTTTTCTAAGCAGTCCATAACATTGTTAGTAAAATGCCCAGGCTTGCGCGCAGTATTCTAGGTGCAGCCTAACTGGCTTTGTAAATTAGAACTAAGGTCTCCGGCCTCGTGCATGAAATTATAAATATTACTCGAAAGACTTTCCTCCTGGCGATATTTTCTGCCGCGATGCACTGCTTCGACGGCTTGAAACTGTTTTCTAGCAACAAACCCCGATCTTTGACTTGAGAGATCTTTTGCAGCGACCCCAAGACACTCCCACTGACCACGGTATTTGTATTCAAGCATTGGCATTTCCCGAGGTTTAACTGAAGGTCCTACTTGCACGACAAGTTTTACACTGCTAACACGTCAAGCACTATATCTACTCCAGCCATCTTGACGAAATCGGCAAACATAAAGGTAGGGTTGGTAAGCTGGCATGCTAGATCGTCGAGGAAGTTGAGGAAAAGCAGAGTGCCGAGCCCTGTGTCACCTCACTAGCAATACCTGATTTCGAGACATGGCTACCCACATTAACACCAAATGTTCGCCCTGTTAGAAAGCTATTCAACCATTGCATTGCCTTGGCAACTATTCCCATCGACTGAAGTTTGACGTCTAGGAATCTACGGTTCACGAAATCAAAAGCATTGCTAAAGCCCATGTAAAAAACTCAACTAACTGCTCTCCGTCCAGCCGTCCCGTTACCTCATCAAGAAACAGAAGTGTATTTGTTAGACACGATCGTCCTGTCACAAACCTGTGTTGCTTACTTGATATGAGGCTATTCTGAACCAGATGCCTATGGATTTGTTTCCTAACTGTTCGCTCCAAGCATATGGCCGGTAATTTTCGGCCTTGGGTTGGGGTCCGGTCCTGTATATTTCCACCATCTTCACTTTCTTCCAGCCTCCCGGCTCATTTCCCTCTCTAAGCGATTTTTCATACAGCTGTGTCACCCGAGCCTTCAAGACCTTAACCAGAGGCTGAATGATGGTTGGATAAATCCCATCTGGTCCTGTGGTTTTGTTCCTGTTCAGACGTCACAGCTCGGCGTACCACTCTTCTTCGTCTACACAGAGTTCGGGTATTGGAGGTGCATGCGTTTCCTCCATTCTTTCTTCTACGTTATCTGCTGGTTGATGTACGCTCTCGAAAAATGACAAGATTGTGTCGGCCTTGTTCTCCTCGTTTAGTGCTAATCGTTTCTGTACCTCTTCTTAAGTTGCTACACTTTCTCTTACATGCTTTTGGGAGTGGATGTGGGCATAAAGTCGCTTTGGGTTTGTACGGACCGAGGTAGTTAACCGGGACTCAAAAGAATATTTATCTACTCGTTGGATCACTTAAGCTCTATTCCTAGCTATCATATAGCTGCTCCATTCTTATTAAGTTTTTACAACTCCTAAGCCGCCCGTCGTTGTCTACGGATGGTTGTATCTTTACGAACGTTCGACTTCTACCTTTGGGGTCAATTTCTACTACCAGTCGCCCTCATAGGTGCAAAAATTCTCTGTAAGTTTGATTAGTCCCATCTTGATGGCCCCCCATTGTTCTTCCACCGAAGGGTTTCAGTGGCTCGGTGCCGATTGTATCTCCTCGTCTGTCCTCTTTAGTCCATCCATATTAGTTCTGTCATAGCACTGATGGAACACCATTTCTGTCGGCGCCTTGTTGAGCCTTAGACTAACTCTTAGGACTACATGGTTACTCTTATCCAGCGGCTCTCCTAGCTTAATTTCTCTAACGTCCTGTTGATACCACGTTATGACCAAGTCGAGCAGAGAAAGGTGTTTCTTAACTCTGTGCCAGGTAGTCTGCGTCACATGTTATGTAAGTGCATGCAACTGCAACCGTTGCAGAAAATTTTCGCCCCTTGATTCCCTCGGTGCGGTATCCTTTGCTCAGTTGATTTCTGGCAGGTTAAAATCCCCTATTAAAACGAACTCTATTATCTTTGCCAGCATATCCAAAAGCGCAACGTCTCCCTCCGCTGTCGTCTGCGGTGCCCTGTAAATGCAGACTATGCAGACTGTCATAACAGCAATCCTGGTGATGCACGACTTGACCTGCGCATTATCGGAGACTAAGTTGAACGGGACTTCCCAATGGCCTAAGTCGGTCCGTATTAGCAGCCATACTCCGCCCCCCCCCCTTCCCTTTGAATTTCGTTTATTCTATCCTGTCTGTAAGCAGCATATCCTTAAAACATGTTGTCGTCATCTGGCTTTGTCCAATTTTCCGTCAATGCACCAACATTGGACTCTGTTTTCCCGGTAGTCAGCTTCCTCCATTTACCCAGAAGGTTGTGGATGCGGGTCCTGTGACAGCGCTACATCGGCAAGTCGTTCGTCCTGGTACTTGGAACTGTATTTCTTGTGATTGTGTCAATCTGTGGACTACAATTTAACCATTACGCCTCCAAAAAGAGTCAAAAATATTGCATCTATGTGCCCAGTTTGTCCAATGGTAGTTCGCCCACGCGACAAATCCTTTCAGTGTGATGGGTGTGATCCTTGGATCCACCTTGAATGCTCCGAAATAAACGGTGATTTTGCGAAGCCTTGGACAAGTGCAGTGTGGAGTTACTCAAAGTGCTGTGTATCAAATGCACTGAGCTATCGACACCTGTGTGGCCGGTGAATAAGTCATTGAAGGTGGCGCTTTCTGATACAGATACGACAGCACCATCATCCTTGTCATCATCATCCTCTTTTCCGGCCTGTGCTACGTATGCGGAGGTGGCATCGGCTTCTATCACCGAGCCAGTCGGAACAAAACACCGCCAACACCACAAACGACTGTCAAAACCTGCCAACCACAACGCCGACTAAGTTAACATTGATGTGGCTAAGCAATCACAGGACAGTTTCACAGGTACAATACCTAGCCAACGGAGTACCGCCGTGGATGAAAGTTAATGGGACTGGATAAAAACAGCGGATCGTCCACGAAGGGCGCTGCCATCGAGGAAGCAGTGTTTCCTGATGGCAAACTTGCCTGAGGCAGAGGAGGCCACGGCACAGGCACGTCTGGACCATGATTTCGCGAGTCTCTGAAGTATAGTAACGAAACTGTTCGTCCCCGGGGAGTAGGAGACTGTGGAGAAGGTAAGGGTAAAACCAGCCTTCCGAATTGGCAAGACCAGTGACGCTGAACACCCCCGTCCGCTAAAAATAGGGCTAAGCCCTAAGAAAGCCGCGACCTTGGTGTTACGAAGATCCTGCCCGCTAAAGGGCGAGAAAGTGCAGTTGCACCGAGATCTGGACCCTGCGGATCGTGTGAAATATAGAAATGCATAGATTGAACGGCGTAAACGTATAGAACAAAGAGAAACGGACTTGATTATTTGGGATTTTCGGGTGCCGAAACGGCGCCCTCACTTCCGATGGAGGCAGCTGACGCTAGTGTCTCTTTCAGTTCCCTCAAGCTAGGACACTGTGGACAAACAAAGGAGGTAGAAAACTGAGACAACGGCGTCATCCTGTTGTCTAACGTCTATGGTCTGCTGAACAAGAGAGATGACATGGAACACTTGCTGGAGCCCAACTCATCTACTATGGTAGCGTTGACGGAGATGTGGCTGAGTAACAGTATTTTAGACTCTGATGCGTCCTTCTCTGACCACACCCTATTCCGAGTCGATAGGAGCTCTTTCCGGTCGGGTGGAGGCGTGGCATTGTTCGTCCTATCAGACGTTCCAAAGTTGGTCGAGCGCAAAGGCCGAGGGATATGCCACGGATGTCATCTTTGTGGACTTTAGTGAAACGTTTGATAAAGTTCCTCATGATAAGCTGTTGCTGAAACTCCGGGTCATCGGGATCTCCGGGTCGATGCTTCGCTGGGTTGAGAACTTCTAAGTCGAGAGAACCTTTTCCGTGGGTATTGCACAGTCCCAGTCCGCGTGGTATCCAGTCAGCAATGGCGTGCCGCAAGGCTCCGTGCTAGGACCCCTGTTGTTTCTAGTGTTCGTGAACGACCTACCACAGGCCTTTCGATCCCAGTGTGTTATATACGCCGGCGACCTAAATATCTGGCGCACCGTTCGATCGGTATATGACCGTGAGATACTACAGGAGGATCTCCAGGCTCTAGTCAGTTGGTCGACCACCTGGGGTCTACCCATAAACGTGGACAAACGCGCGTGCATGAGGGTTGATAGCGCCAATGATACTTCCGACCACTGCTTTGGGAGTATCGTATTCTGTCACGCGCAGGAGGAATAAGATCTTGGAGTTGTTGTCACCAGTAATCTGAAGACAAGAGCACACACTGAGAGAGTCCGCGCCTCATCGTGGAAGATGCTTGGTCCATTTCGCCGTTCACTTGGGCCTCTACCCCTGGACAGCTTTCGATTGCTGTATGCCTTGCATGTACGTTCTCGCTTGGAATATGGCGGTCCGGCTGTTTATCCCTGCACGGCGGCGGAGGTAGCCAAACTGGAACGAGTACAACGCGCTGCCACACGCCTAGTGGCCGGACTACGTGGGTTCATCTATGAGGAAATCCTGGAAGCCACCGGGTTGTTTCCTATTGCCTATAGACGTCTTCAAGGTAACCTCATCTATGCAAGGCAAATCATCCGTGGTGATATGGGCCCGGACCTGCAGTCAGAATTCCCACTCAGGAGTAATGACTATACCAGAGGATACGCACTGACGCTCCGTAAGGTGCATTCCACCGGCTTGCCGGCCATCTATCGATTATCGCGGAGTGACCAATCTCTGGAACGCTCTACCAACGAAAGTTGTGGGAGAGGAAAACGAGACACTGTTCAAGAGGAAATGGGACCATACCTTGGTGAATTATTGGCAGAGCACCGACATCTAGCCGAGTCAATAGAGTACGGTACGATGGGGCTCATACGGGATGACTTTCCACTGCCCTTCACCTAGAGAGTGAAGACGTTTGATTACCAGATTGACGGTTCCCTAACCAATGCTATTCATCTAATTGCAAATTTTACGTCTGAGGTATTGTGGTGATTCAGCGGCCATCACACGTGATACGGTCAGGTACAACTTTTTAGCTAAATACGCTGAGGAGCTTCAACCAATCAGGACAACCCAGCACAGGTAGAACAAAAGCTCACTGTGATTAATTAGCTTCTAACCTACCAATTGTTTTCTTCGATTTGACATACTTATACGAACCAGCTGCACAGTGTAGTTAACGTGCTATTCCACAGCCTTGGAGTTCTTGCTACTTTAGTATGCGTAGTTCCGGGTGGGAGCAATTCCAATAGTCCAGTTAATTAGGGTATTGCGAGTGTTACATGCACCGTCGGACACGATCTCCGAAGTCAGTTAGAATAGCATTTGTTAACGCATGATTCGTCAGATAGTATCAACACTCAGCCCGCTATTGGAAATGAATTCAGTCAGTTTGCAATTGTTGCATCCGGTTCTTTAGGAGCCTTCATCGTCTGTGTCACTGTGGTAATTCAGCAGATCCTAAAAGGACATGGCCCAGTACGGCTTCGTGACAACATACGTTGAGAAGCACCAGACAGTCAGAATCGCGGTGAACATGAGCAACAAAAGCTCACTGTGATTAGTAAACATGTGATCTACCAATTATTCGATTTGGGTGGTTCTGGTTTGTCAGTTCGAGCCATGTCTTCCTCTTCCCGGTGTGCATAAATGTGAATATAACACATCAGCCATGGTGCTATCCGGGCTTGCTTCACCTTAGCGCTATATGACATCATCACATTCGTCTACCACTGACTCTGAACGTTATCTATACGTTCTATACGATGGACGTGGACCTGTTCACTAGTAAAAGAACTTTAACGAGGATGATGAGCGGAGAATCAGTAACGTAAGACATGGTTTTATAAAAATGTTTCGTTTCACGAATTCATAAATGATAAAAGTTTTTTATATAAAAAGTAAATATTTAATATAGTGCTCCTAAACACCAAGTCACTTTTCTAACCGATTCCTTGTTTACGCATAAAAGCAGCGGAAAGGCATTCTTCAGAGCTTTGATGGCCTACCGCATCCCCAAGTATAACAGGTAATGTGACCCAAGAAGCATTCTATACGCACGTTTCTGGACAGTAGGTCTCTGAAAATGCAATTAGGTATCATGATAACGTCTTTATTCTTTACCTACAAACGGTGGTCGTAATCAGAAATTACCGGATTTTTTCGGCTCCGGGTGTTTACGTAACATACTCACACATGATTCCAACGCCAGACAGAAATGTTCGCCCACATTTTCTGGAGCTTAGATGAGCTTACATACTGCCTATAAAATCAAACCGATTTAAAAACAATTCGAATACATCGCTTAGACTAGTCAAGAAGTCGACTTGTATAGAAATTTAAGCAGGTTGTCCTTAGCAAATACTGAAGATGTACGTACAGGCATGGTCCGAGTGGTTCATCAGTTAGATCACTTATAAGTGAGAAAACGTATCAATAGTTTTAAATATTTGTGTTGGTTGTAGCTCAGGTTGTTGGTTGTCATGATGTTCTGATCACTGAGCTTGGCGTTTAGATCGCAAACGTTTCATCACCAGTCTAAGCGACATCGTCAGTGCATGTGCGCTGTTGGTAGTGATCTCTTATATTTATAGGTTTGTCATTAGTCCTGACCTTGAGCTTCGTAGGTGACGTTGTGCTGAAATCAGTTTGGAGTGCATCGAAAAAAATGATACGCCATATGATATGTTATGTGTAAGCGCTTCATGTTCCGAAACACAGCGTTGTCGGAATTGACATTAGTCAGTCGATCTTATGAAAGGATAACCGTGGTAACCGAAACGTTGCCAAAATGTCAGAATACCCTCATATAGCCTCGTAACTCAATTGGTAGAGTGTACTCGGTACTGCAGCTTGATATATATATATATATATATATATATATATATATATATATATATATATATATAATTACACCTGTCTGGTTTCAGACTGTGTGCCAAACAAGACATGGTATAATCGCGGAGGAAGGGATAGATAGTCCGAATCCATAATTGGTTTGTGGGCTCCATACTGCCAGTTTGCCCAAGTCAAAGCAAATGGTTTTCTTAGGGATGCTATCCAAAGTTTAACTCACAAGGCAGTGGGACGAAAAGTGGGGTCCGCAACCCACTGGGAGCCGGTGTCTGATTGCTCAGTTCATACACCCCTCGGATGCGGCCAAACATCCTGGGTGTCCAGTGCACCTCTCCACCATAGATGCCGGTCAGCATAACGCTGTATGCCTCATTCGCCATCCATGATTGGTTTGGAATCAAGGTTTAGCTATCTCCCCTAGACTGACTACTAGTCAGCCAACCCGGTGGAAGGCGCGCATTCGCCTCGGTCCTCTTGCCTTAGTGGGAACACCTTCTCCACGAAAAGGCAGTGAATAGAACTTCCTCAGCAGAGGCAGTGTTAGACACGCGGTCATTTGGGAGCATTTCGAGAGATGTTCCGGATGAACAACCATCTAGGAGCCTGAGACAACCACCACCGACCATACTGAGGCATTTGATTGATATCCATCAACTAAAATCAGTTATATTAACCATCAACCTTGAGAAATTTTGGCTTTCATTACTACATTACACCATGGTTCTCTATAGAGTAGAACGAAAAGAAGTATGAACATCAAGAAGGAAAGAAAGTTGCGGATGAAAGCTACGAGGACGAAAAAAGAATTTAAATGCAACTACGTCCGTGATCGCGGCGTCCCACCATGTGATCCAACGTACGTAACGGAATATCTCATACCCAGACCATGTGTACCAGGAACTGACAAAACTAGACAGAAATAGTAGGAATGTATTCGGTCACATCTGATTAGTACAAACTCGTTTACATATTAAAGGAGGCATAGAACTATTGGTAGATAACGTGCTGATAAATTACAAAATGACTTCGCTGTATCTGCACGATCTGACTGTCAAGGCCGGGCTTTACCTACTCGGCTGGATATTGTAAATGAAGCTATAGCGCACTGGACCACGCACAGAAGCATTCGAATCGGCATAGTGTCCCACCATTCAGTGGGAGATTTCGTGAACCCCAACGCGGAAATCTAACATTTCTTACTCGACCAAGCCCATTGGCCCAACCACTTTAACCTGTTCAAATGGAATGCTTGCAGTGACTGAACTCTGGTTCCGAACACGGTACGCCTAACTTCAGCGTGGCCGATAAGATGTTCCCACCATATTCGAGTAGTGTTACGGCATTCGTACCCTGGTTCGAAACTCACCAAAGCCGATAACCTCTACCAAGCGGATTAATTCATATATCCATCAATTACTAATGCATGTGTGTGAGTGATGTTATCGGTCATATTGATCCGCTCGTGTATGTGTGTAACCCTGGGCTCCGCATAACTATTATTCTTTTCTTAGTATTGATCAATTGGTTCGATGGATTGTGAAATGACACGGTGTCCGGTTCCATCACACAGACATGACGTAAGTGACAAATGATAAGAGTTGCCGTGCTGTACGGTTCGATTCGATCAGACGTATTGGTCACATATACACAGAAAGAAAGAGAGACGGAGAGAAAGCTATGGAACAGTGAACGCCGGATCGCGCTGGATTTGAACACGATGGTTTGCGGTAGAGGTTATTGGTGTAGCACAATACAAAAACACGTGTCCTAAATGAACTTCGCAATAAGGTCAGGGTTGATTTAGTTACCAAGTTGTCGTTGGTCTCTAAAACACCCCACCGAAAACCCCCTCTTGGTCTTGAAATCGGCGAAGTCTGGAGTACGGAGTATTCTCTGATTGTAATTGTGCGTATATATACGTTGACAATATATTATTCAGTGTGGTTCACATAGTGACAAATTCGTCTTGGAAACGTGATCTGATATGATCCAGTTCACACACACACACACACACACACACACACACACACACACACACACACACACAATTGGTCGTACAGTTTCAGTAGGGAGAGGGCGCAACGGGAGGGGAGGGGGAAAACGTGGTTAGAATGCATTCATATGCATCCTATGCCGATTGTCCAGTTGTTCCATTTGTTTGCTTGCTGTGGCCGAATCGGAAATGACACGGACAAATGTTTTTGCATCAGGATTTGCGTGAGTACTGTGCGTTTTGAGAACGAATTCATCACAGATGTTACCTACTAACTGAGTGGGTCCAATTACTTCCATGTATATCACAGAACCTGGAAAAAGGAAATGGACGAAGGTAAACAATTAATACTAATCACATATTCCCCCGATCATTATATACGCTAAATAATATCCATACTGAAGATCGGTATTCGTATTTGAGGCTTCTGCAAGTTTCGGACTTGGTTTCGTTGTTCTGGATGCGGCCGTTCTGGTTACGACCTCTCGACGATAATATCGGTCGGAAACCAAAAGTCAGTCGTAGGGAAATGGTAAGACCAGAATTACAACGAATCGGACCAAGTAGATAAGGGAATTGCGTGGATCACACATGTCATTCGTAGTGAAATACGACAAAATTGCCATGCATAATTGACCGTTGAGTGAGTGGATCTCTTAGAATTTACCGTGGTAGGCCCCACACGACCAGTTCTATTGGTTCGTGGTTATTTACCTTTCTCCATATCATAGACTATCAAATCTTATTCACTTTCCAACCAAATAGCATTTTCGGCTGAATACTGCACACCAAGCAGGGGATATTAGGGTTATGTACAACACATGTCCCAACAGTCGTGGCCTTTGAAGTATTTGCACTTAATCTAACGATTCTTCTCACAAGCGCAATGCATTCGACAAGCAGTATTATGACTTATAATGATGTTACGTGATGTAACGTGGATGTTACCAGATGGAACTGGGCGGTGCCGTATGGTGCTCTGCGGCGATGCCCAATTGGTGATTAATTAAAACGATGACTTGTAGAACACACACAAAAGGCAAGAACAGACAATCGATGCACTTCGTACAGAGTAGAAAATCTGGGCGAATACGGGTTCTGTTATTTCAGATTGGCACATTTGGGCACCACAAGTCCAAACAGATTTACGGTTATCCGCTTGCCACTTGGTGTACAGTGATGGGAATCACACGGTGGCGTTCTAAGGCATTCATCATAGACAAGAAAAAGCGAACGATAACACCAAAACCAGCACCAGATAAACACAGAACCAATAGACATGCTCTTCATATACATCGGGTCTGTTCACGGATAACATCTGGCGAACAATGAACAACAAAGGACAGGCACAGCCTAATTCTGGCTTCGCTCTTGCGATCACTGAAATTCTCTGTGTCGGTATATCAGTAGACAGAACGAAACGATTTCCCACTCATCTACTCTTACGGCACGGACATACACCGCCTGATGAAAGTACGAATATTAGAAAAACTACAGTAGCTCACTTTATCAGTGTGTCTGTGTGTGCGTGTGAATAAGTGCAATACACGTTTATGGAAGTGGTCTAAATGTCCAAGTGGGAAGGATCAGGGGCGCAGATGGTTTTTTTAATTTGGAATTTATCATAGGCCACGCGTTGTTCTGAAGCTTCAACATCACTATCGAGAACGAGTGTAGAATACACTAAATTACCTTGATCTCGCTCGAAGCAGGACATTTGTGACACGGTTGTACATTACATTAATTTGGATATGGTATTTTATAAATTGTTCGACTGATCGGTTACTGACTCTTCGTGAACAACCAGTGTGTAGAATGTTATTTGCTCTTCCTTGTTTGCCAATCTGTGTTCTCACAATGTGGGAAATGTCGATTTTCATGGCAATTCCATCGCATTCATCTCCGCGTCTGTGAGATCCATCTGGCAGATGGTTGAGGATGCCAGCCGATTTCTTGTTGCCAATGAAGTACTCGCCTTCGAACCCTTTCGCCGTCTACATTTTTTTTAAATATTTTTCCTAGTTAAAAACATTTCCCCTTATTTTTTGATCTACTTGGTTTTCGACTGAATGACACTACCAGATAACAACCAAAACGAGACCATTGAAGTGCCACGTCAAAAGTTGAATATACTGACTAAAAGACTGCTATGGGGAATTATGTCACCGAAATATTAATCGTGCTGTGAACGAAGAATAGATTTTCTTACTCGTGAGGTTCGCCATTCGAATAACAGAAACAATATTTTCAAAATCTTAGCTTGCGTACAGATCCCATCTTGTCAGTTCAGTCGCCCACGTTAGGCATTAAAAAGAGAACCGAATTGTGTGCTGTCTTTTGTGTGTGCGCGTGTGTGTGTGTTCAAAGAAGACACGATGTGATCCCAATTAGTCCGGTTAATTGCATTTTGGGTGTCTCAGATCATGGCAACGAAGCCAATGAATATTGCTGTGCGTGAATGCCCCACTAGCGGCACACACACACACACACACACACACACACACACCACGCGGATGGATTACGTTCCCACCCGTTGGAATGTCTTTCAGTCGGGTTTCCACTTCAATTGATTGGTAGTTCAAATGTTTCGAACTGTTAAGATGGAAGTCAGATTATGGTGGGAATGTCACGCACATATATCCCGGAAACGAGGGAAAATCTAGCAGGCCAGCCACTCTACGTTGTCTCTGTGGTTTAAAAGCTGCACAAGAGAATGACGGACAAAGGAGATCCTTGTATGACTTCAGATTAATTAATTAGGGATTTAGACTCTCTATTGCTCATCTTGATAGTATTTACTGGCCATTCATTGTCAAATTTAAGCTGCGCATATGTATGGTTATAACGTTCATCATACGCGATTATATGGGTGACAGTTAGCTGCCTTTCTTCTTCGTGTTATGCATCTATCCGTTCGAGATAATGGGTGACACGATCAAACGTCGCGGTCAGTGGTACACCTGTATTTACGCGTTGTGCTAAAAAAATAAAACTGAACTAGACCAGTGGACAGTATATACTTAAATCTTGAATTCAGAATATCGTATGAAGTTCTGTCATGGTGGTTCAAAATCATCCGTCGATAGACAAATGCTCCTTGAGATGAACTCAAATGGTGGATACGGATTCACCCGCAATCTTTTCCCTCATGCAGTAATCTTCAGTCATTTCAAATCCGTTCTGTCTGACTGACCGACGTAGACAGTGAAATTGACAAAACAAACCCGTCATTATCATGAAGCGATTTATGCGACCACGTGACCGATCTGACTGTCCATCGGGTATATTTTGGAAACCGATAAACACTTGTCTCGCAGTACTAGGTCCTCGATGATGTCATCCGCGCAAAGACACGTCTCAGACGAACGTGATCGTCATCACACCAGGGTTGGTTCAAGTTTCGGGCCCTAAGCCACTCGCTGACCTCTGCCCGCCTTCTCTACTTCATCCAACCACCCCGGCCCCCATTGAACCATCAATTCAGTCGAATTCGGCAGAGTCACCGGAACTCATCAGTCGTGTTTGTTTGTCAACACGGAGAGTGTAGCCGACCAATAAATACATTCATGTGACAACCGGCAAATGATTACCTATTCTGATGGACGTGATTTCCGCTCTCCAAAATCGAGCAATCAGACTGTCCGGCCAGTCAACATTTGCATCGTCAGTTCAGTTTTCAAAACTGACGGTGTATGTGTATGTGTGTGTGTGTGTGTTTGGACAGATGGAACTGAACCGACCAAAGTGGTCAAGTCACATTTACAAAGTATTAAAACTGATAATTGATGTTCCAACTTTAGACACGTGACGTGCGAAGCACCTGACTGTGCATATCTGATGTGGGTTATCCAAAGGAACCACTGAACGGGTAGAATGTCAGTGCATAAGACGGTTGCGCAACAACATTAAAACTGTACATAGTCTAAAAGATAGTCATGATGTATTATCTAATGACAGATTGCATAAATTCTGTTTTCGTGAT
The DNA here is from genome assembly GCA_948099385.1 of Fasciola hepatica. Lineage (NCBI taxonomy): Eukaryota > Metazoa > Platyhelminthes > Trematoda > Plagiorchiida > Fasciolidae > Fasciola > Fasciola hepatica. Next base: position 3,504,334 of record CANUEZ040000002.1, on the reverse strand, counting down.
AGCAAAGGACCAATTTGGTGGCAGCATATGACCAGGTAATGGAGATTGTCCCGATGAGTCAAGTGAGCGGTGCACTCGAGGAGATCGAACGATTTAACAAAAACCGTACAAATAAAAATAGCATAAAAGTCTTTGGGAGTCCAGCCGTCACTGGCTTTTGAAATTGATACTCAGCGATAGAATATGAGAATGAGAATTTTTTCAGTAGCGTCGTTGAGTGTGGTACTTAAAATAACACACTCCTAACTTCAAGTCCTAATTGGAAGTCCGTCAACATGTACTGCTTGCTGTTACTAACAGAGGGGAAATAGTTGCTATTCAATGGTTCCTTGGTGTTTCCAGTGCTGAGCGGAGCATTGATATGGCACAATGAATAATTCAAAATATCTCACTACTGCGATCGATCAACTCCAACCGACCATTGTCATCTGAAACCTACCCTGCCAGATCTCGGCTTACGGCGAACGAGAGTGCGGCTCCACTTTCGCCTAATGTGACTCACTCGCGTACGCACAAATCCCATGAACCTTACAGTTTTCTGATGTCAACTGTCAAGGATACATTTAGCCCCTTCTAAAATCTAACAATGACCACAGAACAAGACTCTTTCCTCGGGTGAAAATGCATTCATCTAAACAGGCAAGTTTTGTTACTTGATCTCGGGGAGAGGGAGGGAGAATCCTTTTTGAGAAGTCTATTGTGCATATCAAAGATGGACGCGTGCTTTCTTATTTGCATCGAGTTTATCGAGAGTCATTGTGATTAGGTCAGTAAAGCCGTAAGACGTCACATGTGAAACTTGTCTGGAGTCACCCTCGGAATGGTTCATTTATTTGAAGACAGGGTTCCCGACCGATCAGTATCGACATTACACATCCACATAGGAAGCTTGACATTGTGTGTTTTCACGAATTTCATTTCAAACCCACGTAGGATGACAGTGTCACCTTAAGAAACAATGGGAAAAGGGGTTCAGACGAAAACACTCAACACGTGATTGTCTCATCTCACTCGAGTGATCTGTTGTATTACGTAAGGCTAATGCTCCCTGTTCACTTAGTGCGGTCACTGAGCAAATCAACAAAACATGTGAAGAGGTGTGATGATCATATCAATAGAGTTTGTCAAGATTCCGTTGCTAGGTTCACTTTGGATTCGCAGTGTGCACGTTCAAGCAGCTCACAGACAAACTTACTGATGGATCAGCGCTGAAACACACCAAAAAGTTGAATTGATAGTCGAGCAGCACAAAAGTGCTAATTTATCACCCATAAATCAACATTTTCGTCCACAGAGGGCCACATCCGTCAAAATCGTTACCATAAACCTATGTGTCGAAGCTTAGTGCGTGAGATGGCCGTTAGACGATGGGTATTGTTCTGCATCACGATTTGATCGATAACAAACTAACTCACTCGCACAAACGAATTTTCTTGTTTCTGATAATCTGTTGGTGTTCATCTAAGATTGGATTAATTTAGTCCTCATTCATATCTAATCGTGTCCCGTCCTGTCCCTCTACGTGGGTCGCTTGCTCCCTGGTGATCTATTTAGGGGTCATGGGATCAGAGAGCTCGATGATTTCCGATTACTGTGTTCGATATCCACGTACCTTAAGTGAGGAAATAAAACTCGGGGAGTTTGTTATTGGTACGTGAGTGTGTTGTGTAAACTTATGTATGCCTCTCATTTAACATGCCAGAAACCTTCCAGATTGCATAGAATCGGAATGTTGTGCGTGCGTGTATTTGCCCGTATTTATGATTGAATCGGGCGGGGATCTCTTTCAGTTCCTAAAGTCGGATAAAATGGGGATGAACCTATATATATATATATATATATATATATATATATATATATATATATATATATATATATATATATATATATATATATATATATATATATATATATATATATATATATATATATATATATATATATATATATATATATATATATACCAAGTGTGACTAGAGTGACCACGATCATTTTGACGGGGCGTTTGTTCAACTTACTGGATCCAGTCGGAATGTCTGTCTGAAATTGTTGTTATTTTTTACTACTTTTTTAGTAGGTATTGGCGGGGAAACGGTCACTTAAAACATCGAAAGCATGCTCCTGAATCGTAGTTATGGCAAATGCCTTCACCCGGTTGCTAATAAATAAATACTAAATACTTTTTTTGCTTTCTTCTTTTATTTACTACCCAGCGATTCAGGGAGGTTGTCACAGGAAGGCTGCGTAATCGGGAAGTGACTGGCGTGGCGGGAATCGAATCCGGGTCGTTGTTTTTCCAAAGCCCACGATAATAACCTTTTGACTACCGGCAGTCATCGATGATGCGCCGCATTTGGGAGCATCGCTCTTCGGTTCCTAGCCAACGATGCTGAGCCTTGGTTTCGCTCATTTTGAACTAACATTAACTGCGCTGCTTATACGGTTGCTAACTCTCGGCAAGAACCTTACTCTAAAGCCAAAACAATTCAGAGTATGAAAAAAGCAAGGAGAGAACCACAAATCATAGTATCAGGTAGATGGTAAGTGTGCGACAAACAGAGCACCAATGGTCGCGACACTAGCCATATCTTTCAACGTATGTAACCATTGAGCGGATAGATCCCTTGAACTCCAGTCAGGTTCTGTGGTCAGGTTTTTCATACTTGCACTCATAACTTGGCGAGAAGCAAAACAGGCTAGATAATTTGTCATCATTGCGGTATCAAAAGTGCACTCATCATAACCGTTATACTCGGTTTATTAAGAACCACACGCCTTCCTCTCCACCGGTACAAGTCGAATTCACGAGAACTTGAACTTACTGTAGGAGACCCAGACATTCAAAAAAAAAATGCAAATGAAAAATTACGATACCCAACTGACCTTCAGCCGCACGCGGTGTGTGAACGCTAGTCGAATCCAGCTGTTCGCATAGCTATCTATAATATCCTACTTGTTTATTTTCACAAAAAAAGTCTTTCAATGTTTTGGTTCACCATACTGTGTGCTTGAATATCAGCCTAGCCCCGTTCATCAGTGTCACCCAGACTAGGAATGCGTGATCGAGACAACGAGCATGGGCGAGCGTATCATGTCGGATTGTAAAAGATCCCACCACCACTGGTTGATTGGCTGACAACATTGATGCGCAAACTTCATTTTACCGTATTTTACTGTATGCCGGTAACGATGTATGTGTTCCTCTTTTGTTTTGCTTGTCACACCCAGTGTCACTTATCAGTCTGGCACAGTTCTATCTACGGTCCGGTCAGTTTATGGTAATTAGAAGCCAACTGACCCGATCAACGGGATGCGAGGCTGTGAAAAAAGAAGTGGACATCAGTGGTGACAAAGTAGATGCAGACGCGAGACAACCGGTTTGGTTCTGTCCACCACTCATCCCGTGGCTAAATGTAGTTTACGCATACATGCATATATACCACGTGGCAGTTTTTCGGCACATGCATTCTGACAATCAGCTACTGACTGCGTGTATGTGTGTCAATGAATGTCTTGTTTTAGTACAATTTTTCCGAATCCGGCAGACAACGTCTTGTGCAGCTTCTTTTATACATTCCACCATGTCATGCAGATCATTCGGAGTAAGTCTCCCTTAGCTGGTACAACACAACAAAATGATGGAAGAGTCCATAGGTATACCAGGGTATTTGCATAACCAACTTCTGTGTTGTATCGTTGTTGAAGGAAAAAGAGATGAGGGTAGAAGAAACGCTGTTGTTTAGACCTTCTTGGAAAATTGCTGAGAACCCAACACTAAAGTTTTGTAAATACAACCGAACCTACTCACTAGGTCCCTGGACTGCCCATCCACTTGCCCTTCCGTGCTTTCGTTAACTACTTTCCTAGACAATCAATTTTGAGAAATATCAACACGAATATATAATAGAAACGAAACCCAGCAGTGAAAATCAAGTAAGCGAAGGATTTTTAGGAATGCAACTGCGTTACTGGCTGCGGCACCTGTCGGGATCGATTGTTGTCTCGAAGCATTTGACAGGCGGATCTTGTGGACTTCAACCCAGGAAGCTAACAAGTTCTACTCGGCCAAGCTTACTGGTTAAGATTTTCATACATTTTCAAGATTTCCTGGGTTGATCGCCCCAACCTTCTCTTCAACCGATAGCCTACTCAGAGTACAATGTATACTGAAAAAGTCCATCGATTGACTTTCTTGGATTTGTAACGTTTTCTTGCTGCACCGGTGGATTTTGGACGTACTTTAACTATCCGGGCAAATATACGATTTAGGCCGAGACTTTGGACGATTGCACGGTTAGATTTCAGTGAAAATTATACAGGATCTAAAAAAATTACAGATTCCCATAAGAAATTTAGTTGCCTTCGTTGAGTACAAATTACCGAGCATCGAGTACTGCGCTTCCGAAGCCATATAAAAACCAACCGTTAGCTGACCTGTATTTGTTTCACCAGAGTCAATTTGGTATCGTCCAGTGTACCGGTTGGAGGCGTTTTGGAGACCATTCAATCGTTTGGGTGTGATCATGCCCTAACTATCGTAACCAGTAAAAACTTCTCACTTGGTCCGGAGAATAATCAGTGGTTCCCAACAGTGTACGCCTTGAGTCAGGCGGACGAGTCAGCTTAGTTGGAACCAAATTACACCATGTGGAAACATGACCGATGGGGGTTTGAAATGTGTACCATTTGAGAAGTTGTAATGAATTCATCAATGGATTAAAAAAGAATACGAAACGCAACGAATCTTTGACTAGCAACCCTCTTATTTCTGCCCATCCCGATTTGCGATGGACTGGACACACACATGCACCGGCACACAAGAATTTCATATTGAAACGTTGAGTCTAAAAGCCATTTCGGGATACATTCATTGAAACTTTGACCCAAGTACCACGATCTTCTGTGACAGCTGCAAGTGAACTGGTAAACGACCTGAGATCTCGAAACCAATACGAATTTTACGGTGACCATGACATCGTAGATCCTCAGTGGTTTACACTATTCATAGAACGTATTACAGGTACGAGGAGCTTAAATCCTACATAATGGAAAATCCAGTTGCATCTTCCCCATCCAAAAGTCAAACATCGCGAGCTGGAACTGAACTGGCGACATTCTGTTCACCGGTCAGATGCTCGACCACTGGGAAGTGACCGACGGGGGTTGGCCCAGTGACTAAAATTAATACAGTAGTTGTGTATCATTGGGTTAGTGGTTTACGCGTCACTGGATAGCCCATTACGTTAGTTACACCCGACTGGCCGTTTCGTGATAGCTTCATCGGGGGAGCTTCTGCTCGGTAATCGGAATGTCACCAGTTCGATTCCGCCTCGCGGTGTTGGATTTTTGGATGGGGAAATGCATGCGGATTTTCTACCGTAAAGGTTTACACTATGATTATTCGTTCCTTTTAAAGATTATCAGATGTTTAATCATTTACGTGGCCATTTAAGCTGTGATGTTACAAACACCATAACGCAATTATTTGAGTTGACTTGAACTAAAGATTTCATAATCACCCAAAACACCAAAATAAAAGACAAAACAGAACGATGCATGACTTAAAGAGTGTCCGAACAAGCTCGAAAATAGTTTTCGCACTCGACGATTCAGTCGGACTGTGTAAGACAAGTTTTAGCAAGTAATAAGCCTTAAGTAATCGCTAAGCATTTCCTCTCCACTGGTCAGTCAGTCTACCCGACCTGATGATTCAATCTGCGATTGCATGACATGGAACTTGACAACTGACGCAGAAGGCTGAACAGGGGAAGTATACGATCGGGATCCAAACTGGCTCATCACCGTTTCACTGGGGGTACTGGAAGATATCACTAACTGGTGGTGGTCATACTTGCAGACAGACTATTTGCCGATGCTTTTATTGTTTGGGAAGCGGGTAAGCGTTACTCGTCCAACACATGGGGAAAGCATGTTAGTCTTCCTGGAGGAGAGAGGGCTGTGAGAAGTGGCACCTACTCAATGGATTAAAATACTAGAAGACATGACGGTGCCTCGTGACTAGTGGCGCCTTTGTAAGAGCTTTTGCCAAAGATATCAACTGGGACCGCCGCATTCATTGCATGATATATGATGGACGTTCTAGACAAAATGTTCACATCCGATGTCTGTATGTGCACCAAATTTTCCATTGCAATGAAGTTTAGCAAAACTAGTATCTGAGCTACTCATAAGCTTCATCTGTTCTCTAGTAGACTTCTCCTTTCGACTGAGGCTGTTAGACAGTGAGTGAGTGAATAGATTGGTAGAGTGACCAACGGACAAATCAGTCAGCATTGAAGCAAGCTGTAAAACGACGAGGCTTTTGATTTCATGAGAAATTTGGCTTCGAAAACTACAAATTAACATCTCATTGGTTCTCTCGTAAATTTCATTCGTTTAGTTTTTCTCTTTGCTCAAATGTAAAGGCCTATTCATATTGCTGAAATTTTATCATCCAGGCTATCTGATCTTCAAAATAGTGGATGGCATGAAAAGTTGTGGTCAGCTTTTTTCTAGAGTCTATCTCGGACAAATACTATAACCCCATCGCACATGAGATAGCCGATAGATTGAAACACGAAGCAAAAAGAGTGAACAAAATGGAACAAATTTGTCCAATTAGAGGATTAGGATTTTGTCGTCATGCTAATGTGCCATGTGACCGTGTAAATTATTGTTACGAAGAGTTGAGTCATGGTCTGATCATTGTAATCCATATGACACGTACAGTTGTAATCTCATCTGAATCGTATCTAGATGACAGGACAAAATTCTCCCAAACCATACTACTCATATCGCGCCTAACTGGCATGCATCTCGATCCAGCGATCATAGCAAGCCGAGATATTCCACTCCGGCTTAATGTGTTGAGTGTTGTGACAATGAACTATTTTGCTGTATTTTAACACCATTCCATTTGGTCAGTATAATTTATCGGTCACGAGTAACTCCATTCTATTTTATTCCCTTTATCGACCATTCAGAAATGACAACTTTTCTGGACGGAGGGGGGGGGGGGGGGGGGGGTTGGGCGTACACCAAATCAGTGGCCGCCAAGGGGGAAATTGACCGATCATGGTGGAACACATTTGGAGCAGAGAGGTACCCCGAGCAAACTGCTACTCTGACCAAAGGATGGAATCAGGTCGGATCATAGTCCTTCCATCGGCCACGTTTTGTCACATAGGGTAATTGCTCTCTCTCTCTCTCTCCTATTGTTGCCCACCCTTACTATCATATGAGCAGTCACATTGCCCGGTTTTTCTTCTTCCCATCCATTTGCCCATATATTTTCGGTGTAGCAAAATTAGTGATTGATGTAAGTAAGGAGCTGCAGCAAAATGAATTTGAACCCGGTGTTCTTGTGCATGTAGAGTTAGGTCTTGTGCGTGAGTTGGCGGGGAGGGGGGAGGGTGGGGGGTGAAGGAATCACGGAGATGACGGTGGTTCCGGAGAATTGGATCTTGACCTCATACCGACATACGCACACCACAAACGGTCATTTGAGTCTAATGCGGGTCAGGTGAACCAATGTCCAATACACACATACACTCCCACTCGCAAACAAGCACATGGACACCAACGAACAGGGAAGACCTTACAAGATCATGTCTGTGAGCTCCAAAGCAAAGGTAATCACGAGGGCTAAATGAGTCCGTCCCGTAGAATGATGGGGCATACGGTTCAGCATATGGACGACAACTCAAAACCATCTGTCCGCCGTGACAGCTGTGTGTGTATCGGCGAGTAGATCAGCGGAGCGACAATCGTGCTGCCAAAGTCTATACTCCCCTTTCACCTCACTTTCTGTCGCTCCGCTAAAGCCGCACACCTGTGAGGAGGGAGTCAGCTGGGTTTGACCTTTCACTACGTAGCTTAGTTCATTGTAGTATCGCATTGTTACGTTGCAGTTCATCTGATCCGATCTGATGAACGAGCCGATGTTAAGAGTGACAGATGTGTGAAGTCAGATCCGATGGGATCTTCCTCTACCTCCAGTGAATTTTCAAGTTTATCTGTTCTTCTATTCTGCTTCAGTACAACACGATTGATGATTGATATCCTCTTCACCACATTATTAATCGGCATGTTATGTGGTAGTTTACGGCACCCAACCCAAGGACCGATGCTGATTATCCTTCAAAAGGTAAGCTATTCACCACACACAATTCGTTCGTGATATTCCGCGTCTGTACACACATTCCCATTGGCAAATATCCCCTTTATCTCTGGGTTGGAACCCCAGTAGTATCGGTCACAACTTTGGTAGCAGAGAGAACATTGCTGCTGCTGCCGGATCAGTAACCCCACCTGACATATTGTGATCAAACGTGCTTCTCCATGGCAAGTTTTGGTTGCCGGTTCTCCTTGACATTGTGGTGGCCTCTGTAGTTATGTCTATATTCCTCTTACTGATCTCATTGTAAACTGTTTTGGTCGAGGTGAAATAGAAAAATAAGACTGCAGAGTCTGTGCTAGAGTCGATATCGCCAGCCCCCTACCGGTTGAGGCTTTCGGATGTCACACCGTTGTGTCTTTCATTGGGAAGAAATATAGTATGGAAAACTACATGACTGACGACTACTGGGAAGCTGAACATCAACGTAAAAAGCAACCGACGTCATCGTACGCATTGAGACAGGCTGGACGAGTTGTACTGATTATTTTGTTCCAGTCAAGCCAGCTGGTCTCATCCGTCATATCGTCACAGTGACGGTACATAAATCGACCACGAATATTTATGGGATTCTAATTGGAAATTCCTGTTAAAATACGTTTACGTAACTCAGTAATGATTGTTATGGGATCAAAGCGAATACAGGACAGGTTATTATTTTGTATTATTATACTTTTTATGTATAATATATACATTATTTTCTCGAAGTTTCACTCCAAGACCTCAGTGAATGAAGGGGGGAATAATTACCTCACATTGCAAAGCAAAGTCTCACCCATTAGAATTATCAACGTTTTCGTCAAAAGGACTACTACAGGTGATCGACCTACTATTGTCTTCCAGTGATCACCCGCTGATAATTATCAAATCCTAAAGAATTTTTATAAGAATAATCCCTTTGTAGTCTTTTGTTAATTTCTTTTCCCTAATATGTCCCGCAGTTGCCATGGTTTGGGACGGGGCCCAATAAAGGCGGCCAAATTGGACAAGTCACCGGCAGCGGTGGCAGGATTCCAACTCGCGATGGAAGGGTCGTAAAATTCATTTTGATAACCATTTGATCACCGACAGTCACTGACTGTTACAAAACGCATCATCGCTAGAGCGTTGACAGCCGATTGTGGATACGCGAAATTGATAGTCAAAACTAATTCTGCTCATAATCGTGTTCTTACTTCATACGAACATTTGTTATACCGCAGATCAGAAAATCGACTCGATACAGCAAAAAGATAGGAGATATCAAATTAAATATAAAAATCCTGGTAAATCTCCACCGGAGAAAATATAACTGACGTCTACCGCTGCCGATGCACCACAAGAACGCGAGTGCCAAAGAATATCCAGCTCACATCTGACAGCATCAGTCAATGATTGAACAAAAACCTGGTTCACATATAGTTTTTGAAGTCTCTTACCTAGATTGTTCAGATAAAATAGAGCTGGTGTTAGATTGCCCAAGCCAGGTCGAAAAATCGATCAGAGTAGTATGATCGGTCCATCAGTTGTGAGTTTAAACCAAATTGAAAAGTTTGAATAAATCTGAACCTGTCCGAAAGCTGGCTTATCCACGTGCTGACGGGTGTCAGCTGATTAGACAACGAGACCGAATAGTGAACATAGAACCAGCTGCTATATACGGCATTCTTATTCCTTTGAAAACCAAAACTAACTTACAAGAAATTGATGGACCAAAATATGAAATACATTTGACTGAATAATTTACGCGTATCTTCATTTCATGACTGTGGTAAACAGGCTCTTACAGCTTAGTCAGAGTTGATCAAGAATTAAGCTACGGCTCTTTCTTTTCTTGCAGGTAACCGAGCTCCATAAATGATCACAGAGTTTCGGTGAAAAATTGTTCATGAAGGAATGAATTGATACTTTGATCGTGGGGTCTTTGTTGATGATCTTTAGTATTGGAATGCAGACGAATTTACAATCAGAGATAAAGTATCATCATAGTGTTTTGATAAGTCAGGGTAGCTCTAGGATGGAGACTCGTCTGCCTTGGAACCATCTGAGTTTATTAGAGCAGAACACATTGTTTATATACGAAGAAACAGTCAGTGTCACCAGTCGTTGCAACACAAACAAACTGGCGCCTACTTGAATCAAGTAAGCTGTCCTGTGATTGGTTGATTGGTGATATGACCAGCTACCAGTTGACGAGAATCCGTTTGCGTCTCGTCGATGGGCTACGTTGTCTTTGTGAATCCGCTGGCTCAAGCACTGCCCTGAATTCTGGACAGGCTGATTGCTAATGGGACCTGGCCGACGATTGATCATGAGACGGCACATATCTATACAAATAGCATCGAACATTGTCGGCATAGGAATGATGATATCCACGCAATTATTCCTCTTGGGCGCAGATACAAAACTAAATGATGTACAGTGATCACACAGCCATTGTGGCAAGCACTAGGCCATTCGGTTCCATGTTACAGTCTTGCCCTCACCAATCAACTCGCTTTTCCGTGATCTATATTTGGCTGCTATCCTTTTTCAGAAGTGATTACCGAAAGAAAGGGTTTGAATAACTATTATCATTACCATAGTGCACAATTAAACATCAGATCACTTTCTTAATCCAATAGGTGCATTTTTGAAATGCTTTTACTTTCCGACCAATACAGGAAAGTGATATAAACATGTCGGGCAGAATTATTCCACTAAAACTGCCGTGCTTTCTGTATATTCTGACTAGTCCGCTCGACTAGCTTTGCTAATCCCAACGCGACCATGATTCTCGATCACGTCGTCCACCTTGTCAACAAACTGATGATAGAAACTTCGCTGTTTCTGTGTTGGTACCGATCCACCGTGAGCAGTTCCATGCTTCGCAACATGATTGTGAGGGGTCAAAATGAACGCTCTCAATGGATGATTAGCCTAACAGGCTTTTGTTAATCCAAATGTTAGATGGAATCTAGGTGCCGTTTTCTTGAACGACGAAATATGTCGAATAAAGCTAATAATAACGACAATTAAAGAACGGAACAAAAATGTTTGATTCTTCTGTTTCATATTTGTTCATCAGGGTAAGAAGCGTAAGTTTTCCATGTACGAGATTCACGTCAGTGGCTGGCGTTCTGAGTTACATCTCTAAAGGCAAATGAACGATCGACAGCACTCTTAGCTCCTCCCGTCCCTATTTGGCGGTCGGGAGGGCATCATTCGAGATAAACAAGCGTGGTAGAAATCTTCTACCCGTGCTCGGCGTCTGCTAAAAGCCATTCGTTTGACAAGCATTCTCCCGACGCATGTGCAACAGACGGTGGGAGTGCAGTACGATTCACTCAATTAGTCAGAAATACCTGTTATGCCAGACGACAAACCTCAAAAGCAGAGAGGGGCCTAGTGTCCCCAGCTATGACCGACCGTACCTTGCAAAAGAGAGAGAGAGAGAGAGAGAGAGAGAGAGAGAGAGAGAGAGAGAGAGAGAGAGAGAGAGAGAGAGAGAGAAAGAAACGGATGGTGTTGCACTATTATAGGTGTCTCAGTTCAACAGAAGAGAACTTGACATGTGTGAAAGCTACAATGTCTGAGCTTCAGCCAATCAACCTGCGATCATCGGGCAAACATCAACCATCCACATGGGGTCATCTGTGTCTCCGAGGTGCTACTCGAATCATACTGAATTACTGAAGGAACAAATAACCCAGGTTAAGATATATATTTTCAAAGCCAAGTTTGAAGCCCACTCGTAACTTTTTAATTGCGTAGTTTAAATTCCCGTATTTTACCCGACTTGCGGGGATCATGTGATCTGCAGTTAGATAAAGCAATAAGTGCATTAAGACCAAATCCGACAACTGAGCAAGCATATCTCACCACTATAGTGACAAAAGCGCAAATCCCACCAGAATCAGCAGGTTTTTGCCCTTTCAAGTTCACGAATGTGGAGATGAATCAAAGTAAAACTTGACGACCTCTTGGGATCACATACATACATACATACATGCATACATACATACATACATACATACATACATACATACATGCATGCATACATACATACATACATACATACATACATACATACATACATACATACATACATACATACATACATACATACATACATACATACATAAGTACATACACCTGTGCTAGAAAGAACTCCTTTCTAGGGGCACATTAGTTTGACTGAGTTAACCGAGTACTAGTGTAGTGTGTGTGTGTGTGCATGGATGGCACTTGTGATCAGTAGGACCAGTCCCATTGTCACCGGGATGCACTTGCACCCATACAGTAGGCACGCGACTAAGCCAACTACCTCGCCAAAACTGTTATCATCCATCCGTTGTTTCGAATTTGAGTGCAAAATGAGTCATAGCATAAGACGACCATTGTGCTGATCATCACTATCTGGACTGCCGGACCTCGAAAAGCCTGAAAATTCCAATCAGCGATCCGAGAGACCACGGATCCATTACAAACTCGGCGCGTATACCGTTTCCACTAAGACCTGTTCAAGCTTGTGATGCTGATGGACAATTTTTCTCGGTGATAATTGAACGGGATGCGATTGAACGGAGAAGATGAAGGGGGAATGGAGCGGACACAACATGTGGGTCAGCTCAGTTCAAGTCGGTTTCCAGGCTAACCGGAATCGATCAGCCAAAATTTACGCATCAAATGGGTCATTAATAATACGCGTACGTGCTTCATCTGTCGATAAACATATTCTAGGTCATACTTCATACACGATACGTGGTCAAAAGAAAATCTTCCGGTTGTAAAACGAAAAAATGCATGATGACCTTTTGCTTTTCTGTTCCACTTTGTGATTTACATTCACCTTCCTGACCTAGCAGAGTTCTGATTGGATGGCCCGTGGAAAGATATTTTGAAACTGTACCAGAACTGTGATAGATGGTTGGTGTATGCGACTGTTATTCATATATGAAAGCGGCGGAATTGTAGGGCACTCGCCCTCAGTCCGAATTTCATGTATTCTACAATCTTCACACTTTCAAGAACACAATCGAAAAGTTGAATTTCTGCATGAATTTTTTCTCATGTACTTTTCGATTTTGCGTGCTACGATTTATTTCTCTGGAATTCATCGCTTCTATTACGACTTACATCTCTCACGCAAAATGAATGACCATTCAGACGGAGTAAATTTTCACCTTCACAGCACTCAACGTGTAGAGTTAATGATCTTGTGATAAAAGACCATGAAAGAGAAATTTCATCCCATCAACTTCCTGTCACACGCACGTGGAACAGAATGTTGGTTTAGTATGATCATCCTTTTCCCGCGAACATACCACGGTGGGAACATCGGTTCTCGACTGATCACCAAAGTTAAGCAGTGACAGACCCGGTTATTACTTGCATGGATGACCAGTTGGTAATATCAAGTGTTGCGGCCGTTCCTTTGCCTCCAAATGTCTTGGTATGGTTGGGAGTGGGTGTCTAGGGCTCCGAGATGGCTACTCGCCCCGAATGCCTCTCGAAATGCTCCCAAATGACCGTGCGTATCAAACGGCTTCTGCTGAGGAAGTCCCACTCGCTGCCTTCGTCGGGCGGAGGTGTTCCCACTAAAGTGAGAGGACGAAAACGAATGCCCGGCGCTCTCCGCTGGATCGACTGACTGATAGTCAGTCTAGGAAAGAGATGGCCTAACCCAGTTTCTAAATCAACCACGGATGGTGTATGAGGCGTAAAACACTGTGCTCACCGGAATCTGTGGCGGACGGGTGCACTGGGCACCCAGGATGTCTAGCATCTTTCAAAGGGCGAATGAACTGAGCAATCAGTCACCGGCTCCCGGAAGTTTCCAGAAGAGACGAACGAGCCATGTAACTAGCCACTCGCCCATCTGAAGCAACGCCGCTGCCTTTTAGGACGTGCTTGGCTGCGCAAAGGCTAGAGGTGCATCCTTAAATAAAAATGCCCATTCTGGACCGGGCGACCAAGTGGTACAATAGCGCAAAACGTCAACAACAATGCAGCTGACGGATATCCTACAACATGATTGTTACGCTCCTCAAATATATGCTCGCACTGAAATTCTCACACTGTTTACACGCGCTGGTTATCCAGACCCCACACTTAACCCCCGTCATACACTTTCCCATTCTTCGTGAACTGCAGTCGGCCGTACATCCGGTGGCATCTCTGAGAGGAGTGTTGTTCCTGTTCTCTCTTGTCCTCATTCGTCAAGTGTCCAAGTTTTACCGAGTCTTTTCCTGCCAGCTGGTGCTCCTCTTCATCCTCGGCGTTCTTTCAAATTAGCCACATTGAATGTGCGAACGCTGATGCGTATATGACAACAGGCGTGTTTAGCATGAATGCTGGAGACCCGTACAATCAATGTGTGTTGTATTCGAGAGGCTCTCATCCAAGACTCCAGCTCTGTTGTTCGATTGAAGTCCCCATTTCATCTCTCTGTAAAGTTTCGCTCATGCTTGTCTGCGGACCCCTAGGCTGAGGCTGTCGGTCTTGCTGGAGTAGGTTTAGCCCTCAACGAGAGTGTTGAAGCTGCGCAATTTGACTGGATCCCAGTTGATAGTTGATTGTTTGCAGCAGGACTTAGAGGTTCTTGCAAAGTGACCAAACACAGTCTCGATGGATGCCATTTATTTGTCGTCCGAACTTATGCCCCTACAGATTGCAGTCCAGATGAAATCAAAGATATTTTCTACCAAAAGTTACACGACCTCCTACGTAAAGTAAAGTAGGTTGATATCGTGATTTTAGCTAGAGACGTGAATGTTAGAGTAAGCAGACCGTCTTCGAACAGAGCGCATTTGAGAGGCCGTTTTGGTATCGATTCTTTTGGTTCAGAAAACGGGGTACGGTTTCTGGCGCCGTGTTCAGATCACCGCCTATTTCTCGCTAGTACGAACGTCAGACGTTCTAACCGCTGGTGCTCCAGATGGCGTCCGCCGTATTCAGGTCAGCAGTGGACCTTGACAGATCAACTCACAATCAGCGGCAAATGGCGGGGTTGCGTAAAAGATTGCCGGTCATACTGGAACACCCCTTGACTCCGACCATGGGTTAGTCTGCCCTAAGCTATCCATGTGCTTCGGTGGGTGTGCCAAACGTACGATGCAGCATTTCAACCTCCCGAAACGTTCTAGCTGAAAAGCTAGGATCAACGCCACTAGACAACATCAACCAGCACTGGTTACTAATTAAGAATGCTTTGTATTCTGCTGGCTAGGTGAGTGGTGGCCTGACTCGTCGTGTCGTTACACCCTGGATTTTTGCTGGGTCTCTACACCTTCTTAATGCATGCCAGCATAAAAAAGCACGGCTCACCACGAGACCTGAACTCAACGCATGTCTGTGTGAGGATCGCGAAATCTGGTGTTCTCAAAAAGCATCAGAGATGAAACATGCTGCCGTTATGGGAAATCCCCGCAAGATGTTTGTGTCATCCGAGTCACCGGTAGGAAGACATTTGGTGTGAGTGAAACGATCTGTGAGGTTGATGGTTCGCTTATCCACAGTCTTCAGCAATGTCTTGTACTCTGGGTGGTGAACTATGAAGAACAGCTTAGCTGGGCTTCAGCAACAGTCCCTTCCATAGCTAGTCCGGCACACGTCCCGTGGTCTGTTTTGACAGATCTAATTTATGAGACGGAGATCCGCAAGGAAATCCAAGTCCTAAGAAGTCACAGAGCGCCGAGCCCCGATAGCTTTTCCCCAGCCTCCATTCAAAAATGGTGGGACGGAACTTGCTAGGGAGCTTCTTGTTCTCCAAAGTCTGACTCTGTGAAATTTCCCTCCTTGTACGTGCGTGAGGAGGGGGAGGGGCGAAATCGACGGTTGTCCTCATCTTTAGGAAGGGCACGTGCAGTGACTGCGCCAACCATAGGGGTATAAGCCTAATCCCGATGGCGTCTAATCTGCTAGCGTCTGTCATTTTTCGCAGGTTGTACAACACGCGTGATGAGCAAACTTGAAAGGAACAGACTGGGTCTCGTACCGGTCGTAAATGCATCGATCAAATCTTCACCCTCCAACAGCTGGTAGAGCACCGTTTTGTTTTCCACAAGCCAACGACCAGTGTGTTTCTAGACATTTGCGCTGCCTTGGGATCTGTTGATAGGTCTTCACTATAGTACGGTTTGTTGAGGAATGGTGTGCCCGAGAAGTATGTGCTGATCCTCAAAGATTCGTACCGTCACATCTCAGGTCGGGTGAAGGCTTATAGCCAACTTCCGCCACCCTTCGCCTTCTCCAGTGGAGTACGATAAGGTTGTTCTATGTCTCCATTTCCCTTCAACTTTGTCATACAGGATATTCTGCGAAATGCCATGTCTGGTCTCCCAAAAAGCGGAGTTGGGCTCCTTCCAGGGAACAGAGATTTTGACTTAGAGTACGCCGATGATACCACCCTGCTGAGCGACAGTGCCTAGGCAATGGGACTGCTTGGCCATTGAGGGGTCCATATATGGTATATGCTTTGCGCCTTCAAAAAGCAAGGTATTTCTTCTATACTGGCAGGAGTCTGTGCTTGCACTTACTCATTGTGTTGATCAGTCAGAGTTAATCAACAGCCTTAAGTACCTTGAGAGTCTAATTACAGCCGATGGCGGAGTTGGAGAGGAGATCACATCACAAACTGCAAAAGCCAGTGCAGCTTTCGTAAACGTGCGCCATCTGTGGCATCCCCATGACATCCAGCTTTCCCTCAAGGAAAGGGTGTACAGTGCACAGTTCGTAGTGTCCTTCTCTAAGGTTGCGCGACCTGGCCCCTCCGCATTGAGAATGCTCGGCTTTTCTCCATATTCGACCGTCGATGTCTCTGAATCGGTGTTCGTGTCTGGTGGGAACATCGAGTGGGCAATGACGAGGTGCGTCAGAGTATGTTCGGCGTTGATTACCATCCTTTGATCGAAATCATTACACTAAACAGCCTCCGATGGCCCGGGCGTGCTTTGCGAATGCCTTCCCATCGTTTACCTTTTAATACTGTTTATCACTTGCTGAAACAGCCTGGAAGAAGCGGCACTGCGGTCAGGCTATGACTTGGCGCAGAGGTATGAAGAAGCTAGCGTCAGCATTGGCTTCAGTTGGTGCCTCCGGCCTTGTTGGTTGGGGCCCAAAAGATGAAGATTGCCGTTGGTTAGGGGGGCTGAAAGATATGGCTCGGAACCGAATCCAGTGGCGCAAATGCTGTAAGGCCTGTCTGTTGAATTTCTGTTCTTCATAAACACTTGAAAAACAAAAACACTTACAAGACGTGTGCGGTGAAACACATTCAAACATCTGCATTTATTTGCTTTAATTTTTATGTAAACCCTATTATATATATATATATATATATATATATATATATATATATATATATATATATATAATCTTTGCTAATGATTTCCGAAGAAAGGGACACCTCTAGGAACTACGCAATAATAACATGCATGTGTACTCACGGTAGTGTGTGAATTTCTATCCTTAGGAATTCGTTCATTTTTGTTGCCATGGCATCCGCTAACTTCACCATTGAACTACAGTTCTCAATACGGCCATAATTTTACAATTTTTTCGACTATCGATTAACTCCTTCGACTCTTCTGTGTATAATCTATATATCTCTCCGCTCACTTGAAGTGCACTCTTGTGTCATAAGATAGTTGCATCTGTTGTATTCTCATTGAATTGATCCCAATGTTGAAAGTAATCACGCTTTGATGGGACTTGACCTCACACAAGAACACTAGAAAAGCACTTTTGCCTCGCGTGTGTTCTACCAGCCTGAGCGAGACTAGTGACTTCGAACGTTTTACGAGTGGTAAACTGTCCGACTTCGAATACGCGAAAGAGGTAGTGCAAATTTTTCTAGATAGCCTATGGGGCACTGTGGAAATGTCTTTAGTGCATTTTTCAAATTCGAATTCTTCAGTGTTGCTTCATGACTGGACTGTTCCTACACCATACCTTGTCCTGGCAGTGGAAGTCTTAGCTGAAATAGGTAAATTTTCTTGCCCGGGCCGTTATGTCTCATTAGAAGGTCGGATATCGGATGAAGTTTTAATACGTACACACAAAAGACCTGGTTGGCTTTGATCAACTTGAACCACCTATACCGCCGACGTGGCACTTGACTACCCATCAAGCGTCAGATGGCAGCCAGATTTGTCCGTTTATACGACTCAGAAAGACGGTCATTATGAGTATAAGCTAGGCGACGACTGTTGGTGTTTGAGCATGGATATCTTCGTAGTCTGGCTAGAATATTATGGGAACTTTATATCGGCAATGCTGGTTAAGCTTTGGTATTGGGAACCAAAAGTCATTTTTTGGAGCAAGCATTCAACCTGAAAAGGTCCTTTTGTTTGGGGCGTGTGTTCAGCATGTCCACAAAGGAACTACCACGGCGTACGTTGTTCTTCGAGAAGGGTAGTAGCTGGGAGTGGGTTGAGATGGTCACGCCATGACAACATAAATAGGTGTGAAAACCCTAACCAGTGAACTTGACTGATTATGATTTGATAGGCTTCTCGTTCGTGGTCTACGAGGTCTACCTACCGGACGGTTAGATATTGTAAGTGACGTGGCTAGGTACCACCATCAGGCTCGTGAGTCCATCTGAACTGTCCCTACATTCACAGGAATTCGACTTGTGCTTTTCCTTACTGATTAATAGCTCCCCTTTAGTTTATTCACTTCATGCTCTACTCGATGGTATTGTGATACAGCAACAAGAAGTGGGTTCGAACTCAGGGTCAAAGGCGATGGCTTTTAACATATTTCGATCAGTTTAAAGTTGGACCAAATTTGCCAAATTGTGGCTCATAAATAGGTTTTTGTTTTCCTGCTCATTTCTTAAATGAACAAATGTTTCTGAGGCGACGGGGCAATGATTTCCTTGTGAGACATAACAGGGGGAAGTTACTGAAAAAACTACGCCATTGGCCAATAAAATATTTGACTCTGATCAGTTTTCCGGTCTTCTAATAGACTTCGGCAGTCGTTTATATATATATATATATATATATATATATATATATATATATATATATATATATATATATATATATATATATATATATATATATATATATATATTCAATGAATAAACCATTCTCTGCAAGGATACAGACAATCTCTCATCGAACTGAAGACTGTGTATTCACTCGCTGCGTGGTATAATATTCGGTATCCAGTTTGGAACGAGTACGTTTTGCACGGTAAAGTAAGCAACAAAACCATTAGACAACACCCTCTCTCCACTTCTGAATAAAGAAGGAAGACCCAGTTGCTCGTGCAATCATTATTAGACTTGAGACGTTTAGTTTGAATGAGTTCCAGTTTCAGTTTATTCAACCGATAACCTCGCACTTCTGTGTTCTGGTTTCGGTTACTACCTTCCAGCATCGTCCAGTAAAAGGCAAAATAATATAGGCATAGTGACAAAGATTCAAAAAGTCAAAGTATCAAGCGGAGTCAAGAGGAGAAGGATAGTGTCCGAATGCAACTACGTCACTGACTGCGACACCTAGCCATATCATCTAATGTCTCCAACCACTTGGTAGACGGGCCACGTGGACCTCAACCTGGAGGTCTAACATGTCCTACTCGACCAAGTCTACTGGTCAGGGCCTTCATACCTTTTTGCCATTTCATGGACTGACCACCTCGACCTACCTTCCAATCACCACCTGCTTCAGAGAACAGCGTACGCTGAGGAAGTCTATTGGCTGGCGTGCGTAACACATGTCCCAACCACCTCAACCTGATTAGATTCAGTACTTGATCCAAAGACTGACCTCTGGTTCCCAACACCTTACACCTGACCTCAGCATTGCTGATACGGTGTTCCCACCATACTCGGGCAATGTTACGGAGACATCGGTGCTCGAACACGGACAGTCTTCGTCTATCTTCTACCCTCAACGGCCATGTTTCTGAACCGTACAGAAGAACAGACCTAACCACCGCAGTGTACACTGTACTCTTAACAGACAATCGGATGTAACGCCGACGCCACAGATGACGAAGGTTGGGAAAAGCCAAACACGCCTTCTGTATACGCGATGATATTTCATCCGATATCTGTCCACCTGGTGAGGTGGTACTGCTCAAGTAACGAAACTTATCCACTTCAACTAGAGCTTCCCCTGCCAAGAAGAGGTTTGGTTTTGAGCCGACCCAGTGCTGCAGCAGCACTTTACATTTTGAAGGTGCTAAACACATCCCAAACATTGCTACACTGTTGTTAAGGCTATCGAAAAGAGCTTACAACTTAGCTGGGTCTTCACTCGGAAGAACAGTATCGTCCGCATATTCCAAGTCATACAGTTTACTGTCTGAACAAAGATCACACGATAAAGGACTATCTCAAGAATCCATGAAATCGCAAAATTGAAGAGGGAGGTTGAAAGAGGACAACCCTGACGAACACCACTTTCTGTGGTGAACTCAGGTGGACGATTACTGTAAGCTTAAGCTCGGCTTCCGTTGTTTGCATACAACCATTGGAAAAGAGAAATTTATTTCCCTGACACATGCCTCAATGAAGGGCAGCGCCAGAGAACTGTGCGATCGACTGAGTCGAACGCCGTTTTCAGATCAAGAAAGACTGAGATTGCGGGCCTACGGAAGATGTGTCTGTGCTCTAAGGTTTGCTGGCGAGACTGTATCTTGGCGTGGTGTGATGGCTTGCGTGCCTCCATGACCCAAAGAGCTATGCAGGATGGCTTTCTTAAGCCTGAGATACAATCATGCCTCGAGATCAACGGGTGGAGGATACACGAAGTTCAATCTCAGAATCAGTTGATAGGCAACATCTGGTTCTGTTCGCTATGTCCCTGGAAAGGACACCGCAGCGAATAAAAACGAAGAGAGTCAGGTTACCGGTCAAAAAACCTCTACTAAGTGGACGTAGGAGTGGAGTACTTGGGTGGTTCTCTCGACGGTGGGAGAAGTCGTTGCATTTCACCGAGCAGCTATCGCCCACCTAAAATAGGCATCCCCCAGCCCAAAGGATGTTGACCCGTCCACGTTCCGGTTGTTCCACTGGGTGCATGGGGCTAAGGACT
The DNA here is from genome assembly GCA_948099385.1 of Fasciola hepatica. Classification (NCBI taxonomy): domain Eukaryota; kingdom Metazoa; phylum Platyhelminthes; class Trematoda; order Plagiorchiida; family Fasciolidae; genus Fasciola; species Fasciola hepatica. Next base: position 3,483,142 of record CANUEZ040000002.1, on the reverse strand, counting down.
GAGTCCGAAAAGCGGATCGATAACAAAGCACCAGGGAAAACAAGACAAAATGCATGCAGTAATCAGGTCTCACGTAACAGACCAGAAGAAGTTCCTTCACGGGTTCTTCGGTCACGTTCCGGTGCTGGGTTTATGCCCCACTGCCTTTCCTGTAAAGGGCCTTACCAATGTTTCTTCTTTCAATTTAAGGTCGATGCAAAACGTCACGGGTAATTGCAGCTGTGATGAAAGCAGTTGTTCGGGAGTTGAGCGTAATGAGTTTTAGTTACCGATTAACCAGTCGCATAACGGGACTACTGTGTTAACATCTAAGCACTGATCTCGATAATCGGGGTCAACGAATAGGTTGCGCAATGGGTGCAGCGCAATAGGCTATCCAGTGAATCTAACCTCAAAAAGGGTTTAAGAAGTCAGTTCTCTCTGAGGGGTCAAACATTTTCTAGGACCTAATCCAAGTTATGTCCTCGGTGGTTACTTTCGGTAACAACTGGTAATCCGATAAATCACAGACATTTGGGAAATTTAAAAATTGCCAATTTTAATTAAACAGAACTGATCAAAGTTTGTACTTTACAATTGTATTTTTATGGAGGACTTCTGTCTATATTTCAGTCAGAACACACAAACGCACACACACATAGCCTGGTGAAAAGAGCACTGATTCCAGGGTGACCAGTGTAGGTCAAACGGTCATAATGGTGGATCCTAGACCTTCCCATCCCGGGGGTTTGAACCCTTGCACCACAGCCGACCATTTTCCCAAGCTGGAAGCCCTGAGATAGTGTACCATTTTTAAATAATAAAAAGGGAATAAGTCTGCGAATAATAATGAAAAGGAATAGTCACTGATAAGGGCAGGATTCGAATACAGGCACGGAAGCTTGATCATTGAATACACCGGATGATAACAAGATCAAGCGCCATGTCTATTGGCACAGCTGGATTCCATTTCTTTCTTCTTCTTCTTCTTCATGGGTTCCAAAGATAAATTTCTTCTTTGTATACTTTTTCTTTATACTTCTATTCGTTTTACCAACGATCACGTGGACGGTGCTGCGAGGTGGCAACGAAGGCCAGGACACAGAAGTGCTCAAAGAAAGTGATTAAAAAAAATGAGGACTGGTGAACGCCACCTACAGTTTATTATCACATTCCTTGATGAGAAAAAAATAGCACGCAAACCGATCCGAATGTTTAAGAAATCCTTTATTCATTTATTTTATTATATAATGGAGTTGCATTATTTTCAGAGCAAGGTCGAGGCTTATTAGAGGCTGACATCTGGGGAATAGAACTGAAGGCCGCGATCGCGGGGCCGCGGCGGAATATGAACTCGGAATAGCAGGGTCTAAAGCACACCATGATGGTCGGCTGATCATCGTGGGTCAAACTGTCCGTCTTGGTGGGGTTCGGACCCCGCAAATGTATGTAGTCGTTGTATTCTTGTACACGTATCCCTTCTGCCAGTCGAAATATTTGGCATACACTCCTCTGGTTTCAAATTGAAAAGAAACATTCAGCTTCTGGATGTCAATCGTCTGTACTATTCGGATTACTTAAACTGAGAGAACATATCGAAATCGCTCTGACCCGGAACTATACGTCCTCAAACAGCAAGAAATCCTAGGCTAAAGCCATGTATAGTGATTTTATTGCAGATCTCATTAGAATGTGTAGACAAGACCAAAGGCACCAACTGGCAGATCACAAATTAGTCAATCACACCTGACTTTTTCGGTACTTGGTCACGGTGATCGTGATAGACTGAGGCTTCTCGCGATGTGTCCGCGGTATCTCATCGTACGGTGCCCCGTGAACTGTTCCCTGGATCACCACAATATCACAAACGAAGCACTGTCATATGCATATGAATTCAATTCCATCGATCAAAGGGGACAGTCGGGCATTGAACTCCTTCCCGAGTTTGAACCCCACTGTCTCCAGGCAACTTCCTCATTCTAGTCGGTCTTAATCCTCATTCACAAAATACCGTTCCCGCTTCGAAAGAGTAACTTTTTGTAATACTCGACTGAGGTCCGCACATTAGCCTTATTATTGACTGTGTTAATAATTCGGCCAAAATAGTGGAAATGGAGACTTTTGGGACATGTTGAATAATCTCAGTTACTCAATGCCTATAATTCTGTATCGACTTTGATAGCAATCTGAGAGATTTACCACTCAGAAGTATCTCTGGTCATGCGTAAGACTTGTCCCAACCACTTCATCCTGTTCAGTTCAGCGTTTGCTCCAGAGAGAGAGTGACGCCCAGTTCCCGACACTCAACACCCATTGTTCAGACGGCATATTCAGCGTATTCGAAGAATGCTATGAGGGAATTTCTGATCAGATACCAATATTATTCGTCATTATTGCTACCGTGACCGTCATTTGTCTGAGATGTAAAAAAGGCAAACCTGACTGCTTTAGATACCAGTGCAACAAATCCGGTATCTTGAAAACATGCTGGAAACAAGTGGTTCTTTTAACAAGGGTGCGAATGAACTGCGTGAAAGGTACAACTACACACAAGGGAATTATGGAAAGAAGTAACCGTTACTTCTCAGTATTGTATTTGTAAATGTCTGAGCTAGTGGTGACAGAAGTAGTACTGGTTTGATGGTAATATTATTACGACTAATTGTTATTATTATTATTATTATTATTATTATTATTATTATTAGCCTTTGTAGTAGTCCTGTTGAAATTTCGTACCCAGAACGACACGTGTTTGTGCATCAGAGTGAAACACAAAGACTTGCTCAAACCTGTGTGCTTAACGGGTTTACTCTGACGTCGTATTCAATCTGGCAGGTAACATGATTTGGAGAACAAAGAACAGCTGTTCGTTCAGTGTATACTTTGACTGTTGGTACGATGGCTGCCCTAGTTCAAACACAAACCCCATTGCGATCGACGTCATTTAGCATTCACACCTCCCCCCCCCCCCCCCCCTAATACATTCAGTTGTTCTTACCGTGGGCAGACAACTGCGGCTGAAGTCAGCAATCCTAATTGAATGAGATTCGCCCATTGAACCAATGGAGACCGAAGGTGGTAATCATAGGTGCTGTGGTCAATGGTGTAGTTGCGTTTGGATTAAATTTTCGTCCGCAACGTTTTCACGTCTGTCTTTCCTCTCTGTATATTTTCCCTCTGTGCCTCGGTTCGATTCACATCCGACAGGGTGATGCTGCGAGGTAGAAACATCAGCCTGAACAACTTAGCTCCTAGTACACGGGCTCAGATGGATTTATGCTGCCATCAACTTTTCATAAAATAGTCCAAGCATCGCTTGAAGATGCGGTAGTTTCCCTTTCCTCTCACATTGCCGGTTGAACGTTCCATGAGTTGGGCACCACCCACGATAGGTGGTACACCAACGTCAGAATCATTGATAGCTACTTTAAAAGCTTCACTGAACGATTACGTGTCTGATTACGCGTTCGCAGAGGAAAGTAAGTCAACAACCACGATCCTCAACCCACCCACCTCCCACCCCCCGGAAGCAATATGCACGGTGTGGATGAGATTGTAGCGCATATCAGAGGGCGATCCAAACACGAGGAAAAAGACGTCTACCAGCGCGTCCACGTCACCGGCGACTGACTAGGCGGGCAGAGAGACTGGAAGGTCTATCAAATGTGTGCTGGACGCGGTGCTCTGTCACGGTGGTTGCCGTGTACGATCTGCAAGGATAAAGGAGTAAAACTTGACGAGCGGAAGATCAGTAAGAGTAATAAAGGACACCAACATATCGGAGCGTTTGAGAGTGGTGGCCTATGCCCAAGCTTTACAAGATTAGTACGCACTCTTCGGCTTTTCTGGAAAGAAGAGACTACCTTGACAGTTGATTCTTCGTAGTCTTACCACCAGACTAATGGCGACACGCTGCACTGTTTCCTGTTTAGAAAGTTCCATTGCCTTTCAAGAGAATTCGGTAGGACCATCATATTCCACTCATGAATGTATATACATCAACTTAAATGCATCAAAAGATCGAAGTATAGCTCCGTGCGTACTCCAAGCTGGGGCGCGGAACTTGTCTGTGTTGCTTTGGTCTTCAGGGTCGAAATTACAGCTGCACCGTGGTCTCTCTCACAGGTTGACGCTCGGATAAGCTTTCCATTCAGGTTGAAAGTTGAACCACTCTCTGACCTCTCCACACTCATGAATGCGCAATTCTCCAAGCTGACGAGGATTAGCCGTTTCTCAGACCAGCGCAAAAGCTCGTCCAAATCCTCTTGAAAAACTAACCAATCTACGTCAGACCGGATTGTACTCAAGATTTTTGGGTCATCGGCGTAAGTGAGCAAGAGAATTGGAAAACTGACAGCACACTGTTTAGATGCGACGATAAAAGCTATAGGCCTAGAGCCGAACCGATCGACACTGAGTCAACGCGATAGCGACTGTGCGGCTCTCACATGGAACACTCTTTTGTTTAGGAAATCTCTAATTCAGTAAAGCAATGTGCTTCATCCCCGATGATCCTGGAGTTGCTGCAATAGCTGGCCGTGCAATCCCTTGTCAAGTGTTCCGTTAAAATCGACAAAGGTGACATCTCTGTGATGCCTCGTGGCTTTGACCTCCGACCAGTCTTCAAGAGCAAGCCGTAAACTAGAAACATAAGAGCTTTTCTTTTGGAACCTATGCTGCAGCTAGCGCAACAGTTGATGGCTCCTGATTTGTTCACTTACACGAAGGTCGCTAGGCTCTCCAGTGTCTTACCCACGACGGATGTTAAACGGATAGGACAACTGTTAATTGCGAATACCCTCGAACCACCTTTGGAGAACGAAACGACGATGGCCTTTTGCCATTCTCGAAGTAGTCTCCCTGTCAACACTGAGGAGTTGTAGAATCTTGTGATTGGGGTCTCACTAGTGTATTCGCTTTGTGGTCGTCCGCTGCAACCAGCGGATTGCTCTACGTCGATGCCAGGATGCTAGTTGTGGCTTCTGCGTTTAGGGGTACATACATACTCAGTCATCCACGAGCATTTTCTCAAATGCGCATCGCTCTGGTCGTACAATAAAGTTGCCAAGTTTGATTTCTGCGCCGAAATAGACAGCTAAGCTCACAATCAAATCGTGGAGGGCCATTAGCATATGGTCACCGCCTACAGTGGAGTGCATTAGAATGACACAAGTGAAGTATTCGGTATCGAATAATCTCCCAGGACTGATCAATATCGCACGGAACACTAAGGTACCATGACACCGAAGCTGCAATCCTACGGACTTTATCAAACGATATGTGCTTTACTTTAGGTGCGCCCTCCGATCTGGGCATAACCTGAGCTCCTTGTCGCCAGTGTATGACCAGAACCAAATGGCCACTGCAATGAAGAGGTGGTAGATGGCAAATCTTATCGATATCCGGGTTCCTGGGAGAGATAACCGAGTCCAGAAAGGAAGTGCGGGTACCTTGAGTACGCATTGATTCATACACATTCTGTAGCGATGGTAGGTACTAGAGTATCAGAAAGAAATTTATGGGAGAATTAAAGTCATTTAGAGCAAGGCAAAGACCTTTCGCCGCCAATCTTCTCATGCTTGCCGTTCTGTCCGGAGAACCCACTGGGGGAGTCCGGTAAGCATCACCCACAGACTCATCCACCTACGATAAATATCAAACGGCTTCATATGGACTCCTCATAGTCATGTGGGTCGCAATGGGATTCCAGTTGCGACCATAGTGTATCCGCCCTGACAAACAGAATGACTCCACTTCTGGCTCTAGTCTGATTTCTGTCGATTCGGTAAAATACGAGACCAGCGATAACCACTTCTAAATCCAAAACGTCCGTCAGCGAAGTTTTTGCCGGGGTGATCAGTGCCTAAGTCTGCTGTAACACCAACTCATCACTTTTGTACAGATGACCGTCGAACATTGGACAGCATGATTATGGCACGTCCACGTTGGCCTCTACAAAGTGTTCCCTTGGAGGGCCGGGTTGGTAAATTACAATTACTGGCTGCTGATGAGATGCCATCGCCAACGTGTAATCTAGAACTCCCGAATGAATATGCTCACTTCCCCTTTGACGTGGCATTTATGAAGCTCATTGTGGACCGGCCTCGGCTTTTTTCGCCTCAGGAAGAAAACACTGTCCTCGCTGAAGGATTATTTCGCTGCAGTGACACTTTCGTTCAGAAGTTTGTCCACTGGTACCGAGAGGGGGTGAAATGCACGTTTACACTAGTGGAAATAATTCCTTCACCATTCAAACTAGGTTGGTCCGCAATTACATGTGTCGATGTTATCACATCTGCAGCAACAGGAACAGTTCTACTCGGTTGTTGAACATGGAGCAATCCACCATCTTTTTCTGGATCGGAGTCAGACATATCTCCTGTATAGGCCATTGTCCGAGTGAGCCTTGGTACGGGGACCGATGAGCCATGATTGTTGTGTTTTTTTCTTTTTTTCTGCAAACATCCAAGGTAGTGTCGGCGCAGGCCACTTGAAGCCGTCCGTTACAACTGTCAAGTTGCATGAATTTGACTCAAGGACGGACAATCCTCTAACAGAGTTTTCCGTAAAGTTTTGATGAACTGTTCGGTGTTGAGCAGTATAGGCCAAGTTGAAAGTGATGTTCGATGGATTTGAATCGAATTTAACCCAACTGACTCAGCCGGATAAAACGGTGCATTATGAGAAGTTCAGCAGTGTGGTTCACTGTTTATACAGGCTACCGTTGATTCACCGCAGGTCAAATGAACCGTTTCAATAAAGTGTTATAGCCAACGGAGAAAAATCGATTCACGTACAAAATGCACTCTTCTATTGAATGTCATTGTTCTGTGCAGACCGTCTATTGCACATTATGCTCGCTACAAGCATCAATTTGCTGTGCAGAGTTTCTTTGATCGTAGATTTTTAAGTTCACTTCGAATAAGAATACAGAATCAAAAGAGTATCTTGTTAAACTTGAGGACATAAGCAAACCGTCTAGTTTTACCCGAAAGTGAACAGATTCGAAATGAGACAAATCATAGTTTCCACCATAGCCCATTCAACATTCATTCGGGCTCCGAATGAAGAGCAATAGAAACGCTTAAGGAAGGCAGAATCATCGTTCATCTCCCGTCTGACAAATGACGAGTGGTATTCATCATGGACAGTGAAGATGAAACCGAGTATATGGATGCGATCAAAATGCGAAGCTCTGTGATCACGAGTTGATCAAATTTATCAAACTGAACCACGAACAGCGACACGAAACAGAATGATCTGAATAATCATATCGGAGGCAAAAAATATCCAGTTGATGTTTAACATTCTCCTTGCCCCTCTTCTCAATTCTTCCCTGTTTGTTCGCCGCTTATCCTCAGGTCCGTGCACTTTTTGAGCGTGCATGCACAGCGGCAGCAATGAAAACAGGAGCACTTGGGCCCCCGTATACGAAATGATTCTGAACTCAAATGTTGATTACTTTTTCGTTTGTTTATCCTAGCTGGGCTATTATTAACAGTTTTCATACTATTTGATATCAGTGTGATACTAAGGTAGTGGATATATAGAATGCAAAGGGCTATTATCAATGAGTTGGGCTAAGGAAGTAACTAGGCGAAGTTTAATTACCTTGAGGACGAACATTGTCCACCTTCTGGTTGGTGTGATGTTCGGCGTTGCCCGCAATTTGTGTTTTCTAATCCACATAATTGACGAATATCCTTGTGTTTTTATCGTTACTACTTACTTCCTTTTTACTGCATATTACTAGTACGACATTTCAGGAAGGGACCACGGTCAGTTGCTTTGACCGGCGGCGGGAGCAGGATTCGAACCTGGGATAGAAGAGTCTAAAGCTAACCATGAGGGCAGTCAGATGATGGGAGATTCACTTGCACTTTTCGCATCCAAAACCTCAACGCCGCAAGCCGGAATCCAATTGACGACCTTCCGCTCAGGTGGTAGAGCATCTGGCTTCTGGGTGAAAGGTCGCCGGTTCGATTCCAACTAGCGGCTTTGAAATTTGGTATGTGAACTTTCCATTATTTAAGATTCAAGCTCATCGGCCCAATGATGCATTCGACGAAAATATAAACATTGGTCATGGTTACCACATCTGTGGAGATGTGATGGAAGTAGTTGTAGATCCATTGTGCAAACCAATGATTTTTACTTTTTCAATGAAAATTTTATTCGTCCTTCAAGTAAAAAAATCGATCATGTTTGCTGAGGGTTGAGATGAGACCAGGTCAGAGTCAAATCGGATTTTTGTGATCACACGATAACATATCCGGTTTTCCTCACCAATGCCACATTTCAGACCGGCTGCGATTGCGATAACCCCACAGTAGGGATGAGAGCAACGATGATAGTCGATCACGGTTACGCTCAGAACACCTCGCCGATCCTCGAAGTTTTCTCACCTTCGGAGAGGGAGGGGGTGAGCAGATTTGGATGTGGGTTCGTGCACGGGATCGGTCAGATCAAGTCACGGCAAAAGTCACATTTGACCCATTCGCGACTATCTTTCCGTGACTGGGCAGAGGGTCAGCATGTCGCACTAACTGTTTGTCCATTTCCGTGAGTGTGTGTTTGGGTGGGGGGGGGGGTGTTGGTGGTCAAAATGACCTATTAGATATATGCCTGTCTCTCTTTCAATGCTTCGGAAGGCGAAAATCCACTATCAGCGATCAGCTGTGAGCGTAGCCGTATGGCTCTAAAGGAAGGAAGTTCAGTAACCGTTTACTTGACTGAAACTGAAGGCATGTGTTAGTTACTATTAGTTCTGAAGTCCCCATTTCAACAAGGACAAGAAGCGGCCTTTTACTGCTAACATCGCCGTTTGAATTAAATGAATTGTTGGCTCGAATACCAGTACTACGGCTGTATTATCCGGTATCCATCACCAGTGTTGATTTGAACATACTGATTAAGTGGCCAAGCTCTGCAGGTTGTCTGTAACGTAATGGTATCGTTTCATTTAGGTTTCCAATAGAGAACTCCTCTGTCGCAGGAGTTGGTCGCTGTAAGGGAAACCGGCTGGTACCGCTCAAAAATCCAGTGACAGAAGCGAATAGTATTGATGTTAACCAAGCCTGCTGAGAGCCAGCCCGGATAACCTGCTGGTTAGGTTTCCCACTCACAGTCGTCCACTCCGGGTTCAAGTCCCAGAGGGAGTTCGGTGGATGTGCATTGCTGAGGATTCCTAATGAAGATGAAATAGCTGTGCAGTGTTTGCAGTGATGTTTAAGCGTTCATACTGCATGATGAACCACTTAAAGATCATTTCAAATCTCTTACTCGAATGTTAGATTTATCCATTTTCCAAAAGTCGTCAATCTCAGCGTAATGAGAACTGAAGCATGAAAATTCTCAGTACAGCATGTGTCCAACCAGTCGGTTTACCGGGTCACGGTGGTTGATTCGGATGTTATGCATTTTCAGTAAATTTGATCACCGGTGGAGTTTCATAGCTCAGCCTAGTGGAGACAAAAATAGAGGGCGAATGCCAGCCGTAGACCCGAACCAAACTTGAGGTATGATGACAATTCTTTGAGGATTGACACATATCTCTGAGGTACTATAACAATCGTAATGAACTGAACTCACTGGAAGTATTGAAATAGCTCCCACATAGAACTACAAAAGTAGCAAAAACACCAAGGCTGCGAAATAACACAATTGTTGTATTGCAGAAACGGGTTTGTATAAGTATTTTAAATCAGAGAAGGTAATTGGTCGACTCGAAGATGATCAATCACAGGGAGCTTTTGTCGGGCTTGTCCGCGGTGATCCTGAATAATTGAGGCTCAGCCGCGTGCGTGGCTGCAAAGCTGTACCTGGCCGTATCACGTGTGACAGCTGTTGAATCACCACAGGCACTTCTTTACTCAGTAGAAAAAATTCCATAGAGCAATCCTATCAACAGAGGCCAAGGCAACACGAATGTCTAGGAATCCAATGATTGTTTGTCTTTAGAATGTACGATGCTGCTCTAGTAGAGGGTGAAGATCTGACAGATAAATCCGTGGCAGATGCAAAACCCAGTGTGCTTCTCCCGTTTGTAACACAGGCTTTAAAGTTTGAAAGACGCAAGCAGCTTCGATGCTATTGGGATAAAGCTGATGCCCCTACGATTATCGCATTTATTAGGTGAGCCATTCTTGATGATAAATGTAACAATGGATTCCCATCCCTCCACAAAGTATGGATCTGCGCAGAATTCTAAACGTTGGAGAACCATCTTTAAACGGGGCTGGGCAAGGCTATCGGAGTCTGGAACCAAGTGACGTTGAAAGACATAGATCTCGTTGCGGATCTCAGCTTCTGTTGATGGTTCTATTGGAGCAGGACACAGGAAATGTACAGAGAAGCAGTTCTTGTCAGAAGCCAGCGTGAATGCTGCGCTTCAAAGTGCTTCGCCGGTGTTGAGCGTGGAATGGCAGACCGCCAGCTTCACATATCATTTCACTTAAACCCAGCTGTTTCCTACTGGTGACACGGACGAAGAAGAAAAGCTTGCGGGAATTTTCCGTGGTTGCTGCTTATTCTGTCTGAGGTAATCTTCACAACCATCAAATTTCGTGGTCCCTACTTAGGTTTATTTTGACTTCAGTTTTCAAGGTAGAGTTTGTACGGTTGTGCTCGTACCGTCGGGATCTACCGGAGCACGTCTTGAGGGCGCAAGGATTCAGCAGAAATCCGGAATATCATTGCATGATGTATTGAACCGCAACTTGCCGCGTAAGAAGAATGCAGAGCATTCTTAGTAAGCCAACGCTTGTTATCAGCACTGTTAGATGAGGCTTCTGGCGCCGTTTAGAAGTCGGATAGATGAATTGGTTGGTTTAGTAAGTTGTAGTTCAATAAGCATTGCATCATGCTTTTTGGGCGCCCTTTGATGCCCATGAACTGGTTGGTGCACAACAAAGTATGGTGGGAGTCCATGCAGGTAATCCAGTACGACTGATATTTATGAATACAATCCCGTCATCTGTGACTTATCGCGATGCGGTCGATTCGAGTCAACAACTGAGATAAAGAGTGGAAAAACCAGGCAGTATATCGGCGATTGAAGTGTCTGAAGTTCGTACTGTCAAGGCATGAGTGATGGTCATGGCACAGGAACGGGAGCCTGTCTCCATTGTCTGAAGGACAATAACTTAGCCCAAAATGGTGCCTCAGGTAAACCCCGTTCAATGACAAACGATTTAATCTATCACTGATATCCTTTGCTAAAATAATCATATCAGTCCGACTGACTCTACACCGAGGATAGTGCAGTTTCCGATAGAAACGGTTTTTTCACTGTTTCCCGGGTTGCAGTCGTTGGGTGCGTAAATAGACACCGCGAAAACAATGCGTTTCTCAGAACGGCAACTGTTTACCTTGTGCGAATCTCCAGCTGACTGTGGACCGGGTTTCAGCCTAGCAACACGTCTGACCAGATGCTGAATACTCTGAGTCAAGAGAACGGTGCGAGATATTGATTAAATTTGCAATTATGAGGAGTAATTCAAAATGATTTAAATGCAGTCCGGACGTCTGGTTTTAGGCACTGTTTTACCTTTTGGAACGCGAGGGCTAATTCGGTGGTAATAGAATACGAATATTATATACCTTTTAGTTAATCAACCATTCGTTATCGGTGTAATCGATATCCTTAAAGTTATTGTATGACAGAAAACTCAATGGTTTTAAATATTTGTGTTGGTTGTAACTCAGGTGGTTGATTGCCATGATGTTCTGATCACTGAGCCTGGCATTTGGGTCGCAAACGTTTCATCACCAGTCGAAATGACAGCTTCGGTACATGTACCATGACTGGTGACGAAAAGTTTGCGATCTAAACGCCAAGCTCAGCGATCAGAACGTAATGGCTGAAAACTTGAAAGGTTTTCAGGGCATTCGGTTACTTACTGAAAAACCCCTTAAACATACAATAACTACGGCGTTTCTGGTTGCCATATGCTGATAGAAACCTCAAATGGAAACCGAAAGGACAAGAGCAGGAAAATAGTAAGATGAGAACTTACAATGATAATATCAAACCGAGGGCTGAATTGCAATCTTGACACTCCATCATATAGCTCAGTTCCTTTGGATGTTGATTCGATGAATTTCATGGAGCCCAGTCAGGAATGGTAACTCCCCTAACACGGCCAAAGCTACCGATTACGGTTTTCGTACTGTGGTTCTGTGTCATTGTCTGGCCACATCTGCGTATCTTTCGGCTACCACCCGCCTCAATGCGCACTGTATATCAAAGATAACTATTCAGCGGCATGTGTATCATATATTTCATCTACAGTAAATTTCCTACTCAAGCCAATTAGTAGCGTAACTAGTCACTACTCGGAATCGTGTGAACTGGTGGGAATGAAAGAAGAAAAATTCCGAATTCCTGGGTTCCTCAAGTACCCTGACTCCGTTTACTAAACTCGGAACGATATATCTCGACCCCTCGGGTCGTTTGTTGTTCGAACCCCCTACCCATATCCATGTCCAGAACGTTTGACATTGCACTATGCAATCTGGATTCCAAAACAAATGCTACCCTTCTGTTCAACTACATTGGGTGTATAGATAAGAACTTCTAATGACGAGACACCAAGACAGAATGCATGTGGCCAGCGAATGCGGATAGACTGACTGATTGAAACAAAAGATCAAGTCAGAACACAATGGGTAAGTGTGCGGATGGGGTGGGTGGGGAATTGACGGGGCAATCACAAACAGCAGCAGACTTCTGCATTGTTCAAAGTCATGTCAAACACGAAGAAGGCTCCCTGTTTTGTTCCAAAAATATATCGGGGCGATTTCGTTTCCTTTTTGTCGTGCGTGAACCACTTAGTAGGATGAGCGACACCGTTTATGTGTATTCATGCGCAATGTGTATCTCACACTTAGTACGAGGTCTGGATAGACGCGTCGAAATCATCAATCATGCTTCAGTAGTGGTTGGCGATGGAACAGTCTAGCCGCTGCAAATTCACAACGAGACAACTGTTCAGATGCTCGAGAATTGAACAAAACAAAAAGAACGACATTTTTGCTAAACCATCACGTGACTGTCAATATTCGAACGTCGGTATCTTCGAAGTGTTGCCCATCAGTGATCGGAAGATGCTGTGGACAGTGTGACTGAGGTTTGTTGTCGTGTGCTGAATGTGAATAGTCGTAACTCTCAGTCGAGGTATTTGCTAGGCGCTGAATCCCGGCTACTCGGACAAGTTTTGAAAATGGCCACTATACTTGTCTCACGCATTGATCAGGGTTCGAAGAAACCACACTGGGACTAGATCATGATCTGGCACAGGAGTGTGCCATCGCACTGACTTTTATTGGCATTTTTTATACTTTTTGTTGGGGTTTAAAGGATGAGAATAGTTGTTGATTAAAGATGTCGAGTAAAAATCTCAATGGTTTTAAAAATTGGTGTTTAAAGCTTTGGCTGATGGTTTTCGACAGCTTCTGGGCGCGCTGAGCTTGGTGATTAGGTCACTGACGTTTTATCACCTATGCCTTAGTGATGCCGTCACAATGCGATGAGAAACTTATGAAAACTAAAGGCTATTGCCCATGGTAGAAGCCAGTCCATCGATTGTCAAGCGGTGTGCTGGGGGATACTCTGGCGTGGCCGGAACAGAAAAAAACTCGGTACGTTTGTGCTTCAGGTGTGAAGATGGACAACGCTAACAGAGATCAGTATTTACATCAGTATTTACATCTACTTCCTCTAATGGCGATGCATTATCTGACCTAGGCATCCCATCTAACATTTCATGAGTTAAGCACATTGGTCGCTTTGGGAGAAAATACCCATAGAAAAGAGCTATTTAGAAGTATTCACGGCACTTGTCCAAAGTAGCTTGCTTTATTCAAACTGGGTGCCTGTCACAAATGCACTCATACACACAATGCCTAGGATGAGCAGTATCATTCAATAACAGATCGAATGAACTGAACAGAAAAGACGACAAAAAGTTCACAGAATTAAGATGTTGTAGTTTAGCAAAAACTTCGAATGCAACTACATCACCGACCGCATCACCTAGCCATGTGAAATACTACTGTCAGTCATTTGGTAGGCGGATTTCGCGTGTTCCCAGCCGGAAATCCTGTAAGGCCAAGGCCACGGGCCAAAGATTTGCCCCTTTCTATTATGTCACAGGCTAAGGGTATTTGGTGCATACTCCTTGAGCGAACACATCAGACACAATTGTCTCACAAATACGGACAGCTTTCGTCCAAACAGGCTGGCTTCAACCACGTACAAGAACTTCAGGCAGTGATCGGCATGTTTTATACCATTGCATAGCACAAGTGTCGTTATTAATCCAACGTATACCCACTCGTACAGGTAACTGTGACGACAACAACCTTAGACTGCTTGTTTTATCGGATTATATAAATTCATGCAACCTAATTTGTTAGAAATTATCCACATCAGTGCACTTCCAACCTGCCCTTCCCTGAACTCGGACCTGTGTGAATATACGAGTCCGACATGCTAACCGCTCAGGTTGACTGGGCTTGTTCTGAGCATATGATAATCGTTGCATGGAGACTGCACGCTTTCACGAAATATTCAGTTATCCATGTTAGCCCTCATGTAGTATCGCTACTGGTGTACACATTCCTGTTTCCGAATCAAACATCATGATTGGATTGGGTCGCATCGGATCGGATGAGAAATCTCCGTGATCGATCAGACCAAAGTGAACGGCTGTTCGTGTGTTTATGTGTGATAGATAGATAGGAAGCCAAACTCTGTTCCCAAACTCCCCCGGAGGTCAGTTTTCATAATCGCAAGTAGTTTAGCGTCTGTCTGTCCTTTAATCTATCACTTTCTCGTATGTCTATCTTGTATGTCGCTCTTCGTTGATATCATCCTCCTTATCGCTTTATCCAACACGGCTAGGGGTTCGAGTTACAACGAGTCTCTTTGGAGAACATTCTTCACCCGCATGCATACAAACATGCATATATACATTCATGCAAACCACGCACAGACCTACTCATCCCGGGAATAACGTTACAAGCTCTCTCGAACTTGTCTCAACACACGTGCGTGTTGCCATGTGAACTGGGTATTGTGATTGAATTGTTGGTTGACTGAACCTGCTGAGATCGGTGATTGTGCGAGGGTGGGGGCAAGGGGGAGGAGGGGGGGAGGGAATCAGGACCAGAAAACCTTCTGCTGGCTTCGTGCCAATTGGTCGGTGTACTCATCTGCTGGCTCGATTAGGAGGAACCGTGATGAAGAATCGAATCCCTGCTGGCCCTAGCGACCAGTCTAAGCCACTCCTAACGGCTCTCTCTCTCTCTCTCTCTCACACACACACACACACCACCGGTGTTTGGACAACCAGAGTGCAGCCTCATGAACATCAAGGTGAGCATCACTGAGGCCACGTCTCAGCCGATCGGCCGGTTCACAGACGATCTATTTCTGCATACACCTATGAACATCAATATTTACACTTTATATGGTGGGTGCATAGGGGTCACTCATTGTTGATACTGCTGCTGGTGGTGATGGTGATGACGTTGATGGTGGGATGTTCCAGGGTCTTTATCATCACTCAAACGATTCGACCGAAGTCGTAAATTTTGTGGGATCTCCTGTTAGGTAATTTTATACGGTGGTGTGCGCATTGGCTGAATATGCTGCTCGTAAGATTTGTGACATTCTCTCGCCGAAGTTTCCGTCTTCCCACACCGAGACGTCCTCCGAAAGACGCAAATATTATGACTTTCCATTGGGCCAAATGATGAGATGGACTAAGTTGGATAATCCAAACAAGATGAACATCGGAGTGCAGTCATAAATGTTTCCACAGCGTTGATATCACATACACACACTTTCGCACACACGTCGGTTAAGAGAAATAGGATGTCGTGGATCACGTCAGGACAATGCTGTTTCCCTCAGAGGTGAAACACCAACCTGCCAGATAAACAGAGCGTTCTTGGTCGACTGGTAGTGTTCGGTTAGTTGACAGCCTTTATCGTCTTGGAGATAAGAGGTTGGAACTGCGCCACCGCAGGTTCCACACTGATGATGCGCCGTGGCCTGGCTTGTTGCCAAGCCCTAGGTGATTCTCAGATCCAATTCTTTCAGGGTCGTGGTTGCCGGTTATCCATAAAAGCATAGCGGGTAGTTGAGGTCATAGAGTATATATGCACTGGGTGCCGCAGTTCCTGTTTATTTTTCAGCAGGAAACCTACCTCGGAATTCAAACCAGTCCGGAATGTGAAAAAATAGGACGAGAATTACAAATAATATCATCTAGTAGATTCCCCCTCCTCCTCATATTTACTTCCCATTTGCCGTACAGAAATGGTACATTACATCAGGAGCGAATCACATCCAGTTAGAAGCCGACAGTTGGGGAAAGTTACCGGCGACAACCGCAGGATTTGAAGGGTCTGAAGTCCAGCATGATGACTGTTCGGTCACCGTTACAATTGAATATAAGAGCACTACTAGTTGTGACATCTAACCGTATCCTCCAATAGCTTCAAGTATCGAATGGGTCGATATCTTGGACACCGTCAAGGAAACCAGATATACCTTAAGTGGCTGGGCCCACTGGTCAGGTTTTTCAGACCTTTCTTCTATGGTATGCTTTGACTATCCTTGCTCCTCTTCCAACAAATGTCAGCTTTAGCGAATATAAAGCGCCGAGGTGACCCCGATTCGAAGACATGCGCACTGACTTGTCAAGAATCATAATCATCATCACTGTCGGATCTAGTACAAATCCGTCGAGTCCCAGTTTGGGCTTTCGCAACTTGTCTATCACACAACAACTGACTCCAAAGATGAACCTCCTTTCAGTTGGGTCTCATCTGCAAAAACAATGGTAGATTGGAAGTCAACTAGAAAATGAACTGTTTGCTCACTGATGAAACAGTTGTAGCGAAGCTAATAACCGTTGATCTTGATTATGCCCCAGATCGATTTTCGTGATAAAATAGGTACGACCGAGACAGATCTGTCAGGCCTATGGTAAGCTTGCCGTTAGTTATCTGTACGGGTCAGATGTCTTTCATAGTCAATTCACGACACGAACTTATTTATAGGTAATTATTAGATGTTCCTTTTATAAACTAGTTTGAGTTCTCTCACTGGATATGCATTTGAAGATAACTAATTTCCTCAAAAAGAATAAAAGTTGGAATCGGTGTCATGCGTACTACTTTGTACCACTAAAAGTCGAGTAAGACGTTCGCGGAATGACACGCAATTATCTTTTATCCAGTTTGCTCTTGGGCGATAAAAACAATTATCCAGGTTTCCTGTCGTGTGTCTTGTATTGGTTGTTGTTATTGTTGTCATCGTTGTTGTTGTTTCAGCTTGTGTTATTGTTAAATCTGTAAACATAGCATAAGGGCAACACGAATGGACAAGAGCGAATTGTACACTATTTAGAGGCCATGCGGTCATATGATCAAGGCGTCGTACATGAATAAACAGTATCCGATGTCCCAGATACGATGAGTTACCAAGCCATAGGGCTTCACATACTCGACTACGTTCAAGTGACTTTGGTGTGTGTATGTGACTGTTTGTTTTTATATTGTTGTTAACATGTTGTTGAACCGTGGACACGCTTCTCGTTTCGCTCATCCGGAACATTTCTTGTCACAGCTTGCTCGTGGTTTTCGGAAAGCACAATTGAAATGCTGGTTTAGTGTGTGGTTAGAAAATTGACGGGGTTGACATCTTGTCCATAAACGGATCAATGAGTCGTATCTCACTGGCGGTGTGACAACAATGCAACTATTTAAGAAAAAATCCACCTGTTTTGATTGGCTTCGGGCTTCCAGTTCAATTCAGTGAACAGTGCGGTCATTCATCAAGTGCATCTGTTTCGTGCAATTCTTTAACCCCAGAACGTCACTGTGATTTCGTCGTACTGTTCCGGCCAGCGGGCATTTGGCTGGTAAGGAACACGAATTCTGACATCTCCAAACAACCTGTGTTGTTCGTGACTTTCTGAAATGAGTTGTAATTTGTTTACTTCAAATAATGTTTGATATTCAATAACAGCTCCGTTGAACATACTTGTAATCAGCCGACTTCAAGACCGGCACAGGTCATCTGTGTCAAGAAGGAACTACAATTGACTGTTCAACGGCATACTACCTTCCTGTTGAACAGTACCAATTAATCGTCTCTGAAGGGAAAACGTATCACTACCCCGAAGTGAACCGAAGCAGATATTTCCCTCCCCATCTTATATATATATATATATATATATATATATATATATATATATATATATATATATGGAAATAACTAGCTTCCGCCTGGGTGTTTCGCACCTTTTGAACACGAACGTTGGCTCTGCACAGGCTTCTTTTTCACCATACTATCGATTTTACCACCTACTGTTATTCTGTCCGATCACTAATTATTCGAAACTGTCATGCGTCAAGTGAATAGCTTTCATCCGACTTGGGTTACGACTGACAAGCTCATTGCACCGGAAATTTAGTTGAGAATCCCTGTCCTTGCAATAGCTACAACAACTTTCAGAACAGACGCGATAACCCCCTATCAATCAATTCCAGACAGTGGTGATTGACCTGAGCCTTTAGAGTTCCCCGAAAGCTTACAATCTGTGGAACACAAAGAGAGACCCTAACGATTTGGTCCCAGCTTGTCTCGTACATCCAATCCTTGTGGTTCTTCTGTCTCCGTAATACCAGCTAGAGTTTCGCACAAACTGTCCAACTGAAAGAGGTGGCAACAAAAAAGGCAAATGTATTTGCCAGTTGTGTCTACTTTCATCGCGATTGCCTCTTCCTCAAACAGGGATTCGTGATTAGAGGGTAACATGAGCGGTTATCTTCAGTAAATTAGCTCGTCAGGTGCCTATGTTGTTGAAGTTCCACGTGTATGCGCCTGATTATCGTTGTAGTTGGACGAATGCTTTCCTCATTATCCAGTTAATTCATCCAGATTGATCCGACTTTCACGGAACGTAGGTAACCTTCTGCGCAGTTTGTTAGCGTAATCGTTCCACGCACGGGATCCGTCGCTGCTGCTGGTGCTGCGGATGAAGCCGGTACTCGTTTCAAGTTCACGCTTGAATAATCGACATGAATGTTGATGTGTGTGTGTGTGTGTCCCGCGCACATTTCAGAGAAGACCGGGTTCGTTACAAGTCGGAGTTATGCGAACAGACCCCGTCAAACAGGATTTTCGCTTAGGTGGTCTCGGTCATGTAAATATGAGTAGTATAGGCACACACCCCTCCGGCGCCCCTCAGCCCCGAAGCGGTTCCAGTACCCTTCTTGTCTCAGGTCAATCAAAGGGAACGAAGATCAGAGTTTTAGATCGGATTTGTCATCGCCATCACCGTCATCTTAATCTTCTTGCCATTGACCAAATTTCCAGGGAATCACGAATGTTGTTCCCGGACAGATGGTTCACAATCTGACAAATATCCGGTTGTTAGTGAATTTGTTTGTGCGTATCTGGCACGGAGAGAGATAAATACGAATGATGTTCGCCATGTTCGTTCAGTTATTATCACATCCGACAGCATAACAACCTCGGCCACGGGAAACCCAAACGTGGGGGGTCTGATATTCCTCATGCTGCGGGACCAGCATGAGTGTGTAGAAGAAAAACAAGAACACGCACGCACGCACGCACGCAAGCACCGAGGAGCGATGGCGTGGAAACCATTTTGCACGAGAACCAAGATTCACTTTTACTTTGTTCTCGTCGTTTGGACTGTGTGGACTCGTGGTGAGTGGAAGGGAAATGAGTGGAGTAAAGTGGATGCAAATGTTGACTGTCCTTTCTGGTTGACGGAGATCCGCATCTATTCGTCTTTACCACGGGAATCGAACAAGCATTAGTCGATATGCTACAAATTATTTTGAAATATTATATGAATATTACCATGCAGTTATCGTATCTGTGACTTTATTGTGACACATACACATGTTCTGAGAGGGGGGGGGGGGTAGAGAGGTAAATGTAACCCGCAGCAGCCTCCCATCAAGGCTCATGATACAATACTAACTTCTGGGGTTGCTGAACCTATAAACTGGAAAGTTTGGCACTTTCTTGAAACATATGATCCGAATACGCACAGGTGAACTCCCTTGATAAGTACTGCGGTAGGTAGCGGTTGGAGGATGGTTAGAGATGATTAGTCCATGATGTGGCAAAAGTGTATGAAAACCATAATCCGTATGCCTATCACGAAATTTATCTACATTAGATGACATGACTAGGTTTGCGGTCAGCGGCGAAGTAGCGTTTGTATTATTTCCTCTTCTACATCATATTTATTTATACCTCATATCTGTGTGTTGGTTCGTTTTACTTCGACTGAGTTCACTTTCGATTCGGTAATGCCGCCAGGTGGCTATGAAACCATAGCACAAAGAAGCGAGGCTACTGATTGGAAGAACGGAACCGAACTGAATAATAATAAATAACCAGCTGCACCTGACAGAATGTCAGTCGGTTTTATTCTTGGAACGCCAGCGGCTACCCCGCTCCCGAATAAAATCTGGTGGTGGCCAAACCATTCATACACTGTGCTATAGACCCTGCCGCCCTGGGTTCAAAATTAGCCTTCGCCGGCCAATTTCCTTCTGGTCGGG
Organism: Fasciola hepatica; assembly: GCA_948099385.1. Classification (NCBI taxonomy): domain Eukaryota; kingdom Metazoa; phylum Platyhelminthes; class Trematoda; order Plagiorchiida; family Fasciolidae; genus Fasciola; species Fasciola hepatica. The sequence continues at coordinate 3,462,541 of CANUEZ040000002.1, read as the reverse complement.
GACTTCCTATTTCCGGCAGTATTACACCATCATCGTTTGATGTGATGGAAGCATTAATATTAGTATTATTATTATCATTGTGTAATGAATACAGTTGTTCAGCTCTTAGACTATGATTGAACGTCATCTTGGTTTTCCTACTGGCCATCCGTGTCGAGTCAGCATGTTGAGGTTGCGGTGGTCAACCGGTAACCTGAATCTGGCGAAAATAATCAAAAGGATATCCATAGACTTGAAGCCCATAGCAAAAAATATTACCAACGGAAAATCGCGTGAGAGCCTCGGAGAAAGGGGAGATCTATTTTGCTGGACTCTTATCTCACTACCACGACCGATCTAATGAAACTTTACGTAGATCTCCGTCTTAATGACCCATACTTAAGGTCATCATTTTCTTTCTTTCTTTCTTTCTTTCTTTCTTTCTTTCTTTCTTTCTTTCTTTCTCTCTCTCTCTCTCTCTCTCTCTCTCTCTCTCTTGCTTAAACAGTGCAGTGATTTTTTGTAGTTCTGGGGTCTGTAACTCCCACTAAACTCGTGCATAGGCATGCAATCAAAAGCGAGAACAACATGCAAGCCGCAAATAGGAGACCAGATGTAACGTATGTGAACGAGTTACAGCAGTTCACCATGATAAAATGGCCATAATCGGTGATGGCTCTGTAGTCAGCACGGTGAACGAACTTCAGATCTTGCAGTCCGGGCGTCGAATCTTGCTGATTCTGGTCATTTTCCTATTCGGCATCTTTTCTGAGACTTTAGCTTACTGCCGGGAATCAAAACTGACTGCTGGTCCGGTTATTGCATGACATACACGAGGACGCAGAGACACTGATGAGAGAGCTTTAACACTTTTCTTTTGCCTTCTCTCTGAGGGACATGGTGTTTCCATCACCCAGACTGCATGTTTCACAAACTACTTACAGGATAAATTCGGTTAAAAAAAGATACAAATTAGTTTTACCGTAAGTACCGAAGTTCCTCTTGGAATTTCCAGATACCATCAGGTATTTTTATCGACCATTTGTCTAGAAAAACATCTACGCATTTATGTCAGTAGAGCAGCACTATAATACTTTTTCAGATTGTATTTCAAACAAAAAGCGAGCAATTTCCTTTCGAAGATCCCGCCCACCATTCGAGAAGTTTCGCAGCCCAAAGGACTTACCGACTTTGGCCAATCTCGATTTGGCGGAGACGCCAAAAATGCGTTCCATTTCGTATTCGGAAAATTTGGCATATCGCGTCCGTATCACGTGACACTGGTGAGAGAACAAGTCATTCGTTTTTTTATTGAATAGAAAAAGAGGGCCAGGTGTGAAGAATATACGAGACCAGAACGTTGTATTTAGTAGGCTAACTGCACGCAGACATACACGTTTTAATATCAAGCAAGCAAATCGGCCTGAAAACTGGCATATTTTCAACACCAGACAAGACAACCTCAAGATGTGACATCATCTTGAGCACTGTGCACCGTGGACAACCTACTCGCTTAGTCCGGAGCAGTAGAAGGATTGATAGAACCCTGCGTGAACCTTACGTCTGAAAGTGGATATCTGACAGCATCTACGCCGCCAGGTAGTACGTGAAAGATAGCCGAATTCCATGTATTATAGCGATGCTATGGATCGTTGGACGTAAACCTATATGGATATCACCATGAATCTCTTCTGCCCACTCCACTGAAGCCGTGCCCGAGAAGAATAAACTTGCTGATATTGAAAGGTTTCAGTAACTCTTTATCAAACTTGGTCGGCGTACTTCCAGTTTTGAGCCGAACAGAAGTCCAAAAAGGATACAGCAAGCCCTCAATCAGAGGTCATGGCCCCCTTCAAATAACTCGAAATCATGTGTTGTCACGATCCATATCAAACCCACTCATCAAACTTTTAAGACTTTTCTGTCTACTCATGGACGTACTATATTTCTGTTTCTCCTAAAACAAAGTGCTTCAGCGAACAATGCGTAAGATATAGTTCCTTCAGATGAAACAATCTGTCAGGCCCGGTTATATCCTTCTTAACGGGTGATTTTTTCGGCTCCTCTCATCCCACGTGGTTACCAATCCCCTGATGTTATCAGGTCTCCTCGGTACTTGAGCGAGTTTGTCACGTGGACCTCATGTGGAAGATCTTAATGAGGCTAGTGACTAGCTGTTTTTCTTATCCGAGTTATTCACTGTCACACGGACTAGTTTTGATTTTGGTCTCGCAGTTGTCAGACTTTACCTCGTATGCATTTGACACACGAAGTCATTCAGCCGTTTAGGGACTGAGTGGTATATGCAAGCCAGTATTGTGTCGAACTAGTGGTTAGATGACTGACCACGCATCCATAGAAAAAACTCTCCCCCGGGTTTTCCAAGCCTTTGTCCATTCAATTTGTGTGGTTCGGCTGCGAAAACCACCAAGGGATTGAACAGTCTTGAGTGGATTGACTGACGCCGTCCGACTGGATCTGCTAATGTACTGTGGTCGTTTGTATTCATGATGTGTGCATACACAGAGAACCAGGAAAAAAGTGGGCAGTCAGTTACTGACCTAGCGTTTGACCTGAAACGTTCAAAACAACAGCTGACTGACAGAACAATGAAGCCCTATCCTATCCCATCCACTCATTGTGAGGGGGGAGAGAGGTTACTAGTTCCGATGCGATGGTTTTAACGCAAGCAGCGTGTCGGGCACAGCGGTGGAGATAATTCGCAGATGTTTACTGCAGCTTTGTTTCGCCGGTGGTCCCACAAAACACACCGTTGTCCTCTCCACTTAGAGTCAAATGATGCTACAAAGTGAGTTCATGTTGAGAATCAACTCACGGCCATCTACGTCATGAACTTCAAGTGCGGGTGACGGGGCTACACTTTGTCTTCACTGGGCGAACACTCCCTCAGTATCAGATCAGTCCCCACCACTTGGTAAAAAGTACATTTGAGGTAGAACAGAGGCTCACGGGGATTTAGTTCACCAAAAACTGTACTATGGTCAGGACACCCTTCTGAATCTTACCACCGGGATCAGGTGGACGGGGGCGTGGTTTCATTGTCGTGACGCATACAAGGGCCATTCGTCGTGTGCCAGTTAAAGTTAGTGGTTTACGTTGGTCCCTAAATTAAAGCTGGATCGTTGAAGTGATGGCTACCATACAATCAGAGTTTAGCGTCGTAAAAGAGGTGGTAGAACCATCCATCGGAATGAAATGATTTTCTTGCTATAATTCACACTAATTATTTGACTACTATGAAACCTTCCAGTAAGCAAAGTCAGAAACGGACATTTCTCGGGTTTGCACTAGAATAACTGTCTTTGCTAACAGCTGAGAAAGCTGTCGCCAACATTGGATTTCAACTATTGAACTTCAGCCTTATACAGTTCGAGTTGAGAAAAACTGCGACAACTATTCCGTGCTTCAGCAACGAGGTCTTTCGGGGCCTCGTTTTGCTTTCGGGCTTATAGAAGACGTTTTCGTTGTAAGTGACACATGTCACGAAATTTCGAGTGTTGTACGCACTTTGTCTGTGAGGGCATGGCCTAACACATCGTTCGATAGACGGCCTAACCTCACTAGAAGACGGCATGTCAGAAGCTGTCCGGAATCCTGATGAAGGCTTAAGCAAATGGATTCGCAAATGACCGGACAACGGGTTAACTGGACAAGAAGGACAGTCAGCGAAACAAATAGATAAGAAAGGACTCCCATCAAGTGGTGGCTGCCTGTATTACCAGTTAACCATTCAGAAAAACGGTTACCTAGTGCAAGTTTGAACCAGTTATTCAGTAAAGCAAATAATAGTGATAGTGTCCCTTTTTTCCTACTCAAGCAGCGGGATTTGAGCTTGTAAACTGAGATGTTTCGAGGCCAGGGAATTTTTCTTACTAGGGCTACTGGGAAGAGGTAGAACACTGTTTGACTGAATCTCGTTAAATGCGCATTCGGTATCAGCTTCTTGAAATCACATCGACCACATGAAGATCAGATAAACTATAAAGTTTCCTGTCTTTTATCAGTGGAACAAAACTTACCTATTTAAATTTTTCTGAATTTTCTGATCTATTACGGACATTTCAAGCCCGAGCACGTACCTCTGTCTCTACGGAACTAAGTAGTTAGGACTAAACCTAGAGTCGTTTATCTCTTTCTCGAGACCAGAGAATCGTTTCTCCTCACAAAGCGAGGCTCTTGGCAGGGGGGGGGGGGAGAACCAAGTTAGAAAAACATCGAATATCTCGGGGAATTCAGTTGGGTCACCCTAATCTGTTGTCATAGTTCTTGTTGTTAGTGCTGAAAAAACGAGGGATGCCGGGATTCCTTATCATGAATTCAAAAAGTCAAACTATTAGAATAACGGTAAACAGCTGGAAGACAAACCGGTAACTAAGGAATGTGTGTGGGGTTTCAAAGATCTTGGGTGCACTCTTCCCGAAGGTATTCTCGAAGGGATCATAGAGAGGCATATATAGCATCTAAAATTCGTGTCCAACAGCCGTGAAATACTTTCTCAGCAAATTAGCAAAAAATAATATAGCGGTCGTGTAAATTAGATCGAATGCTTTGAAAAAAACAAGAAAGAAAAAGTAATTGGTGGTTTGTGAGAGTACCAAAAATACAGCTTGTTCTCGGACGAATGCCATAGAAAGGAGACAACGTCAATTCCTTTTGCCTGAAATGAATCTTAAGAACACACTGATGAACGCACTTTGGATGATTTCTTCGACTGTTATCAGAATCAGAATCAGCCCAAGTCAGTTTAGGTCATTCCGTTCTTAATTTCGCAGTGGATAAGTTTTTCTACCCGGGGCAATTACATCTCCCAGGTGGACAGAATTTGGATGAAGGGTCATGGCGTATACAAAAATGTGTGTTTGGTTTTTGCTAGTCTCGGCCTTTTGTGGCGTCAGCGTGACATCCGATTGTCTATCAAGTGTCGAGTGTACAATGCGGCGGCCAGGTCTGTTCTTTTATACGGCTCAGAAACATGACCATTAAGAGTAGCATTGCCCAAATATAATGGGAACACTGTATCTGCATTGCTGAGGTTAGACGTAGTGTGTTGGGAACCAGAGATCAGCCTCTGGATCAAGTAGTGAATCTAAACCTATTAGGGTGGTTGGGACACATGTTACGCATGCCGACCCATAGACTTCCTCAGTGTACGCTGCTTTCCGAGACAGGTGGTGATTGGAAGGTGGGTCGAGGTGGTCAGCCCATGACATAGAAAGATGGTATGGAAATTTTGACTGATGAACTTGGCCAAGTGGGACGTGTTAGAATTCTGGGTTGGAATCCACCTGACCAGTCTATCAAATGGCTGGAGATATCAAGTGATGTGGCTGTGTGTAGCTGTCATTGGTGCAATTGCATTCATACTCTATCTCTGTCTCCGTGATTTCCATTTCTTATCTTGCTTTTGACTCTTTTTCACTTAATGTGTCTATTCTCTTGTCCTAGGCTCGACAATGCTCACAGGTAGCAAACAAAGCGGGAACAGAGAGGGATGAGGTTGATGATTGAATGAACCGAACTGAACTGAATTTCGCGGTTCAATGCTTTTAATTCACTAACTATCTCACAGTATCACTCGATTAGAAAAAAATAGTAAGTGCATAAGATAAAGTAAATACAGAATTGTCAAAGAAGATGGATGTCGACTGCCACAGTCGGTCGCAGAGCTCACTGAGGGTCTCCAACCATCCAGTAGGCGGATTTCATGTGCTCCAACCCGAAAGTTTAACAAGTCCTAATCAGCCAAGCCATAAAACACATCTCTAAATGCAGTAGCGTATCTAGCGATGCACTTGTTGATACCATCACTGATAAACACTTCAATGCTTGTGACCAGTTTATATCGAAAATACTTCCCTATATTCATCCTCCTCTACAGTTTCAAGAGCTGTGTCTACATAATGCACGCGGTCAAAGTTCAGACTTCTAGTTGCTCGCACCTCAGCATCTCACAATTCTGTTTTACCCTTATTCTGCTCGTCTGCTTGTTGATCCAATGATAGTCACTGCAGAATTACGGAACCGTTTTGCCTGGATGAAAATTTCCATAATTTGTATGTATTTCCCAGGTCCGTATGTCTATGTCCACGAATATGGTGTAGACGTTGAAAACTTCTCCAGTTCGGTGTATAATGCTACCACTGACTTGAACTGACTTGTTTAGTGATTTCGTAATTTTTTCCAGTCATGGGCCGACCACATTGACTCAACCTCCATTTATTACTCGCCTCGGGAAACAATGTTGACTTCGTGCATTATAAATGTACCAATCACCGACACCCGTTTATCCAGTGAAGGTCGACTGTACATCGCATCAGCCAGATCAGTCCTTTTACGCAGTTCAGCAACGCGACCGTTGAGCGGAAATGATACACGCAAGCTACCGGTATTCGAACACCAATTTCCTAGTAGCGTTGCTCGACTTTGATGGGAACACCGTGTCAAAAATGGTTCAGATCAGTTCAGTTGGAACAACCAATAATCAGGCACCGAGTGAAGCAGTTTTAGTTGCTATCTCTCGGCAGCAAACTCCATCAGAGTATGAAATGAGTAATAAGGTAGCTACAAACAGTAGCATCAAACCTGTACAGAAAGCTTGCAAATACAAGAGCTCCATTGCCCGCAATAGTTTGCCATCTCCTCTCATGTCATTTTAAACATTGATTTGGGGAACCTCATACACCCGTGATCGACGTCTAAAACACTCTACGTAGCCAAATCCACTGGTTAGAATTTTCATAATTTTGTTTCATATCATGAAATAACCACACTTACTCATCTTCCCACCATTACTCTCTGATAATGCTGTTACCGAACATTAGGCGCTCACTTATACAATATCATTTGGCGCATCGTTTGTTTCAAAACACTCCGAACCGATTTCGGCTTCGATATATCATTTCATCCCCTTAGCCAATAGTGCATGCCGAGGTATCCTATCTGGGGACATGTGTAATACATCTCCTAACCACCGTAGCCCGGCGAGATTTAGTGTTTCATCTAATGATTTATCTCTCTGTTAAAGCACTCTGCGCATCAACTCAGCATTGTTGATAAGATGTTTCCACTAGATTCGAGCAACACTACGAGAAAATCACTGCTCAAATACCGAAAGTCTGGATGGATTATTTCCCTTTGACGGACTCACTGCTGAGGCGTGTAAAGAAACTGATCTGATCCGCGATGTGTACAACTGACTTCCGATAGACAAACGAGTATTGGGTCAAAATCACGCGGGGCTCACGCTGACACAAACTAGGTGTCAATTCTGAATACGAGACAATACTCCACTTGATATCCGAGCACTGGCTGTGATATAACTGAAGAGGCAACACAATTTATCGTTTTCGTTTAATGCCTTTCCCTGCCCAATCCTACACGATGATTTAGACCCATTGAGGGCACAAAAGCGGCGCATACGTTGTACTACACTATCATTCGGATTCAATAGTAAAGGTCTCACATTTATTGGGGCCTTAGTCAGAATGAGAAAGGTTTTTACCCGAACAAAGATGTGCATCGTTACCGGCATACGTAGATAAAAGCAATGGCACAATCATCTCAGTTAGATATTGAGACCACAGGATGACCAAAAACAGTGTCGATGAACTTCATTTTTCACGAGGAATTTGAGATCAGATGTATGAAATAGGTTTCAGCTGTTGAAGCCATGAATCCTTATGAAAATTAAATGTATTCCCAATCGACTATTCTGAACTCACGTTTTTGTCCGACGCTTAGGTTCCACACTTTCAACGTTTTTTAAATTCCAAACAAACTCACACTTTATTCATGTGTGAGTCGGGTCTGATTTGTATCCAAAAATAACAGCTCCCACCTTCTCGGTTCGACAAAGCACGTGACGAAAAAATGTGGACCAATTTCTTCTCGTGTTTGGTGAGGACACGAGTTAACTTTGTCTAGGGTCGTCCGCATGGACACACCCCGACCAGATTCGTTTTATGACACAACAACTATTATTTTGATAAGAGCCAGACATCATTCTGTCTCAGCTTATCATCCTAGATGACATAAAGCACTAACACATTGCACAATATTTTAACACAACCTAACTACACTCATTTTTGATTATCACAAAGTCGTTCACAATTACCACCTTTGATTGATTTGTTATTCGGAGAACACAGTTTGGCGAACAAGCTTGTTTTCGGTGATTCATAATTACACTATTACATCACAATATATTATGATAAGTTAGAGGACGGAACCAACTAGACAAATATGTTATTTGCCTCCTGTTGTGAGTTTCCCAGTCATATTCAAGCGTCAACAATCTGGACTATTCTATGAGTTAGGTGAAAAATATAAACACATATGCGTTGACATTGTTGTTGTTCTTTCTAATGTGCGGATCGACCACGAGGATTGGGATTTAAATGCTGACTTATCGCATGCATTGGTCAGCGATATTTTGTGGTAGATTGAGATAAAAGACGAATGACGTAGCAGTGTGCCTGATCCCACACAGTGCCTAATGGGTTCCGTCTGGAGACAGCCGGATGACAATGATGTCATTATGAATAATCTGGCATCTTCGTGGTCTGATTGGTAATATCACTCCCTGAGCAACGGAAATTTCTGTATATTCATTCACCGAACGGGAGGCATAAGACAAATCCATGACTTGTCTCGAGGTGGAGTCATTTTGGCAATCTGCGTATTTCTATTGATGTGCCGATACAAATGTAAATGCTTAAAGAGCTGTGTCAAATAAATTTGAGCAGCACTTACTGACTCATATTCGCGCAGTTGTGTGAGAATAGTCTTGGCCCAGGTGACTGCTTCGGGATGGTTGAAAACAACAATCAACGTTAGCTGGCCCGACGGAGGCTTGTCACCAAGTTGATCTCCGTTTTCCCATGGGGCAGGGAGACTGCCAAGAGTGTAGGGCACCAAGGAATCTCGACGATCGAACGAGACGGCGACTGTGGAAAATGCCGGGACTAAAGCCACAACTTCATCCTTCGTCCCTGGGAGTGGGAAGTGAGCAGAAAAAAGAGGTTCTTAGTACTATCTCGATTTATTTGCGTAATATTGGTTCAACTACTAGTATACCTGAAAGTAGCACACGCATAAATGCTACACATTTCAGTTGCAATCCGCATTCCAGTACTTGACAAGCGGGTGAAGTAAATTTGGCAACAGTCTTTGAAAAGTGAAAATTAGTGTTTGTTCGATAGATACACTACCGGCCGCTTCTTTGACGTATTTGATCTCGTTTTCCGTTCGTTACAAGTTCCACAGGGAACAAATTCATGGAGCCAGTGTATATTTGGAGATTGACGGCTTCGCAAGATGTACCGCAAAATAAGAGACATGAAATCGGAGTAGATAGGATTCCATTTACCTGATGTACTTGTAATCAAACACAGGACTATGAGGAAGAAGACAAATGTTTTTTTGAATAGGCGTTACATGGAAGCCGAAGTAAATGTGTCACGGTTTTACAGCACACGGGGGAGATTATCCGCTTCGAAGGTCAGCTTAATTTATTCTGTATAGTAGCAGATATCGTCATACAACGTTCTAACTTTGGTTACAGACCCTCAACGTGTGCCGGCTCATGTAAATTGATAGAAAGTGCAACAGTCCGAAAAAGACGCACACAGGAAGTAAAAGAACGACAAAAGTGGTGATTTATATCTGGGAGCAACATTTTTCATACTTTTATGATTCTTTGAGAGAATATGGAAGTAAATAGCGATTTTCGATACGATTAAAACATCAGCGTAAAAGGATGATAACTTTTTCATAGGACTGACGCAAAGATTAAATAATTCAAGGGCGAATTGACTAGACCACTCATCGACTTAAGGGTGTTTTGTTCCGTCCCACCAACTCTAGTGCGAAAGCCTTTTTGACTTCTAATAATCTCTCTTTAATCTCAGGACATTATTTATACAGGAATAAACGGTCATTGCTACCAATGATTCCAATACAAACCCCTTAGTTTAAACTTGCCTCCAATAACCTCTCTTTTGATACGTTGATTGGTTATGCAGCCAGCTAACACTTGACTGGAATCCCTTCTCATCTTATCGATCCGCTGCGTTGTCGCTTTAAAATATGGTGACTCAAGCACTGAATCGGATTCCGGACAGGCGCTCACGCGCTGACTGCTAACGGGACTTGGCCGTCCATCGACGATGGGTCAGCTGACGCCATCCCAACAGGAAATTGTGAATGCGTGAATGGGGTGGCAAAATTGTCATTATTGCGGGATTTGGATTACCACATCCCGGGTTCGATTCTAGTCATCACCAGTCACTTCCCCGATCGGCAACTTTTAATTGGCCGCAACCCCATTCCTAAAATATCTTACTATCTTGTAAGAAAAATAAAGGAACTAATAGATTGTTTTATTTTTATTTTCGGCAGAAGGGCCGGGGGTGGGCAATGAATAGAATCTCGCATCGAACTTAGTTGTACTGCTCAGATCCTACCAAAATGAGCCAGTGGTAATTGGGCGAATTAGAATTGGTTCAAAAAAGTACCAAATCGATAAATTCCAGGTATAAGATACCGACTGTGGTGAGGGGAACACGTTGATGAACCAACAGGGAACTAGAGAAAGTGGGCGAAAAAGAAACCTTCGACGAACTCGTGTAGACATGAGTACTATGCACAGAGTAGGATCTACAATCGTATGGGTCTGTTTCACAACAAAGGAGGGCGGAGGGAGGATGGGGGTGGGGATGGGATGGAGCAAACGTCGCATCAGGAAATCATCGGGTAATGGACCAGGTGAAACAAATGGATGACTATGAAATCATCTAATCTACATTGACTACGTCATAAACGCTTCTGATTGAGTATAAAATACAGACGAGATAGATGCGTACCAAGGAATTGTTCTTGCTCTGAAATCTGGCTGATAGAGTGTCTCCAAAGACTGGACACAAACTAGTAGTGATAACATTTAGTGTATCGTAATCGAACGCGATTCAGAGTGTATCCAAAGAAGAATTTGCATCACATAAAGTGATGTAAGTGAATGCTTATTATTCAGTAAGACCCCGTTGTTGGAGGTCATTGAGGTTACCCCTGGTGGAAGTTTGCAGTTCAGTTCGATGATGCTGCTTCAGCATTCAGAACCAAAATAGAACTGAGAGGTTAAAAATCGACTGAACTGATCTGACTGAACCGCGTTTTCATAGAGAGTTATCATTGTAGAATGGACATTTAACATATACTTCCTTATAGACTTCCCGCCAAATAGGATTGCCTTCGGTCCCCTTGGTATTAGTTCATTTGAGAAGCTATAAATGGATGCCTATGGACGCATCCTTTTCGAAAGTCTGGAGCCACTAGACGGTCATTGGTTTGTCCCAATGAAAATTCATTTTTCATCTCAGTTTTTATCTCCGGTTAGTTAACTGAGCAGTACTTTTCCTTGTTCTCAATTAAGTTTGTTTTATTTTCAACCATTAAAGACTAAGAGTTGTCAACTGAAACCAGAGCGCTGATGTGCGAGGTAAATAGTTGAACTTAATTCATTCACCTAGAATGGATGGATTATTACATGCTTTGTCCATGTCTGGGTGTGTAACTGATGAATTAGGTGAAATAACCAGATATCGCAATCAGTGACATTCATGCTTCTACACCGATTATCTATCGGAGTAATATTCTTCGTCAGTCTCTCTCTCTCTCTCTCTCTCTCTCTCTCTGTTTCTCTCTCTCTCCCGTGCATTCCTACACAAGCATGCACACTTTTGCCCACAATGCCCGCACATTTTGGGCTGCATATTCGGATGCAATTTTTCCCCCCCTAACAGACAACAACCGAGATCGTCACACCCCTTGGTATGGCTAGACTACTGGTTGATTTGATTGTCCCATAAATTTCTTTATGCCGTCCAAATACGCCACACTTACGAGTACGGTAGTCACGCTCGCAGTGCGAATTCTCCCGCTGTCCTCTCGTTTCTCATCCGGATGCTATCTGGCGCGTGATAATCCACTTCATTGCCTATACGTTGAATTTGCAATCTCTTTTCCACTGTCGGGATCTTGTTCTCTTTCCTCGTCTTTACCAGTTTCAACAATAAAAGTTTTCTACCCAGCTGGCTTACATATAATTTCTTCTGTAATGTCTTCTCCCCATGAATCTAAATTGAGAATAAAAGACTGCTTGTTAATAGCCAGTGCGTTTACGTCTAATCTATTCTCCGAAATGCAGAATTGCTTCACCATTTTCTGAGCATCGAACAATGACGTAATTGGAAGAGTTCGTCATCCTGTATTTGCGCTAATACCCACGCTGCTGCTCCTATTGTTGACCGTGTGCAATGAAAAACGAAAATTTCAGCTGAACACACATCATCCACGCATTGTACATTACTGGCAAATTGTGTGTGTCTATATGTGTGGATAACTGACAGAATGAAATGTTGATTCTTTTGCCTGACATGACCAAAATGTATATACTTTACTGAAATACTCTCTAGACCGGGGAACGCCCAATTCCCATGGGGAAGTATGCGACACAGTGCGCGAATGCGAACGAGATTGGGTCACAATTGTCTAGTGTATTTTGACAGAGATTTACGGAACATTTGTTAGAACATGGTATTAGCTGATGTATCATCTATAGACTATCAACTAAGACATTTTTTGGCTTTTATTAACTACTACTCTGAAAGCTGGCTGAAAACATTCATCGGAACTTTACGGAGAGTGAGATACCTGAAGACAGAATTGCTTGATGATAAGAAGATAACTGAGTAGGGGTACATCTATATATATATATATCGCTATGTGAACAACAGACTGTTACCTTTCAAAGCCAATGACGGAAGGTTACTATATCATGTAGTGTATACGTTTAAAAAATCATTGACGGCCAGCCCGGATAGCCTGCTGTTTAGATGTTTGACTCACAATCTTTTACCTCCGGGTTCGAGCACGCATGAGGGCTCGCTGGATGTGCACTGTTGATGATTCCTGACGAGTATGAAGCAGATATATAGTGCTTCCGTGGCTTTTGGGGTGATTTCAGCATTGAAACATCATGGTGAGACATATTATGTAGAACAGTAAGACAGTTGACAATAGATTGATACAGTTTAGTGGCTTTCCTATCACCTAAATCTTATATGACCACTTTGGAAAGAACTTTTGTGCAGTTGTAACCATATTCTTCGAAAAAATGTCTTACTTCACACTAAATTATTTTCAGACATTTTTTATATTCTATCGTAAAAAGGTCTAATATGAAATTGTGCGAAAGTTGATATTCTTAACTTTAGTTCCGTGGTGACCAGTGGACGACGGACGTTGTGCGACCTTGATTATCCTGGTAGATGAGCCTTGGACCTAGAAGTCCAAACTTAGTACGATGTCGAATATGATTGGTTGTTGGAACTTAAAAGACAAAATCCCTTCATAGGTAATTCTCGTCACTGACAAATCACTACTGATCCTGACATACAGGCAGTTCATCGTGTGTGAGCCATGTAGAAAGAGCCGAAACAATGTGAACAGATTTGGAGAATGTTGCTTCATCTTGTGATTCAGAGGCCAAGTCGCACTTGATGATAGTCATACTGGAGAAGCATTTCAATTTATTTCAAGTATGGATAAACGAGTTCCGTCCAAGATCGATTAGGTTAGGTCTGTTCTTTTATACAACTCAGAAACATCGCCGTTAAGAGTAGCATTGCCCAAATATAATGGGAACACTGTATCTGCATTGCTGAGGTTAGACGTAGTGTGTTGGGAACCAGAGATCAGCCTCTGGATCAAGTAGTGAATCTAAACCTATTAGGGTGGTTGGGACACATGTTACGCATGCCGACCCATAGACTTCCTCAGTGTACGCTGCTTTCCGAGACAGGTGGTGATTGGAAGGTGGGTCGAGGTGGTCAGCCCATGACATAGAAAGATGGTATGGAAATTTTGACTGATGAACTTGGCCAAGTGGGACGTGTTAGAATTCTGGGTTGGAATCCACCTGACCAGTCTATCAAATGGCTGGAGATATCAAGTGATGTGGCTGTGTGTAGCTGTCATTGGTGCAATTGCATTCATACTCTATCTCTGTCTCCGTGATTTCCATTTCTTATCTTGCTTTTGACTCTTTTTCACTTAATGTGTCTATTCTCTTGTCCTAGGCTCGACAATGCTCACAGGTAGCAAACAAAGCGGGAACAGAGAGGGATGAGGTTGATGATTGGATGAACTGAACCTGAACAACGATTTCAGATGAGATGAATCAAAGACAGACGACCCGCGGGAAATTTACCAGAGTTCTAAAACCTGTCGAAGTGTGAGTACGTGGTCAACAAATTCTCGTCCGGACCTACACCTAGATTGAGTTTCAAGTGTATTGTTCTTAAGTGTTAGAAGGCCGGTAGAAAATAATGCCAGTTTGCAGTTGAGGCACCGTCCTAAAGGAGCTTATTTATCAATGATTTTTACAAGAAAACCGGTTGTAGTTGGATACGATCATGAATTCATACCGAGTGTCGAATACTCGTCTGCCTATACAGAACAAACAACGGGTTTTTTCCCCACCATATTACCAAGTCTGTCTCTTCTCCAGAAATTAAAGGAAGCAGTCCTTCCGAATCAGCGGCTTCATTTAGTTTAAAATAAACTATGCTCCACAGAAAAGCGTATTACAGACTGTTAGTTTCTACATGTAGAACTGTGCCCATTGTGCTACCAAGCAAATGACAACTAACTGGGCTGCACCACTTAACGGTCCAAGTCTGCGGAATTCAATGCATATCAGAAAAACATTGATCATCAGTTAGATCTGAATGGATATTGTCTAGATAACCTTTTCCATGGTGAAGATTTTGAGGGTTGGGCAAATCCTGCCTAGTATTTTTCTAATCAAAGATGTGGTGTTTTAGACAAAAGGGATGGAGGGACAATGAAAGGATGTATGTGAGGCAGAGAGACAGAGAGCGATATGTGAAATTTCACACAGGCGAACTGATAAATTTGGTTTCCGCTTGTGGTTATCTAGGGGAAAAAACGCAGGCTGATTAGTCGTTCGTTGTGCTAAATAACTACCAGAGAAGTTTCGAAATGCTTCCTGAGTGACAAGTTGGGTTTTTGAAAAAACCGCCCGAGGGGAGATGGGAAGCGAATAGTTGAGAAAAATTTTCTGTGGTGAAGATTTTAGGAGAAATTGGGCACCGAATGAGCTGCAATATATTTATACGATATATATATATATATACATTAAAAGTCGATCAACAATGAGTAAAGACTGAGTTGAGTTCTTTTTGAACAAACACTTACTGTGCTCCGACTGTGTCAGTTCTGGGTTTCTATCTTTCAATAGGAACCTCAGTCGAAAATCAAGACAGTCATGAGTGTGCAAAAAGGAATATGCAAGTTTAAAATGGTGGACGTAAGTAGGTAAGTGAAGTGTGAGAATGCGGGAGCATCACTAGTTGTAACACTCAGCCATATTTCCGAAAATCATTAACCACCGACTCTCCATTTGACGAATTCCTGTCACAAAGATGAACACACCATACATGACCAACTGCATGATTCGGGTAGATTTTGTTCTTCCGTGTCATAGACTGAACACCCTTTCTCAACCGCCTATCGACCCAATGGGCTAAGCATGCCGAGAAAATCTATCCCGGGATACTCGAATCATTCGTACTAATCACTTGATGAAGAATGGGTTGAAACCGGGGAGCGGTTCAAGCTTGAGAGGAAAATGCGACCAGAACGGAATTCCGCATTTTGGTGCAACTACTTTTTGATCAATTTTGAGCTGTCCCGAGGATGAAATGAAGATCCACTATTAATGTTATTATCATCACTAGTTCAACACTGATTTGAACGCAGTGGTAGTCCCCATACGTTTTCAGTCTTCAAATGAAAGTCTTGAATGAGACGAACATATTGAATTTATTATTTTAGAAAGCCAAAATTCCAGCTGATTAAAACGTGAGTTACGAAGAGAATTACAGAATCGCTATACATCAGTAGTTGGAAAGTAGGTAAGCAGGAAGACTGGGGGTTTTTTAAAATTGAAAAAAAAACGGATTGAAAAAGGGATCTAAGTGCAATGGATGCGAAGAATTAGCGATAATTCTTTCGGTAAAGGTGACCCGTGACCAGTGGCAAACGATTCGTATGGATATTTGCGACTTCGGACGTAAGGAGATTGGAATCCCAACTCTTCCGTTCTCTGTCGTGGTCGAATGAAATCTTTGGTTGCCCGGCTCGTTCCTATGCCTGACCTACAAGGACTTAGTGTGGATCTACACTCCTAGTCTCAGAATCGGGTAGCCGCCTATCCCTAATAGAGTTCAGTGGGACTTTGTGACTGCTGTGCTTTACATGTGCCATTTCAACTGCAATTCTGGAAAAAACATGGAGTAAAAACCAAATTCTCTTCTTCAGATCACGACGAAGTGTGATAAACTCTTGATAGTGGGCCTAAAATTCTGACAGGGAAGCAGTATATCGAAGTTGCAGAGGAGAAAGCGTAAAACCAAGAGAAATAATCACCAAGGCGATGAACTGCATCAGTTCTCGATTGAAAATAAGGGATGTCGCCATTTCCAAACAGGGATAGTTGCATACCCAGTCCAATGAAAGTTGTTCTGCAGTATAATATCAAAGCTTGTTATTTTCCGGGGAGGGTGAAGGCGACCATAAAATGACGGATTACGCAATATGGACGCTCAAGTCACCGTGGAAAACTATGGACGGACAATGTACAGCCGTTTAATTCTCGTTTGAAATCATCAGCAGTACACATCCACCGAGCCCCCACCGAGACCCGAATTCTGGGTGAATTATTGCGAGTTGCACACCATTAACCACTGGATTAACCGAGCTAATTCTCAGTGGTTGCAATGGTTTTATGTTAACCACACAGTAGATCGTAATAAGTCAGTTCAGATAGCCTGTTGGTAAATTGCATGACCAACAATCATGTACTCTGAGTTCAAGTCCCAGTTTGGGCTTAGTGCACATGCACTGCTGACGATTTCTAACAAGGATGAAACGACCGTATTTACACGTGCACAGGTAAGCTAGGCGTTGATACTGTATGATGAGTCATAGTATGAACAAACTCTACGTTGTTGGATTCGATTCTAATTGGATAGAATGGGCAACGGAGTAATTCGGAACATTGTTCATTCAGTATGTGTTACTATGTGTGATATATTTTTGTAGAAACAAGATCCATTATTTACCTAGGTAGAATAGTTCGGCGGAGATACTGATATAGAAAAGTGCAGTTTGCTAGGTGGAAATTCAATATTTCGTTCGAATTTCTCCAATTACTTGCTTTTATTTGCGGAATAATTTATAACCACAAATTCTGATGTTCAAGAATGCTCCTTTCCACTGTTTGCCCATCCTATAGCATAACAAGTCAGGCACGATCAGCTGTTCGATACGGTTCAGTAACTCGATCGCGACTAACGGACTACACGTGACGCGTGCTACTATGTGGAAACCAGTATATTTGTATTACTTTTCTAATCTAGTGAGAATGCAAGATTAGCGATACTCAGGTTGGATGCAGAGAAGCGGATATATGAGGTAAGTTACCAGGTCAAACACTGAACTGTTCCCAGCTAATTCTGTTGGAACACATTGTTTACGTGTCACCGGATTTCATTTTTCTGAGTGAAATGTTTATGGAGGTGAATAGAGATTGGGTAAGGCTAGTCAGTCCGTTACACAGAAGCATGGCAAGAAAAAAACTGAATTTCCCTGTAGCGGTAATTAATGTTCCTGGATAGAATCTACAAGATTCGTTTATCGAATGGCTGGAGAAGCAGCGACCAGTGATGGTTTTGTATTGAAATTATTTCCCTATATGGATGTAGCAGTCTTCTGCGCTCTTACTTTCAGTATGTTCATTCTAATCTTATGATCTTCGAGTGAACTTCTGGCTGAGAGATAGCATTCGTTGCTTGCTTAGTGGCTGTTAAAACCTAACTGAATTCAAGTCATACCGGGTTGATCGATTCATTCGTTTAGAGAGTAAAACACACACACACACACAGACATACAATATTAGTACTGTGTAGTGCACACATGCCAGTAATATCGAGTACAGTTGATTACAATGGAGTGGATGGTCGATGCATCAGTGAAAGAGGGGGGGGGGAGTGAACGAGCTAGTGATATTTCTAATATATCGAGCGGACAGAGAGGGAGAGAGAGAGAGATAGTCAAAATGCTCCAATTCACACCCAAAAATATTCGATCTTTCGGTCTGAGCAAAGTGTCCACTCACGGCAAAATCGAAATGGAGCTCACTCCATTATCCATCCATTCATTCACTCAATCAGCCTGTCCGGGGTTACTGTGAGAGAATGTGAACTGGAGGTATCCACTGAGCATCAAAATATTGTTTCTCGTAAAGAGAATAGTAAAAGTGACTCCATATTTCAATAAAACACTCATATTTTGCTAAATAATCATCAGCATTGCGCAAAAGTGTAATACGGGGCACCTTCTACAGGGATTATCACCTCGTTTAATTCATCTCTCTCTCTCTCTGTCTGTGTTTTGCAGTTTTGACACTTTTCGATAGTACACTACATGTTTCATAGAACAAACGAATACTACTTCGAACCAGACTAATTTTTTATGAGTTGTATGCTATCATATCTGGATGACAGGACAAAATTTCCCCGGAAGCGCATGACCGGTTCCACGGTCATTACCGCTCATCACGTATGCGTACCGGCTGCTCTCCTGCTTGATCATCTCTGTATTGAGCACTCCACGTTAGGTTCATCACTTTTTAGAATCACAAGATGATTCTAAAAATGGAATCTCCGTTCATTCACACCCTTCACAATTCAAGTGAGATTAGCATGACAGACTGATCTGTGTTTAATTCTCGAATCTGGCCGGCTTATCAGAACTGAAATGTGATCGGTAACATATGAGGAAGTTCAAACCAACCGTAACGATCGTTGTTCCTTTTTTATTAAGTATACAACAGCGGTACGTAGTTTCGGAAAAGGGACACTACCTATCCGAGATGACCAGTGATAGACGTTGACCAAAGGAGGGAAGATTCTAACTTGGGTGTGATGAGGTGTCATCGCGCAAACAGTAGACGTGTTTGGCTTTTTCAACCTTACTCATATATGGATAAAGTTCCTCGGCTTTCAATTTTCACTAAGGCGGGTAGTGGTTGACAGATAAGTAAGGGCGACCAGTCCTTCACATAGAAAAAGATTACGCAAAACCTGAACAGTGAACTTGACCACATAAGGCATGTACGAGTTTCTGGGCGGGATCCAGATCTATCTACTCATTGGTTAGCAAAACTTGAGGATATGACTGTGTGAGAAGAAACGGCTTTCTTGTTATATGTATGTCATCTACTTAATACCACAGTCCATAATTCCTTTTCTAATTATTTTCAAGCATCTGATTTATTAAAATATTACTCTCACCAGTGCATACTTGGATCCTGCGCATCTGACTGTATCGATAACGGCCGACAAAAACTGTCTCAGAAGCAACTCTGCGAGATGAGTTGCTTGAGAGAAGGAGAAGAGACGTAAACGAAAGCCAACACGAACGGAAGCCTAATCAGAAGTTACATACTTGTTCACGTTATCGATGATCAATGGTATTGCGGACAGTCGAATTCCCACGTTGTATGACTGGAGCTAACATTGCTGAGATTATGCGTACCTTTGAGTAAAGATACGGAGAAACTGATCTAAAAACTAGCCTCCACTGATCGTTCCGAATGGGAGTTGTCGCTGATTAAAAAATATCAACGAATACGGTGCAGAATTGAAATCTGTTATACGAATGCTATTCACCTCATCAGTTTATAGCGTTTACAGTTAGTAGCTAGAATATCCAGCATTTGGATCAGAGAATATTTTTGAAAATTGCGAACAGTGGTTGGCTGTTCTAGATCGATCTTACACAATAAGATTGTACGATCGTGTTGGGTTAGGGATAACCATTGACGATTTTCGGTCATACTGAACACTGGTGATTGATTCACTGTTTCACAGGTTTTACTCAATTATGGCTTGTTCAGGTCAGTATTTATTACGGAAGAAATGGTAGTACGATCGAATCAAATGGCCTTGAGGGAGCTGTGCTATTTATCCGTCTGGAATTCGCTGGCTTTCCATTAGCTGTTGAGGTCAATTTACATTCTAAGCGGTAACTCTTACACTTGTAGAAAATTCGAAGTATCATTCACATTTTCAAGCAATTCGATAAAAAAATGACGAAATTCAAATGTGATACGAATGGTCACTAAATAAGGCTGAGCCAAGTTTATCGGGATTGCGAACTGATAAAGATTACTGAAGGCAATTGTTGGCTTGAATCATTTCATCTTTTTACGGGTAATGATATCAACTGCCGACATGAGTCAAGTAAACAGGTTCAGTGGTTTGCCAGTATTTCCTGTAGATTCGATGTAGACAACTTTTTTTAGAAAGATACTCAGTTCAGTTTATTCAGCCGTGAATTAACTGAAAGGTACCCAACAAAAGGACTCACAACCTGTTATGTGACAGGAATATACATGAGAGTGGGTTTAACGGTGGCACAGGGTTGACACAAAGCACAACTCTGAAGGTCAGTTAGATGATATAAAGACGACAAAGTTTGCTTAGTCAAGGTGTCGCGACAACTATCCTACAAAACTGAATTGTCAACAGTTGTGTCCTGCGAATTATCACGAACAGGGGATGCATATTCAAATTTCTCCAGCTAGCCTGTTCAAGCACTTTCCCACGTTCGCACACTCTAGCAAAGGACTCGCTTCAATCGCCCTCAAGCCTCAGAAAACTCACTCACCGGTTGGAAGACGGAAAAAATGTGCAGTCGTTAGTCTTCCTAACTAGTTCTGTGAATAAAACAGGGTTTTTAAAATTTGAAAAATGAAATGACTTAACGAATAAATGAGTTTTGACTGTAGCATGCTGAAAGTAATAGCGACCGAACGTACGATGTGAGATCGCTGCCAGGCTCACACAATAGGACATGCTCCATCAGTCCCGAAACATATTACTGAGTTCAAACTATTTCCACTTTTCAGCAGAATCTGAAAAATAATTAACAAATGTCATTTGAATACAATCCATTCCATAAGCAAGCCTACAACTGTTCCATTTCGTTCCAAGTATACCGTTGGCTTATTTAACTTGAACTCTGGTTGGTTGGAAAATGAAACCCCTTGTTCGAGCGTACTCTTCACTGTGCTCAGTCACAAGATTTCTTATTGACTCCACCGTTCTTTGTTCCGGTGCGATGGCTTCAGTTTCTCTACCCTCGACGTCATTTGCTAGCTGTCGATCAGCCTACTCAAAAAGGCACGATCCGATTCCAGCCGCGATGAACACAAAACGTGGAATAAACAATCCAAATCTCATGTGGCTGTCGGGGAAAGGCTTCCTGCACCGGTGATTTGGTCACCTTCGTGCTCTGGCTTGATTCTTCACTGCACTGAGGGCCAATCCGTTGAGCTGAAGGGTGCTTCTGAGGTTCTCATAGTAAAACCCCGTAGACCTAATTATCGTTTTATCATAGTCCCGACTTTCGAATCAGATGTACTGTTGGGGGTTTTCGGAGAAATCTCTAGCATCTTTTCTATCAAATCCCTTTCTGATTTCCTTTCGGAACAAGCCGCTTCTTGTGGTGATGAAAAAGGAGTGAATCTTGATCAAGTTCCGAGACACCGACATCGTCGAATGGTTTAAGTCTTCGTGGGGCTGTGGGATCGCTAATTGTGATGGGGATTGTTCGAACAATTTCAGTGACAACCTTCGCAAGTGGCACGTGCGCCTCACTTTGGAATCCCGTATGATGATTGTTGGTTATGAGCTATCTGAATGAGACAGCTACAAAATAATATTATTGGATGAAGGACTTTTACTATATAACAAAACACTACCTTTTGTTGGATGCCTTATTCCGTTTCTATCGTCTGTAGTCATAAGGGCACGCTGTGCTGCAACGGGCTATCAGCAACTATGGCCCGAATGCATAGAGTAAGGGAAAACCAGGTAAGGTTGCAACAGGTCAGGAGTGGTAACAAACTCAGTTCAGTTCAGTTTGAGAAAAAAAACTACCTATGCAGCTGGGGGGGGGGAAGCGACTCTGGTAACTATCTAGCAGAAGAGACCCTAGTTGGAAATATAAAAAAAGAAACTTATGGGAAACGCGAGTATGTAACTGAAAATAAAGATAAGGTATGCAAATGCAAGAACACTACTGATCTCGACACACCCATGTCCCCCGATGAAGTTAACCACGGGATGGGGGAGTCTCTTGGATCCTAATAAGGAAACCTAACACACCATAAATAGCCAAGTTCACTGGTGATGTGATAAAACTTGTGCTAATAGATTACCACCGATTACATCGGCCGCGGTTGTAATCAAAGACAAACCCTGAAACACATTTGAATCAGTATTCCCGTGGACACCTTTGATTGAACCGGCTGCATCACTAACTGGTATTGCATCTCATTGAACAGCATGACAGCCGACTTCAGTCGTGCTGCTGTCTGAAATGTTGTACGTGGGCAGCAGTCGTCACATTCACACACACAGGAGCATTTTCGTTCTTATCTATCGTGAAGACTACCGTCGATCGTGTTTCCATGAAGTCAAGTAATCATCCTAGACGGAAGAGGGTCTGTGAACTATTTTTGAGTGCAATCAGACTAAAGTAGCCGGAAGCCATAAGTAAACGTCGTTTGTGATTGACCATGTGCTTGCACTCGAGTCAGAGCGTGGTTTTTCAACCAGGTTAGCAACTTGTTGCAAAAAAGGTGTGAATTATTGGGTAGTTGTTGCATCAATGATTGACCTTGACTAGTTGTATCGACTAGGACACTTTATCTATCACATGACAGAATGTATATCTTTGGTACGAGGCGGTCTTTAAGATCAGAAATCGTCAAGGTACATAATACGATAAAAAGTGAGAAAACTTCGATCAGTAATCTGACCTTGTGAGCGTAGCAGATGCCCCGAAAGAGGTCATCCTTACCCACACGTTTTTCAGTTGAAGACATGAAGTGACGATCAAGTTACCAAGTTAGTATTATGCTTATATTCGTAACATTTTAATTCAAGTACCCCTCTATTTGCAATTTGACATGCTCCATCTAAATGCCATTACCTGCTCTTCAGTTTTTGTAATTTTAAGTTGGGTTCCGATCAGCTTTTTCGTTCACGAACCTAGCGACTCCAAGCTCTGGTTTCCTTGCTACTCGATTCGGAAAAAGGTCACCTAACATCTTCAAAAGTCTAGTAGATGGATCTCACGGGCCGGAAGCCTGATTTATGCTATTCAACCAACTTCTTTAGTTTGGGACTTCAAGCTCTTTCGTGATATCATGGATCTAACCTCCGGACAGATACTGCCTCGAAGAATAACGTACACTGAAGAATTCTATTTATGGGCATGCGAAGCACAAACCTTCATCAGCGTAACCTACTCAGATCCAACGCTTATTTTAGACACTGATCTCTGATCCCCAAGACCTTAAATATAGCCCCAGCAAAACCCAAAGAGCAAGAAATGATTCGAAGACATCAATGCTCAAACAACGCAACGTCCACTTTTCTGGGCCCTATCGGGTTATCGATCTAACTCGCACAGTGTGTACCCAACCCTTGGGTGACAAGCGCCACAGATGGCTTAAACTGGAAAAATTCAAAGGGGTCTTTCGTAACTCGTCGGCATAAACCGCCATCCTCACACTCTGGTGCAAGTTTTGGTGCCTGTCTTTGCACTTACTGAACTTTGGCTCATCAGATTTTCCCTTCTACTATGCCTTTGAAGATCATGCGTACGCAACTCCACGGAAGAACACCTCACCCAGAAAGCATCCGACGACCTGCTTGTCTCTGTATCCGTATCAAGCCGCCGTCGCCGTCTCTATCGTAGTCGTCGTCTTTCCCGACATGATGTGGTTGCGCTCTGTATCACAAAACACTTCGTTATGCTTGAGAACGTTTCATCCTATATTCGACAGTCGGCTGAGGCGTGACTGGCCAGTTGATAAAACTATCTAATTCAGCCAAGGTCTCTTCGGATCGGAAAAAGTTTGCAGGGGTCCCAGTTGGTGCTACTGGAGCTTTTTATACTCGAGGCAACAATACTATGAGCGAACAGCTTGATTATCTGGCTATCAATTCGTGGTAGGTCAAGCGGTTTAATAGTGCACTTGTGTGTGTGTGTGTGTGTGTGTGTGTGTGTGTTCGTATACTTACGGTTATCCTGTTCAAAGGATTATAACTCTCACTCCAAAACACTAGCCGTCCTTGCATGGAAGATTTGCCAATGAATATTAGTAATGAGAGATTCGATTTATACAGAGTGTGATAGTATGATTCAACTCGCCATGGAAAACCGTGGAAGTACCACCTAACAACTGTTTCATCTTTGTTAGGAATCATTTGCACTGGACTCAAATTCATCCAGTAGCTAAGCTCTACAGGTTGTTTTTGGTAGCGGAATTCCATACGGAGAATTCTTCTACGATAAGAGTTGAACGCTGTGCGGATAATGGACTGTTGCTGTTAAGAAAACCGGTGACGGAATGGCTCGATATCATGTGGTAATTTTGAACAAACCGTTGACAGCCCGCTCGGATAGACTGGTGGTGGTTGGGGCGTTCGACCCACAGTGGATCACTCCGGGTTCGAGTTCATGTGTAGGGGAGCAGGCATCTGAATGTGCACTACCGATGAATCCCAACAAAGATGAAGCAGTTGTGAAGTGCTTCCATGGTTTTCAGTGGTGAGCTAGATGTTGATACTGCATGATTAATCATATTATATATATATATATATATATATATATATATATAACCTACTGATGTTAGTCGTCTGCAGTATATACACCACAGCAATGTTTTCAGAGAGATTCCGAATCACATTGGGGGCAAAATATTTCATCCAGTTTCGACAAAACACTTTGGAGCTGACCTCATAAGAACTACAAAGGAACGTGTTGGAAATGGGCTTAGTCCACTTATACACGAGAACAATACAAAGTGGCGAGCTCACTCAATGGTCTTTTATCTAGATGATAGATCTCACTTTATGTGACAAATGGTAAGCCATGCTGGGACAATAGATAGCGAGGTGGAATGGGTCACGACTCATACGCAACCCGTCTCCGCATGAAGAGCGGTGAGTCTGACTGGTATAATTAATCTGACCAACAAATCTCTCGTGTGAACATGGAGAAGGAAGGGGAGGGAGGGGCTTTGGGGGGGGGCGAAGGAGGTAAACCAAGGAAGCCTTAGTGTTTGCACAAACTGTTTTTTAATGCACAAGGGAGGATGGAAGAGACGAATGCTTGCCATCCGGACTGTGTACAGCAAGTGACACTGCACCAGTTTCGTTCAAAGAAGCTCGCAGTTTAGATTAGAAAAAGAAGCAATTGGCAGAATCCTCCAACTCGATATATGTATGCAAGTGTGTGTGTGTGTGTGTGTGTGTGTGTGTGTGTGTGTGTGTGCAATCCGCCGGGGTGATGACTCTGTGAGAACGCCATGAAGCGGTCAGTTTATTAATCTATGTAGTTTTGTTGTACACCGATAGTGAAGAAAAACTTAATTCGTCGATGGGTTACTATAGGACGGAAAAGATATGTTAATTACAACCATTTTCGGTCCATAGAAGCACCTGAATCACGTCTATCATCCTTGTCCTTTTTATCGACCGATCCCAATCCACTGCTTACCTTTGCAATTCGAAGTGACAATAGTAGAGGTATTGACCTCAAAAAAGAAGCACTAACAAAAATAATCTTGTTCGACTCTTCGTGTTGTTTCTCATACGTTCCATGGGACCATTTAGAATACGTGAGCGTGTACGATAGAGAGAATACGAAAATGCGGAAGCTCATATAAGCAGTCTCAGTCAATCCATGGAATTCGTTTACACGCCTCACCGACGCCGTAGACCTCTCGTTGTGAAATAACCATGACGATGTCACTACTGCCGCCGATTGCTCGCCACTGCTATGTGAGGGTTGGTATTTTAGGTGGTTGTGAGGTTCTTTACATATGAACAAGGAAACGGACAACAGAGAATAAACAGCCTGATAGTGTGTGTTTGTGTTTGTGTGTGTGTGTGCACTATATGCCGTCATAAGCTAATACCAAAGAATGTTCTCTCCTTATTGGTTCATTTTATGATAACTGTGCACGGGCAGCACAATGCTGTTCACTTAAACGGTTGATCTCGACCGCCACTACCGATAAACTCTGCCTCCCTTCATTTAGACAAAGGGCAAACTGGGTTACCATGGCAAAATTCTTGTAAATAAAGAAGCTGTGGTAAACTTAACGGTGACATGAATAACCGTCAAATTTGTCTCTGGATTGACCTCACTGTTGTCAAATTTGGCAAGACACAATTCGTTACAAAATGGAATCGTGAATCAACATGATGAACAACGACTGATGCACGAAGAAGAGCTGCCTCAAAAAGTCAAGAAAGAAACAACTTCCATTCTGGAGGATATCTTGTTCTGATGTAATTGAGGCGGTTGACCCGTTTACAAAATATCACGAGTCCCCGAACGGTGGTCCCCTATAGCTCAGCTGGCAAGGCAAAACGTGGAACCAAATCACGGTTGATGTCCACGCATTGGATTGAATCCAGCTGAGACTGAACGAGGTCAGCGACAGCTTCATTTATCGATCATTTCCACGAGGAAATATGCATATTCTTCCTGTTCCCAGTCGTCAGTCAACGTGATTTATTAATATTATATATATATATATATATATATACATATATAATATAATATAGTATAATATAATATGATTCATCATGCAGCTTGGACTCTCAACTCACCATTGGAAACCATGGAAACACTGCACAGCTGCTTCTTCCTTGTTGGGAAGAATCAGCAGTGCACATCCACCGAGCCCCCACGAGGACTCGAACCCGGGGTGAACGATTGTGAATCGAACACCTTAACCGCAAGGCTATCCGGGCTGGCTCTCAACCCACGATTGTGCTCATAAGAAATTAAGACAACGACAAAGATATATTTACCATAGGAGGAGAAGGACTTCATTCGATGTAATTGGTGGGACAGTATATGAACGCGTTAAAATTAGTGTGTGCGACAGACTTGATGTGTCAGATTCTCAGATTTTCATTTGTAAGGTCGGACAGACTATCCCAAAAGAAAAGAAATAGGTCAGAGGAGGACGTTGGAGCTAATTTTTCTGGACGTATTTTGACGGATATTGTACGCTACTGAAATATCAAATTCATTTTTTGAAAGCATTATGAAAAAATATGGATTCGTATTAATTTCTCTGACGATATCCAACTATATATATATATATATATATATATATATATATATATATATGTGCATGGGTAAACTTGATCTATCGGAAAGACATTCCTCGGGGATTTCATCCTACCTGTGGAAAATGACAAGGGGCATTACGTTTAACGATGACTTAGGTTACGATTCAAACGGAACCAATTAGCTGACAGAACTCAGTTCCATTCCACTTCTGTTTAACAGAAGTTCATTTCATTGCAGTTCAGTTCAGTTCAGCGGAGATACAAATTGGCTTATTTGTACTGAACTGAGTTAAATTCTGTTGTTTCAATCACTGCTGTCCCAATTCACTGGAATTGATCGAGGCTTAACGAACAAAATGGAATGCAGTTAAAAAATGAGTGGAAATCTTTTAGACGAAAAACAGTCTGGGTGCAAGTACATCACTGACGGCAACTCCCAAGAGAATATCTAACGCTTCCTACATCAGGATTCTCACCTTTCACGGTTTCTGACAATTTTAATGTCATGAAAAATCCGCTTGCATTTTTTGCATTCAAAGTCCAAAGCCGCGAGCCGAAATCGAACCGGCAACACTTCGCTTACCGGGCAGACTTTTGGATGCGAAGAATTTAAGTGGGATTTCCATTGTATAATAATAATATAAATGGTACCTCCGTACCACATCGGAAGTCGATCGCCAAACTGGTTTCTTTCGACCTGAGGCTTCAAGCAGTATTACAAAACACATTGCTGGATCATAATTTTAAGCTACCTTGATGCAACAGCAAGCGGGAAATGTGAATTATCCTGTAGCGAAAAGTAGTATGGCGCAAAATACCGAAAAAACAAACAACATTTAATTGTCGGGGTTTCCCACCCTTCGTGGTGAGATGAACAACGTCTGCTCTTCCGTTTTGTGGACGATAACCTCGTTGTTTATTAGGATCTCTGGAAATAATTCAACCTGGCACAATGCTTTTAATACTAAGAATTCACTTAGATATTGAATACACCGGTCACGGTCACGTTTTGTTTTGTGTGCCCAAAATTACAAAGCACATGGTTCAATTTAGTCCATTTATCCGTGGTTCGAAACATTAGTTTTTATTGACTTGTTCTGGCGTAGACGAAGATAGTTACGTTCGGCTCTCTTTTTTCTCAGGATAGAAGCCTAGATCATTCAAAGTTTGAGTAAACCACTTCCGACGTCAGCACTGGAAAAGAAGATAAAAACAAAGGACGCACTCATTTCAAACAGTGGAAGAGTGGCAGTTGTACGACTTACCCGTATCGGTCGGACTGATTTTTATCTGATTGTCCAAAGCCTCTTTCGGTGTGGGAATATAGTTTGTAATCGGATCATTGGGACCAAGAAATTTGGCATTCATTCCACCCTCTTGTTCCGGAGTGAAATCGTAAATCTCGGACCAGTTACAATTGAATATACTCAAACCAGCTGCAGCAAATTGTTCTGGACCCGAGCCATTCAGCGATGCACGTGAATGAGAACAAGAAATATAGTTTGGTTTGGAAGGGGGTTCAAATGAGGTACAGAGAGTTAGGTCTTGAGTACCATAGTTGTCACTACTAACACACTATACCCAGGAGAAGACTATGAACTGGCAACCGGTAAAACCAGCCAATCAACAAATCAGTCAAGTAAAAAGTTGATCAATCAATAAATAAAAGTCAAATTTAGGTGCTGTAAGGGAAACATACAATTCGCATTTCCGTTTACGCACGACAAATGCAAATAACAAGCTAACCGAGTGGACGGAAAAGGGATTGAAAAGGACACGAGTCATTTGTAGGCAGGATTTAAATAGATGACAGCACCAAGTTTCGGTTTATGGAGATCGATAGATTTTAGACAAAATTTGAATTACTGAAAGCCAAAAGCCGTTGAGCCCGATGGGATTTGACGACCCACGTATGGACGCCGCCCGCGCTTCAGTACCACGTGTGCTTTACCAGTTGAGCTATCAGGTCATCCCGAAGAGTTTAGGGTATTCTGTCAATAGATTTGACTTCTTCGATTGAATTTTCTTGGCAGATATTCCCAATACTAATAAAGTCCAACAAGTTTTTCAGGGACGAGAGATGATCGCAGTCAAACTGGAATTCTGTGTGCATATGCATGTACATATGTACATATGTATGTATGAATGTATGTATGCATGTATGTATGTATGTATGTATGTATGTATGTATGTATGTATGTATGTATGTATGTATGTATGTATGTATGTATGTATGTATGTATGTATGTATGTATGTATGTATGTATGTATGTATGTATGTATGTATGTATGTATGTATGTATGTATGTATGTATGTATGTATGTATGTATGCGTGTGCTAATCGTGATTCGAGCAGCGCATAATAAAGTACCGTCAAATGTTTGAGGAGGATAGTTGTTCCGAATTTAACCAGAGTGTATTATCCAACGCTATCAAAAAGCACTTGTTTGTATGACTTTTTCTGGCGGTATTAGAACATTACCATGGGATTTCCAAATGACAAATGGAAAATTGAAACAAGAGAAGCACTGGAAAAAATGAGGATCAAGTTACACATGCCCTGCGGGGAAGATTTCTTTGGTAGGCCATTTTCTTCCAAGCCGGTACAGATTAAAACGTGTTTAGACGAGACAGTTCATCACGTGAAATAAAACACCGAACCAGTAAAAGTGGCCACATTAGGGCTTATTAGGCTTCGTGGATGGAATTCCAGAGGTCCATTTAATTAGTGGTTAGAGGCAACGGAGTATACGGTGGAGTGAAGCTACCAGTGGAGTTAAAGTATTCACCCAATTTATCAATGAACTTGATACCGTTATTTGCTTTTGTTCTCATTACTTCTGCATACATTTGGTTTCCGTCGCTCTCGGTACGCGCTGAATGGTAATTACATCAAAATTGTTTTAATGAATCTGAAAATGACCCAAGTCTGATCGGTTGTCCACATCTGTTGGAATAGAACCCACAAGTGTTCAGGAAGCTCAGCTAGGACAGTAGAAATGGAGAGATCGCGCGCTTCACAATAGATCATACTTGATAGTAATTTGTATACCAGTGACACATGGGAACCGCTGATCAGTTTGTGATTTCATTGCAATGCGGATGGGTAACTAATGTGGTCTGTTGACGATATGTCCTCGGATACCCCGGCGGTTAATCGCCAGCTGCTATCACCGGCGATCTTTTTGTCATTTCCAATCAAACCAGACCCCTTGAGGATTTCCGTACACACAAATATAATCAAACAGTGTACTTTGTGTGATGGCCCGAATGACATTTACGTGTGGATCTTCAACATCTCCATCCAAAATCCACTCTTCATGTATGCCATTGCTGAGCACGACAGCTTTTAGTTAGATAAACTTAATGGACCCTCGCTGAACCTTGATCGCGAGAGCAGCAGAAGTGATAATGCCTCGGTCGACGACGATGATGGCAATGATGATGATAACGATCACCTCAAAAATCAGCACATCTCATTAGGGTTTCTTAAGCACAGGTAAACACGAAAATTGATTTTTATCGGATTTTCTATTTTTATTATGCTATGATAGAGCCTAATTTTTTCTATCCTGTTAACGTGCATATCCTGACTCGTTCTGTGCATATAATTGTGTAAAAATATTTCACAGAGCTTTAGTTTTCATACATTACCATAACCGTCATCGACGTCATCGTTACATGCCCGCGGTTGGATTGAGGGATTACCGGCATTTCAATCGGAAAAGCAACCACTGAAACGAACATCACTACCGCCACCACCGTTACAAAGGAAGACGATCTCGCTGTCTGCTTCGACCAGCACAAAGATGCGTGCTGACCTCCTCCTAAACATGTCATCTGACGATCAGAATCCTTGGAGCATGAATATCGTAAAATGGCGCAAAGAAACACAAGAGGCAAATGAGCAACTCCACCGGATTACGCATGACATACTCACACTCGCGCACAGTCATCTAATCGGGTCTGGGCGCACGGGCTACCGTGAATTATGAACTGCGCGAAACTCTAGCTTGCTGTACCGCTCCAGATAGAACGACAAAACCTGTAAACTGTTTGGCTGGTCTTTCATACAAGGATGAGACTTTGTAATTTTGCATCTAAAATTCAACTCATTACTAATAATTAGGGGAATCAGTGCACGACTATCGTTTCTTTCTCTTTCACTCGGTTTCTTGATAACCAGCGAGTATCCCAAATGTGAGTCAAACACGGTGTGCTGATCTCTTCACAACAATTCTACTCGGAATACTTTCCATCCGCCTCTAGATTTCCAAGACATTAGTCACGGTATCCGCTTTCTATGATGAAAATACCCTCTTTAGTGTGGAGGGCTCGAGTGCACCATGTCCGGCATGGTCAAAACGGATCAAATCAAGTAAATGCAAAAATGCCCCCGGGAGGATGGATATTCAACAGTCACGTGATCACCTTCAAATAAAGAGTGCGGGCGCAGGCAATGAATGATTTATAATGTCAACTTAGCATCGAGTTTGGTTCTGCAGTGACAGCTTCTGGGTTCACGATGTTAGAATACGTCTGTTGAGAAGGGGATAAACGGCGGGAAGGGGGGGGGGGAGGGGGGGGGCGATTGGGCAGGCCGTATCCTACCGAGAAATCTCTCACAGGCGTTTTGAGACATTGAAAATCGAATTAACTGGTCACGAAGTATGCTACCACCTTTAGATGAGTGCTTCAGGGATGGCATAAATAATAGAAAATCCTCGGCTGAGAGTCCAATATCCTACGGAGGAATTTCACACAGGTACTGTAATGTTCAGACATTATAAAGTGAGTTAATTGGTTACGAGGTGTGCCAACACTTTCAATTAGACCATTTTGAGATCGAATGATCTGTTCAGAGCCACTAGAAAGGCAGTCCAGCGAATATCACAGGAGAGGCTTAGAGCTAGTGAGGTAGAACGCGGTAGTGAACGAAGTATCTGATGGGACGAGTTGGAGTAGCAAGGGATTCGATTCATGCAGCACAAAGGTAAACCATCAAATCGTTAGGAACACCAAGGAACATCTCGGTGAATGATAAAATCGAGTTGATTCGTTGATGAATTACTTCCGAGACGCTCACCGTTTTTACACTGAGGGGAATAGGTTTTGAAGGGTGGGAAGACCCAATTTATCTGTGAACATAAAACAAAAAATCGGAAGACCATGAGGGATTCATCCATATGATGTATTTGGAAGACCATTTAGTGAGATTACTTATGTCGTCCTTTAGAAGGGGTTGAGTAGACTCATTGGGATAGGGGATGATAAAATTACATCATCAGTGTATCTGATAAGCCTACGATCATCATGCACAGACACAGAGGATATATATATATATATATATATATATATATATATATATATATATATATATTCAAAAGCTCAAGGTAAGATAGGGCCCTCTAAAGCACCTGATGTGGATGAATGCATGGAGGAAGTTGTATTCTGAAATCGTGTAAACTGTTGTTGATCAGAAAAGTAACTGGAAAGTAGGCTTTTTTCATGTGTTTGCGCACCAGTGTAGTGGTAGACAGTAATCCACTGTCTTTCGGATCGTCGCCACACCTGACCTATTGGAACCTTATGCGGTTCTTCGCCATTCCATGTCTCAGGGTTCGGTTACCGGTTATCTCCAATAATGCAGTGGGCCCTCGTGGCTATGGGGTATATACCCACTGCACCCACGCGCAAGCATGTAATAAAAAAATTCGCCCCGTAGACACGAAGGACCACTGCACTACTAGGGATAACTGGCAACCAGACGTTGAGACTTGGAGTAGAGAGCCACATAAGATATCAACAGGTTAGATGTGATACCGAAAATGACAGTGTAATGCTGTCTGCCACCAAAGAAACCGGTGATGGCGGGGATTTGAACCTCCAACCTCCGAGGTAGTAAGCAAACGCTGTAAGCCACTCGATTACCGCCGGTCGTCGTTTGGCTGGATTCGGCTCTAAACAAGGACTCCGTAATAGCTTGGACCTGTTCACAAAGCGGGAAGCATCGCAGAATAATAGTAGCCGTGTGATGCAGAATTCTGCCCGGGGGTAGAGAAGAGCTTTCACATTGTATGATGGGCCAGTTCATGATCGTCAGCCCATAGTTTCACGTCTGGATCATTCAAGGCAAGCTAAAACAAAGTTTCCAGGTCAGTATTTTGTTTGGACCAGAACGAATTGCGGACTAAATAAACATGAGGTTTTAAAATTGAACGAGACTCGAAACATGAAGTCACCGGGTCTGTGGTTCATTGTGATGTCTTTTTGATGAGCGCCGGTCCCATGAGAACGAAACTTGGCCAGTTTAGGAATATTTTTGAAATGGAAGCGCTAATGGAAATGGTAACAAAGTTACAACCATACAGCTGCTCATCCAAAAAATTCTGACTTATTGAATATTTTAGTTCTTGAGTAATGCAATCCGCTGAAACAGTCTGATTTCCAAATAACTGCAGAAGATACGAATGATATCTTTTGAGATACAGACAGACACATAGTTAGACACGTCGACACGTAACAACCTACGGCTGGTGTAAACGCGGTGCTTAAAATTGACGAAATCTTGCCCGTCTATCGGGAGGTTGTAGAGTTTCGGTCATAATCTTCTAGATTACAATGAGTAGACCGTATGTGACTCATAACCATGTATCCTGGGTTAAAGTCCCATTTTGAGCATAATGCATATGCACTACCGACAATTCCCAACAAGGATGAAACGACCGCACTCAAACATGCAGAGGTGAGCTAGGCGTTGATTCTGTATGATGAGTCATGGTATAAACAAACTCTACTTTGCTCTATTCGATTCTAATTGGATAGAATGGGCAATGGTGTTACTTGGAGCATTGTTCAATCAATATGTGCTACGGTGCTTGATATACTTTCGTCAAAACAAGATTCACTATCCACCTAGGTAGAATCCTTCACCTCGTTGCTGATATTTTTTAACAATTAGAATGAAACAGTTGTACTGTGAGGTCATAGTTTTCAGAGGTGAATGAAGCCTTGATACTGAATGATGAATCAAATTAGGATATATATATATATATATATATATATATATATATATATATATATAATTGCAAATTGTGGTCGATATCACTGAAGCGAATCTCACGGTCGACATTATTCATGAATAAAAGTACATGTACGTGATTTTCAAACAAAATCGCTAGTGAATTTCATCTGTGTGCATATACGCACAAGATTTATTCAGGATTATTCCATGATATAATATAATATAATATTAGTGTGGATTAAACCAGTATCCAAACAAAACATATCGCTCTCAGTCCCTGTGGAACGTGCTTGTAGGAGACGGATAGACTGGAAAATTAACAAATAAATGGGGTGGAAAACGGTGAAATACATCGCGCACCGTAATTTGTCTGAGTCCTAATAGTTCCTCTAGTAAACAGAGCCTAGAGAGTACATTTTGAACTCATTTCAGAGAGTATGCATAAGGACTCGTGAGTTTTATGCAGACTGCAGTTTTAAACGACGTCACTCAATGTACGGAGAGGAAAATGTTTACACACATTTCGTCAAGACGGGAAATCATTTGTATCCCCTAGTATGGGCTGATCATTTGTAACGACTGTGCCATTCCTGTTTGTATTAGATACGTGGAAACTGTTTCTGACAGGAACATTGTATAGACTGATTTCCGCAGTTTGACATGTGTTACACATGTCCTTGGATAAGATTCCTCGGCGTGCAATGTTTGTTGAGGTCGGTGTTGGTTGGAAGACGAGAAACAATGGACAGCCCATGATACAAAAGAAAAGTACGGAAAGTTTGGCCAATGGACTTGGCCGCGTAGGGCGTGTCAGGCTTTTTGGGTAGGGTTTAAGAGATCCTCCACCAAGTGGCCAGATACACTGGATGATACGGCTAGGTGTCGCGATCTTTGGAACTCTAGTATCCACATTTAATTTATTGGATTCATCATGCTATTTGCAGTTTTGTTCCAGCTTTTTCCTGTCGAATGTTTATTTTGATTTCCAACTGAGGTTCCTGTTGTGAGACAGCAGTCAGAGCTATCGTACCCAGTTCCTGATTCATGGTTGTTCAAACTAAAACGAACCGTAGCTGTCGAAATTTTACTTCGAAAAAAATGCGTTGCCAATCAATTACTGAGTCGCAAAAAAAATGGCAAAGCCCGATTGATTCTGAAGCTTTGCAATACTAAAAATAGTATTGATGCGAAACGTCAGTGTTAAAATACTGATAATTATCGTGTATCCTCCACCCGGCACGGCCACCTGTCTGAAACGTACGGATGAACTGGTCTCACTGTAGCAGTGTTGCGATCCACGTAAATTTGTTTTATATTGGTGAGAAACTACTACCAATGTGCATTCGACAAGTCACAGTTGGAGTGTGGCACATACCACTTGTTAGAACCAGTTTGACGCTTTAGTCACGTGGCCGGCTGGAATGGATATTTCTGGTCAGCTTCACACCAATATCGTATTGCGTGTTTTTTTTGTTCTTCGTTCCCCTGAAGTTTGCTTTCTAACACGGAACAAATATTCATGCACACACACACACACACACACACACAAAAATACAAATGGTCTGGTCATTCTCACGGATACGCACACTAATCACTAAATTGTGGGATCAGCACAGGTGTTCTTCTGAGAACTGTCACAAGAATCTCGCATATAGAAACGGAAATCGTTTTTTCTATTCGGCCCAAATCTACTTTATATATATATATATATATATATATATATATATATATATATATATATATATATATAGCCCATAATTTATTTATTCACACAGTCCTTGTTTAGGTCTGTTTGAGAACTGTTGAATAAATTCGTCTCCCAGCAGCGCCGAAGACAAGACAATTCTTGTTCCTCATTTTTCTCCACTGTGAACTTAGTGTATGCAAAGAAACTGGCTATGATACAGCATAGCAAAGTGTTTCGATAAGATTCACCGTTTCACAATAAAACACAATAATGACGGTGGTATTCAAACCTCATCCATCATGCTAGCCGGCATGAGGAGTATGCCCGTATGTCTCTTCACGTAGCTTCTGTGGGATTCAGGACAGAAAGAAACATTCGCTCACACTGTCTGCAAATGTGCACCCAGATCCCATCTGACTTAGGCATGATTCTTCTCTGCCATCCCATTTGCAGGTGAAGCATTCCCGACGCTCGTTGCCCTCCGTAAAAGTTAATAGATAAAGGCTACACCGGTCGAGTGAAGTTCTGGCAGAGTTGGAGCATGGCCTCACATTCAGCCGTTTACGCGAAGAGTGAACCCTGTTTACCAATGAGGACCCACATCGCCGTAAAAGGTCTTTCATAGGCTGTTGATATTTCAACAGACTCGCAGACATTATCTCAGAAAATGCCCAAAAGACCTCAAGTGCACAGCATAGTTGGCCTCAAGTATGCTACTGAAGAGCTTTGAAGTGAAAAGTTATATTTTCTTCAGTTTCGAAGTTTTACCGACAGAGTGGGCAGCAGCAGATACGTATTCAAGGAGGCATTCAGCGATTGGAAGGGCTCTTGACTCAACCGTGCCAAGGACCGATTTATGGTTCCAAAAATGACTCTGACAGAAGCACATACCTCATCCGTGTTTGTGCGTCTGAATCTTGATAGACGATGAGAGTATAACCCCAAGGTCTCGTTTATTTGACGATCTCCGGGGCGATTCATACCAGATGTGATGCTGTGCCGCAAAACCCTTTGCCCTAAGAGTATACGCTCGCATTTGTACACGCTGACTCGCAGGACCTATACATCGGCCCATCGTGGTAACTTATCCTGTCCGTAGCCGATTTAGTGACATGCCAGTTTCGGGTTACTTTCATAGACGAGACAAGATAGTTGGAAAACTGACAGCAAGTCATTTACGTAGGCCAGGAACAGTCGCGGTCCAAGAAGAGAGCCACGAAGGACACCAATGGTTGTAGGACACCAATTCAGCAGCGATTGGTTAACTGTCACCAAAAACAATTACCCTTTTAGGAAGTCCGCAATGTAGTGAAGTATCTTATTCCGGGGACCAAATGTTCTGGGTGTTTCTTACAGCCAGTCATGAGGAGCCTTGTTGAAGACATTCATGAAGTCAACAAAGACTACGTCCATGCTAAAGCCGCCCTCAGCAGTAGCTGTCCGCCGTTCTGTGTTCAAAATGAAGTTTGAGATGCACTATCTCTTTGGACACGAATTATTTTGAGCTAAGCACAGACACATGCAAGTCCGTAGCAGCTCCATTTCCTTCCCTACAATACAGATTAGGCTCACTAAACGGGATCTTTTCGAGGACCTCCACTTTACGGTAGACATAAAAACACGGTATTCCAATCCTTTGGCAAACGTTCCGTTCGTAGTGAAAGATGAAAAAAATTATGTAGAGAATAGGGCTAGCTCATTGACCAGTGCTTTCAGTACTATAGGATGTGTATCCTCTGGTCCGGATGGTTGATGTGCCTTCAAATTTCTCAGCTCCTGAATGACTTCATCTGAATCAAAAGATCTGCATCCGGGCTGAAGGACCAAAAAAGACAGAAGTGGAGATGAAGCGGCTTCTTGTAAACGGACAAATGGTTGTGGGCGAGTACCTTGACTTTCCGTACCCCCGTTTCCGCGTTCGTTCTGTGCTCTTCCGGTGGTGGGATAGTAATTAATGTCTAAGTTCTACGCCTAGTACAAGCAAAAAGACGATTTGGGGCCTTCACAGAATCCTTCACTAGCATAATTTCAGGCTCTATGCTTTTTCCATTTTTATGGCTGTGAAAGTGTTGCAAATGATTTCGTACTGATCACATCCACCGCCGGTCTCCCACAAACGTTTCCATCCCCGGTTCCTGCAACGAAGGGCACGATAGAGCTCACTTTCGAATTCCGATGGACCATCTATATGCTTTCAAGGATGCGTAGGAGGCCTGAGCGTGTGTATAAACTGGTTTATCACGTCGCGTACCGCGAACTTCGAGAACTCTAGAATAGCGGTGTGTTCATGAGACTAAACCACAGACAACGCAGCCTTTTGTATGTCCGAAAAATGTATTCGCTTAACGCCACTTCCCATATGCAACTGACTAGAATACGAAATTCAACGTCTCTACCCTATAGCAAAGACGGAATAATCGTTTGAGCCAAACGATTGATGGTGATCACGGCTATGGCTGAATTACTGCGAAAAAGTAATGGGTCCAGCGTAGTTAACTTCTTACTCCGTATCTTAGAGTCCAGTTCAGTTCAGTTCTTTCAACCATTAACCTCACGCATTTGAGCTCTGGTTTTCATTGCTTTCTTGCAGCTTCAGATGAGTTCATTGAACTTTTAAATTTATTAGGATAGTAAAAAAATAATGCCCTCCTTAGTTTACTTCGGGCTTGCCATCTAAAATAAATTCAATTAAACTTCATTTGAACTCGGTAACCCCGACCCACTCACCCACTCACCCACTCACTCACTCACCCACTCACTCACCCACTCACTCAAGCACTCACCCACTCATTCACTCACTCACTCAATCAATCAACCAATCAACCAACCAACCCGTCAAGTGGTCAGTCTCCCTTGTGCGAATTTTTAAAACAAATGAGATAACGAACAAATAATACACAGTATGACTCGTCGTGCAGTAAGAACACCCAGCTCATCATTAAAAATCATGAAAGCACTGTACAGGTGTTTCGTCCTTGGTTTGAATCATCATGAGTGCACATCAACCGAACCTCAAATGGGATTCGAACCTGAGATGAAGGACAGTGAGTCAAACACCTAGCTTTCAGGCCTTTCGGGCTTGCACTCAACGGTCTGTTGAAAAGATACACTACATCATATGACACCCTTCCGTCGCAGAATTTGAAAGAAAACAACCCACTACATTCACAACGATCGACTCCTGTTATGAACAACTTTTCCGAAGGGGCCTGAGTACAACTCATTAGCTGAGTCAGATGCGATTTCAAAAATAAAACCAACTACCTAGTACAGAAATATGAGGCGCGTTTAAACAAGTCAGTAACATGATACAATATTCACTCGTTTTGTGCTTTCTCCTGCGTGGGAAAGATATCCAGGTGGTTGGCGAATTACCAAGGACAGGTATCATCTTTTAAACCTATTTCACTATGTCTCTCGTGTACACATTTCTCCTCATAGGTTACAGTCTTATAAATATCATAACTACTGTATAAGTTCTCGCCATCTGCCGATGTAACCCAATCGAAAATGAGATAAACTGAATCCGATATAAACGGCAAACATACGCCCCACAGATGTCGGTAAGTCAAACAAAATAGGGAAGGATCAATTTCGAATGCTATCATGCCATGGATTACAAAAAACTGAGTTGTTGTCTAAGTTTTTCGTGTGAATTCATTAGATATTGTTCGTGAAAGCTATCACGAAAATTTGCCGCACCCTAGTTCAGGTTCATTGGTGAAGATTTGCATAACTCTGTTGCAAGTGATCATCCGTTCTCACCTCTCTTCTGGTGTTTTGGTCACTAGTAAACGCATCGGAGCGAGTACAACCCGAATAGCGAAAGATTCACTGCACAGGGAGAGAGAGAGAGCTAGGACCGTGAGGGTCAAAATAGAGAATCATATGAGGTCTCAATAGGTTGGACATGAAAATGACGGGCGATGAACCACTAGACTGTTAATTAGAGGAACACAAGATCAATAACACACAGAAGGTGCACCTTTAAGGGGAATTGGGTTGGGGTACTTTTGAAGAAAAGGAAGTGACAGGGAACCAGTGTGAACGAAGCACACTGCCATATTTCTCAATCAAGTACACATCCTACACGGCGAGTTACACCCGGAGAACTGTGCCCAGTTGACAGAACCAAGGCGAAGGCGTGGCTTTATTCTAAAATGTCTTGGGAAATCGGTCAACCAGGAAGTCAATCTGGACGGCATTTACACTTCATCTCGAGTAAATAATAAGAAAAGACAGACTTGTTTGGACCATATTTCACAAAAATCCTGAGATTTGTGCCTCAACCATACTAAAAGAGTAGCACAAGTTAATCCTTGAACAGTCTCAGTTAAACAAGTCAAACCATGTCAACAAAATGCTTTATGTACCCGAGTTTGGATATTCGGACATTACGTGATCAATTCCAAATATCGAATGAGAGTACATGAAATGAATGAATTTTAATGTGAACCTAGCATGGAGTTTAATTCCTAAGTGATGGCTTTAGGGTAGGTAAGAAGACCAGGTGAGATATGATACTGCAGAGGACTTACAGGTTTCACTGAAAGAAAACCAGAAGTGTTTAAACAGAGAATACTCAGAAGTTGTGGAAGCAGACTTGGTGAAATCGAGGTACAAGGGGCGCGACTGATCAGACAGTATCCTACGGAGGAATTTTGCACAGGTACGGTAATGTTCAGACATTATAAAGTGAGTTAATTGATTACGAGATGTGCCAACACTTTCAATTAGGCCATTTTGGGATCGAATGATCTGTTCAGAGCCACTAGAAAGGCAGTCCAGCGAATATCACAGGAGAGGCTTAGAGCTAGTGAGGTAGAACGCGGTAGTGAACAAAGTATCTGATGGGACGAGTTGGAGTAGCAAGGGATTCGATTCATGCAGCACAAAGGTAAACCATCAAATCGTTAGGAACACCAAGGAACATCTCGCTTAATGATAAAATCGAGTTGATTCGTTGATGAATTACTTCCGAGACGCTCACCGTTTGTACACTGAGGGGAATAGGTTTTAAAGGGTGGGAAGACCCAATTTATCTGTGAACATAAAACAAAAAATCGGAAGACCATGAGGGATTCATCCATATGATGTATTTGGAAGACCATTTAGTGAGATTACTTATGTCGTCCTTTACAAGGGGTTGAGTAGACTCATTGAGATAGGGATGATAAAATTACATCATCAGTGTATCTGATAAGCCTACGATCATCATGCACAGACACAAAAGATATATATATATATATATATATATATATATATATATATATATATATTCAAAAGCTCAAGGTAAGATAGGGCCCTCTAAAGCACCTGATGTGGATGAATGCATGGATGAAGTTGTACTCTGAAATCGTGTAAACTGTTGTTGATCAGAAAAGTAATTATGGAGTTCGTGATTGAATTCGGCTATTAGCGAGGATCCGAAGTCGATTGGATCTGTCTCCACAGTTGAATGCATTGGCAATCGTCATACACTTCTGACTGAATGAAAACGTGACTAAGTGTGTGAGCGAATCGAG
This sequence comes from Fasciola hepatica, assembly GCA_948099385.1. Taxonomy (NCBI): domain Eukaryota; kingdom Metazoa; phylum Platyhelminthes; class Trematoda; order Plagiorchiida; family Fasciolidae; genus Fasciola; species Fasciola hepatica. The sequence goes on along the minus strand of CANUEZ040000002.1, from coordinate 3,420,990 downwards.
AATGTCGAGTGTGGAACTTGACAGACGGTAGGTGGACTGGTTTGGGACAGACACATTGAGCTGAGTGACAAGAATCTTTCCGACATCATGAAGGCAACGGAAGCGCGTCATCATCATCATCATCATCGTACAGCGGTAAACAGTAGGGCGAACCCCACTGACCACTGCCTTTCTCACCATCTTGCACGTTGAACTAGAAAGTATGAATATACAAGATGGATAGAGAGTAGACCTACTCGGGTGGGAAAAGCAAAGAGCTCCCTTATACCCAACACACGGAATACACAGTCTAACTGTATAAACACACATTGGTCAACCATTCTGATTCGACAGAAAGTGACAACACGATCGCCACTGTTTACGGTTCGCTGCCATATCCTTCAGTGTCTCCAACCAGCCGGTCGAGGGATCCTTGGGAGTCATACCACTAACAGGTGGAGCACCTAATTTTCTAATTTCGTCGTACATTTTCTCATTTCTCGTTGCCAAGTCATCTGTTGACCTCCACGTGGTCTCTTCTACTCCCTAGGAGGAACGGAGAATAGGACACGGTAAAAGAGACGTGTGTTTGCCATACGTATTACGTGCCCCAACCAACGAAGTCTATTAAGTTAGATACGCCGTGACAGAACGTTATCCGAATTAATACTCAATACTCGCTTTCTGACCTCAGCAATGCTCACTCGGCTATTCCACCCAATGTTAGCGATACTACGCAAAACATCGGCGGTCAAAAACCTCAAGACGACAAATGTCTTCCGTATGCAGACCTAAATTCTCGCAACCATACAACAAAACAGAACGCACCATGACACAGTATACACGACCTTTCAATTTCAGTGAAATATCAGATCGGCGCCACAAGTGCTTCATTTCGGTGTACGACGCTCGAACGCATGCTCCTGGGTGAAACCGACTGGGCTCTTTCATGGAATATTCACGCCTGTTTCAAATGAACAAGTCTTGTAAAGAGATTTATTTACCACCAGCATAAAACTGGCGATGTTCTGCTGATTTCCTCGACGATGTTGAGGACTCAGTAAACTAGCGTCTTAGCGCAGCTGCTTTACATAATCAATCCGTGAGCAAATATATCACCCGACAGAAAAATCCTCTCGTAAAAGAACTACTGCATCTCCGAGCCTAATACCATTGCATCTTCTCATTTGTTCGTGAATATTTCGGACACCATGATCGATGGAGCGGCAAAAAAATGATGCACATATCCTAGTTTAGATTCATAATGAGCGATTTCAGGTGATATTGATATGAAACAGAAAGCAAACTTTCCATGAGGCAAAACATCACGCTAAATTAAGCACTGAGTTTATCGTCACATACGTAAAAACAAACAAGTCATTCGGGTAGGATGAGTTGTTAAGAATTTGCCATTACGGCCCGAAAATTTGCACACATCGCAAATATCTAGTTCGTTTCACTTATCCTAGCTGGTCTGTTTCGCCACGCTCGCTAGTTGTTACTGAGTGAATCGTGTTGGGTCTGACTGAAACACGGACTGTGGCCATTTATTATTTTTTAAAATCAAAAATATTCACTCCTGGTTGTTGTGTGTCGTTCATTTCAGTTCGGACAACCATGAACCATGCACTGGGTGCAACGGATCTGATTGGTACGTCTTAGCAGGAACACCAATCAGACATCAAGATAATCAGAAATATGGAAAAAAGTGAGGACAGAACTACAAACAGTAGTATAGATTCAATAAAAGAAGTGTGCTTATACAAGAGCGTTATTTATCGCAATACCTATTCCGGTCGTCAGATGATTACAGGAATGGAGTAGGTGGATTTCTCGGACCCCCACAATTAGCCTGGTATGCCCTACGGGGTCATGCCTACGAATCAGAGTTTTCAGTATGCAGTAACGAAAATGTGCCAAAATACTCCGGCGTAAATTTCGTGGCCAGTGTTATTTGTCGCTTGTCTGTCTAGATTTATGTTGTGAAAATTTCTCTCTAGAGAAACATTCACCTCAAATCAGTATCACCAAATCGATTACAAATTCGACTGAAGACGGAAGGAAACTTGATTCCTAGTTTGTGATAAATATGGTCAACAAAGTTTATGTTGTTGAGGCACCGCTAATGGGAATAGAGGTATGCATTACAATTCTTAAAACTTTCGTACTTTTGAACACCACCGTGATATTAATGCTGAAGATATATACAAATACAGACCATCTGCGAGTTCGCGGAGTTTCTTTTGAACAGCGAATGCGAACTGTAAAGAGCCGCTAACTTTGGATGTTACCCAAACGAGCCCTATAAAACAGTACACTCATTAGACGCGCCAATGCTCCCGATTCCACCTGTTTTTAAAAATTCTCCGAAATATAACCTGATCAGCGCGATATTATTGAAAGCCACGCCTAGAAAATGCTAATATCACCAGTTAGGGTCAAGAATCAAACAGACGAGAACCTAAGTATCCTGTCCACCAGATGCTATACTCTAAAAAGTCAGGCATTCTATTGAGCTTGAATTCAACAGAATGTTTTTTCCACCGACGGAATTTATTAAGTTATTAGCCATATACAAAATGCCAAATTTCTGGTTGGTACCTCTTGATAAAAGTTTTAACTGAAAACTAGCAGATTGAGAGTATGAAAATGATGATGAAGTAGTGAGAACGTGACAGACCTCCATAAATCTCAGTAATGTGCACATATTGTGGAGTGAGGACCCCAAAATTTGAGGTTTTTAAAGCTTTCTTCTGTGATGGAATCACCTGAGCAAACACTTTGCTTGCAAGAAACGTGTTGTTGAATATTCTAATATCTGTGATCATGTGGCTGAGCATCACAGAGTAGAATAGATCATACCCTCAGTAATAAAAGGTTAATCGAAGTCAACGCATCTTCTATGCTGGCAACGACATTTTACCCGACATCTGAATTCCGGGGAAAAATCAGTTCCATTCAAAAAAGGGCTTGTCTTCCAGATGTGATGTTCCCAGTGATAGTGTGGTAATGGCATTTTGTAATTTGGACCCAGGCATTGTCAGTAATCTATTCATACTAAATAGAGAAAGGTTTGACCTGTGTAAGATGTTTCTTTGTTCGAAACTCCATTTGGCGCTAAAGATATGCTCGATAAGTCTTTGGCCGAATCCATACTCAACGAAAATATGGCGTCGATTGTAAGTACATTTTGTATTTGATCTCACATGGCCATCCTCTCTGATCCTCTATGGAGTCACTAACTCCACCATATGAATACTTCCCTGACAGAACAATTAAAAGTTGATGTCCGTACAATTAGATGTGTCCGATTTTGGAAACCACTACTACATCTATTCGTATACAATTGTCGATCAATAGAAAAAGAGATGGTGAGAATGAAATATTCTTCCAACTGCGTATTCAACTTTGAGTTAAAAGTGTGTCTAGTCAATATATATATATATATATATATATATATATATATATATATATATATATATATGATATCATCTATCCCAAGTATGCTCTCGGTAGGGGGAAAAACTGTAGGCCGGCGAAGTTGTTTATTTTTTATGCGGATTATCAAACTTCCTTATCTCTCTGTCCATATTTGAGGAGTGAAAATAAAATCAATCGTTATTCCGCCCTTTTCCTGAAAAATACGCAAAAGTGCTGACCAAACTCTGTAAAATTTCTTCTTTCCCTTTTTATGACACACAAACAGTAGGATGAGAATGAGTCCTAGTTTCGGTGCATGAAAAATGTCAAAAGTGTGTGCGGAACAAACACATTTTTTCATGTCCATTTTTAAGTTTGACTTATCAATGAAAAAAAAATATAAAATCTGTCAATTTTCTCCCCAATAGCTGTTGATATGAACTCATTCTGTGTGATACAACTGCTTGCGTTCCAGAACGACAAATGCGGATGTCAAGTTAAGTAATGATGTCATAGCCTTGTGGATGAAAGTAAAATCGAACCATGTAAAAACCACGCCGTATGACCCCGAAACCATCAGTCAGTACATATACGTATGCAAATTCCTAAGTCGTTACTGAGTGACTCCTAAGTAACTGACCGATTGCCAGCATTTTTAGAGAGTCTAAACAAAAATGTAATGATTTTGTACAACAAACCGTATTCTAGTAGGAGAATTTGTAGGCAAAATATAAAAGTTTTATTACCTGTGCAGCTGCACCTCACAAGATGGTCGGATATTGGATAAAGTATCGACGCGGGTGCAGAGGGATCTCTTGACCCTGGAAAATTTGCCACGTACGGCGCCAAGGTTGAGTTAAAAAGCAAATCGTTCGCACAACATGTCTGCACTAAAACTATTAAACCTGTACATTAAAGAAGAAGTTGTTTATCCTAACGAACTATAAGTAAGTACCATACCCAAAGAGAACTGTTCCTGCTAGCTGTGGAATGGGCTAGAAATGCTGTGATCGCCCTCCTAAAGGAAATTACACAACACTTGATGTCGAAGAACTTGGCAGGTCTTTTGCGCAGAAATTAATTCGACTGATTTATCACACACATTGCTTGGAATCCTGGGAAACTGAAAAGTCCTCAGTACCCTCAACTGGAGGGTGTTTAATACGAGTTTAAACCGATCCATCCAGGTGCGTCACTGATTAATCAGAAAAACAGATTCGTTCACCTCTGCTTCCTGAATCATAAAAATGCTTTCAATTACCTGAACAAGGAACGTTTACCATCCTTTTTATATCAACAGGTGATGTTCCCGATGCTTTACAACTAGTTAAGAGGCTATTTCGCGAATCGACTTTAGTTTACACACCTTAGTGGTCGTAAATCGTCTGCATTACATCATAAAACCGAAGTATTGCAAGGTGCGATCTTACCAACATTCTTGTTCGATAGCTGCATATATATACATGTATATACATATATGAAATTCCCTATACTACATCATTCTTCACTTTCAAATAGGCCTACGATATTGTGGGCAGTTTCGAATCCCGGAACTATGATAATATCAGTCCGCTGCAACGTTTCACTTCTTCAATGACGAAGTGGTTCAACGCCCGTCAGTTAGCACTTAATCCCAACAAATGTGTAGGGGCACTGCCTACGGTTGATCGGAAACCCACATCACAATCATATTATCCATCCCGGGAGTTCAAACGCGGAAAGAGCCCAGTGCTATAAATATATTAGTGTACCTATCTTGTCAGATCCTTAGTGGACCCGTAATGTACAGAATACTTTATCCAAGATTAGGAGGTTGACATTTTACGTATCTGGCCTGAGTTCTCTACATGCGTTTATCCATATCACTTCGAAGTTTGTTCATTCATGTATGTCATGTCACTGGTTACACTGCTCCTCTATAATTTTCCCTGGTTTACTTGTCAAAGACTTTCCTTTGGTCGAACACCCCCTCTAATGCATTTCCAAGTGCAGTGACAAACCCTACTCGGAATTATCGAATTTTGTGGAAGAAAATCCATTTTCTGCACTCGAACGGCTATACAAGATGATAATTTCTGATGACACACTCGCTACACTCATCTCTCCCCCCCATTCGCTCCTAGTATTTCCTACTCCGCTACACGTAATAAGTTAAGACTGATATATTCCCGAATTGCAGCTTTTTATAACTCAGTTATTTCACATCTAGATAGGCTGCCCGTTTCGAAAGAACAGCTGATGAACGGATTGTGCGGAGAAACTCGCTTAATCAGGATTGTTCATTTTCCACCTGGTTTTTGACTGACGAACGTGGAGTACTGATTCCACCACTACCGTTTTTCATTATCATATTTTGTGACCATTGCCAAACCATGTAACAAATAACCTTTCACTGGAAATTTGCTCTTTTTGGACAAATGAAATCCACATTTGACTTGATATGACATTCATTTTTCAACCAAGTTTCCGGGGCGCGTTGCTGGAGTTAGGTGTGTCCTCCTATACGGCTTAGAAACACGACCGTTATGAATGAAACAACCGGAATAGACCGTCGGTATTGGCTCATCAATGCTTTCGCAGTGTTTATCAAATATCTTGGAAACAATGTATTAGCTATACTAAACCTATGAAATCGGTTCGTATAAACCAGTAATGTCCGAACACTATTGTTTCTCGTGAGTCTATTTAAGCACTATTGCTCTGCCTTGTGAACCAAGCTGAGTTACAGCAAAATCGTCCTGGGTTTTCTTTTCTAAGTTATCTCCGGGAAAGTGTTTCAGTATCGACGTAACGCGCAAGATGTTGGGATCCGGAAATCAATCACTGGCGCAAAAGCTCAATGTAAACAAGGTAAAGTGGTTAAGGCGTGTGTTGTCCATGCCCACCGATAGACCTCTGCGGTGTTCACTGCCCCCCGGAGACAGATATTCCAAAGAGGGTAGTCTGCGATGGTCAGTCCATGCCACGGTGAAAAGGGTGTGGCAGATTTATTTATTTATTGTCTTCCGAGTAGAACATAGTAAGCTTCCGGGTTGGGATCAACGGGATTCGCTTACCGGACGGTTGAAGACATTCGGTGATATGGATAAGTGTTGCCTTCAGCTATCTGTTTGTGTTCCAATCTCTTCTTCCACAGGAATTTACCGTTTGATTTTTATCATTTCCAGTTGAATGATACTAAAAGTTAACAACCAAAAATCAAAAAAATTCGAGGTGCACGGTTAATGGTTGGAAGAAATGAACTAAAAATTGAACCCACTTTACTGTCTATCTGTATGTAACCGGATTAGGAATCTTTTTGCCTCTTTCTGAGATCTCTATACTCATCGAATCAAAGTCAGATTTGGGTACTGTCTTCGTTATCCACGCCATGCCAAAGAAATTTGTCCGTTTCATTATCAAAGATGAGCCTCCATCCTCCAGAAAAACGAGCGGAAATAAACTGGTTCCGCCCAGCAGCCTTATTGCTTTTACTGTAACCTATTCCACAAGATCACTCGGCCTTTGACAAACGATTGGTGGATTAGTTTTACAAACGTTTATAAACTAGTGGTTCAAGTCAAAAGGTCTGTGTGTTAGGGCAGTGGACTTTTGACTGGAAAATAATGCAGCATTTATTTAATGTTTTTTATATTTGTGAACGACTCGGGTAAATTGTGGTGCCAGTCCTTCAGGGCACATCAATTTCGGTACGGATGGGAAACAACCAAGGAATATAACCGAATAAAAGTGCTCCATTGACGGTAAAATCAATCAGAAAGTTTAATATATCCCTTACGACGGAGTTCATGAGTTAGAATTTGTATTTCCTTCTATTTACTCCATGTTATCTACTAGCCTTTTAAACCTGTTCTCCAAAAGAGGCGCACCTTGAAGGCATGCATAAAACACGTGCTCCAATCGTCACAGCCTGTTCAGAACAAACGGTGCATTTTGAGTCCCTACAATCTACACAACCTGTGGAGATACGCCACCCTGCAAGCAGGTCTTTCTGGATCTAATGAATGCGCCCAATTTGCACCCGAAGAGATTCTGCCGTATCTCATCAAGCGTGATGGAGCAAAAGGCCATCAACCAGACAGCCTTTCACGTATTCAATCACAATTCAGTTACCAAACAAGAAGTAATGTCTTGATAAACCCACCCCTACTCTTACAATGCAACTACGTGTCCGCAAGACACAAGACCACGTCTTACAAGAATTTGGAGTCCAGAAAACGCACTAGAACTCCTTTCCGGGGGAATTTCTCATATTTATTTTTGCGGGAAACAATCCAAAAAGATAAGACAGAGTTTCTTGTCCTTTATATATATATATATATATATATATATATATATATATATATATATATATATATATATATATGCCTGATTTCAAGCTATGTGCCAAACAAAACATGGCACAGTCAGGGAGGAATGACTGCATGAACTCTTAGTTGGAGGAGAGGGGGAGGGACAACGGTGAAAACCAAATTTCTTTTATTTTTTGTTATTTCGTTGTGTGCACATGTTGCGTTTTTTGTTTTGTTCATGTTTGATGATCACAACAGAAGCGGATTCACTCCTGCCACTGACTTTGATTCTGAGCCAAGCCCACTAGTCAGACAAGCCTCGTGTAGGAGGATATAGTCGAAAATAGAAACCCATGTTTTTAGTGGTAACAATTTCACTTATTTGCTGTTTGTATTTAGCCAAATACAAACATTATGCCTTCTGGGACGTCGTCATGATTTACCAAGCCTCGAACTTCAGACTAGGCTTGTTTATCTATCCACCCAGCAGAACAGGATGGCCCACACCAAGCTGCGTTTGTGTGTTTAATTTGCAAACATCTTGCCACCAAGCTTTCATAGCCACAGCATCACTTGTGTGGTAGACGCCAGCAACTTTCGATGTTGACTACCATGTTGCAGTGTTGTCGAATATGACCAATCGCGTGTGCACTGCAGTGGCTGCGTTTAATTCAGTCCGAGATGCATAAGAATGGCTACTGTGCCAATATCATACGTTTGGTTCTAGGCCATGGAATATTAAGTCTTATGAATCTGGAAGATGCATGTATAGTCATTCCGTAAGTGTGGTAACAGTTCTCATTACTCATTTATCCGGAAAAATGGCTCCGCTGCGGGATATTAGGTCCCTTTGTTGAGCGCATTTCTTTGATACATTTTACACTAGAAAAGACAAGACAGGGCTTCTTTCCAGAACAGGCCACATTTTGGGAGAAACACGGTAATTATTCACATTCAGTGAAGTGTGTCAAGGCGATCGCAATTCAGAGTTGAAATTCAAACCTGGAAAGGTAAAATGAACGAGTCATACATTTGCTTCATTGACATCGGAATCTGCCCAGATATCAGCCCAACAACTTTATTCCGCGTTGTACGGGGTGAAATGTTTCAAGCCTTTCGAAACCCTGTATTTCAGTTAGGAGAATTAAGGGTGTCAATTTGAATACCTGCCTTGTGATTTTCATCTCAAACAACTTTGTTCTGGTTGATATATTCCAGTGTTTATCGAAAATTTCCCATTTTCAGAAAAAAAATCACATTCCTCATCATCGATTCATTGCATTCGATAAAGAATCGCAGACTGAATCATTGCTGACCACTTTGTGCATCCAATATCATTTTATAAAAATGAAGCAAATTTTCCCCTGTCTGACAGTTTGCAACACTCTTCCGATTTCTTTCCCTACTACCTCGTCCCTTTTCCCACTTTCTTCGATTGCGCTCTCGCACTCTTGCGCTCTTGCTTGACTGTTTTTGCTCGCAATTATTCCCTACCATTGGTCTGGCGAGTCTCTGTCGTCTCTTTCATTGTAATTAAATCTGCATCAAAGATCTATTTGATGTCATTGACTGATTTACCTCTAGTTATTCCACCTTCCCTCTCCAACGTTCCGTCCTTTATGCACCTACATGTGCAATCAGATGAACGTGGCACATACAAAGTGATCGACTGTGCTCTCATACACACTCATGCACACACATACGCCCACTTTGTACAGAGAAACGTGATAAGCGCATATATATTTTGCAGAGTTTTTGGATAACCATTCATCTACGTGTTATATATATATATATACACATTCGCTAGAATCTAATTTGAATCGTCTGGAGTGTGAATGGATACTCTTCATTGAAGTATGAAGATGAGTGGGAGAAGGAGTAAAAGGAACGCATACCTGATGAGCGGCAACAGTCACGAAACCTACATGTACTTCCGGGGGAATTTTGTCCACACTTTTACGTACTACTTACTATCGACCTAAGCACCTGCACATGCAGCCTCATTGTTCGTTGGGTTAGCAGGGACATAGACAAGAACAACTAACAGAAATCCCAGTTGTGATTCATTTGTGGACTTTTTAATGAAGAGTATCCATTCACACTTCAGACGATTCGGATATATATATATATATATATATATATATATATATATATATATATATATATATATATTACTTATACGGTAGCCAAGCTGTGTACTTTACTCAACAGAATGCCTTTGTCGTATTTAGGCCCCTACAGAAGCCGTGCAACATAGAAGCCGCCCGCTGTGCAGGAAATGCTCTGCTAACATCGAAGTCAATTTAGGGAAGGCGCTGTATCATGTAATTTGTAAGTTAAACACACTGTAAGGAACCAGCTCGGTTAGCTTCGTGGTTAAGGTGTCCGTACCATAATGATTCACTCCGAGTTCGAATCCCCGTTTGGGCTCGGTGGATGTGCACTATTGATGATTTCCAACAAGGATGGAGCAGCTGTACAGTCTTCCTAGGATTTTCAATTGTTTGAAGGTTCACACTGTATGGTGAATCATATATATATATATATATATATATATATATATATATATATATGACTAGAAGTGAGATGACTAAACCTGATTCGTTTTATATAGTCGTCAACGCTCATCGTCTGTTCGTGTCATAGAACGATTTTGGTAAATGCCTCAGTAATTACGGTGGGAACACACGGTTCATCATTCCTTTATCCTGGTATTAGTCGTACAATCCCAATTCATTCCTCGATCCGACTACTTTCACCCCTCAACGGGGGGATAATCTTTACTTCTGAGCCTAGTTAACAAATATTAAAAACAGACTTTAGAGAAAAACGAAACTCAAGACGAAAAACATCACACGGATGAAGAAGGGAAGGAGAGAGAGAAGGGGTAGTTTTCACAATGCCGCTCGAAATTGACAGTTATCTTACACTGTTTTCTACGATCAGGGGCTTGGCTGTGAATGGCTAAAGCTTCGGCTTAGTCCAATGGTCTGCTACCGGGGTTAGCATGTGATTTGATTTCAAATCCTATAACGTAATTTCACAATGCACTTGTGAAAATGCGGTGCTTGGCTAAGGATTGTTAGAACCAAACTGAAATGGACATGCAAAGATACACATCCTGGATAGGTCGTGGGAACCACTATGTTTGTCTTGTCTATTCCAATAAGTATGATTTTCTTGGAGAAATGATAAATTCAATCATTTATTTCGACAACTCATTAGGCTGACAAAACTCTCAGTCAAAGTTTCGAGCTCCAAAATAGAAGCTGATAAAGTACTTCCCAATAGTTTCAATTCTGAAGAAGACGGCCAGTTATATTCAACAAGACATTCTCGTTCAATCGTGTTTTCGGTTCTGCTTTTCGACATAAGGCATTTTCATAAACATTCGTGCGGGACAATAATTACTAAATCCTAAACTGACATTTGTCCTACGATATGCTCCAGTGAGATTCCCCATAAAACCATTTTACACCGGTTACTGCAAACCAGAACTATGCCATTCTACGTACCGAGCGCATTGTTATGCATTGGCAACCTTGATTTACCCCGTCTATTCCTTCATTCAGATTTGTGATGGAAAATAACGATTTACAAACCTTAGAAAGAGTAACCTAGCATTGGCTTCAAGTCTCCTGCTGTACGCAGACCGAGAATTTTTACGTTGAAAACCTGAGGAAAGTAAATTGATTGCTCGTATCTAGCAAATTTCCTTTTTTAATGGTTTCTGATAAAAAAGTACATTGGTCTTGATTTTGTCCTCTAGCGAAACCGTAAAATAGTCCGCCTTAGTCAAAATGTTTTTTGGCTGAAATGAAACTCCGCTACACTAGACGTGTATCCTTTTGAATAGAGGAAATTTTATGTTCTCGACCAATCTGTGGATTGCTATCAAAAAAATTGCTCATCTAATTATTGTAATAAATGTTCACTTCCGGTCTGCAGGTAAAATGTCGGCTGTCGGGCTAAAGCCCAGCAGTGTGACGATTCTGATTGGTGGATCCTATTGAAATGTATAATAAATGATGTGGGCAGGTATGGGTGGTTGAGTTCGTGCATTTTACCACTCTCATAAATAGTTTGCACCAACTGTCCCGTCACAAGAAGCAACCCCAGTTGAAACTGATGCAGCGGAGGCTTCATTATCCTCGGCACCAATTTCGACGTGCGCCAGGTTGTTCCAGCCGTCCTATTCAGCCCGACTGCGGCTGCAAAGAAACCTCGTCGCATGAAGGTCGTAGTATTGGAGAGCGCCTCAGAAACTGTTGGTTTGCTAAATATACTTAACTTCCAAATTACTACCATTAATGAATGAGTTGGGATGAATATTGCAGACACAGCCCCCAGACCCTGTCGGCAGTAGACCGCTGCTCCTATAATGCCATTATAACGGACAGCGCCGCCACCCAGGACCTCGTGCTTTCTTATAGCGGATTATCCAGGATCCACTCAGTCAGTGGTATAAAGCCGTCTCGATCACGAAGTCTCGCATACGGGACTTATTTGCTGAGATTGCCCACCCCCTCCCCACCGGGAGAGGCCAGTAACGAAAGTAAAAGTGAGGGAAGTTTTCCGATTAGAGATAGTAAGTGATAACAGTAACCAAGCGCAGTTCGGGGTTATCCTTGGTTTAGAAAAAGTTCGTTTCGTGCTACATCGGTTAACACAAGCCGAATGGTGAGGAAGTGTGCTTCCTTCGGGATCTAGACTTGGAGGACAGAGACAAGCCTAGGCTAGTTCTGAGCGAGTCACAAAAATGCCCAGTAAATAAATGCACAAACATCCGGGATTTTCGAATACAAAGTGGGCGTTTTCAACTCAGATGAAAGCCACTTACTATTACCGACTAGGAAATACCTGCAGTTGAGGTGCTCCAAGAGATCCCACGGGTTGGAAAATAGGTGCGGACGAGCAGATTTTGTCATCAGGGGTTTGCTGAATGAACAGGACGAGCTCAAGGCATGGACGCCATTCCATTCGTTGGCACTGATTGTATTGAAATAGACATCACTTACCGGGGTTGTGGTGGCCCTTTACTGCGTTGACAGTCTCCACGCAAGAGGAGGAAAATTCGGGATGGTGAATATCCGAACTGATATCTCTTCGCTGCTGTTCAGTAGTCATGTGAACCCGGAAGGCTTTGGTGAATCACTTTGTTATCTCTTAAAACTAACTAACTCCCACGTACTATCTGCATCGAAATATGGGGAAGAGTGCACTATGCTCCCATGTACGGCTGTGGAAGTAGCTAAAATGGAAAGAGTGAAGCCGTGAACAGCCCGTTCTCTTTTTGGACTACTTTGGATTACCTACGAAAGTGGCCTTCAGGTTACCGGCTTGCTCCTAGTGGCAAACCAGAGTCCGGGGTTATATAATCTAATCATCAAACGTATTATCCGCAACGACTATGACAGTGAACTACGCACAGAGATCCCTGTTCGCCATCACAGCGTTGTGTGGGTAATCTTCTCACAATAAAGTTATTGCAATCATTTGGCATAAGTTTGCTTTATCGGTTTATTTGATTAAAAAAAATCTTTAAAAGGCAAAGCGGTAAAATATTTGCTTCTTGTCGACGTTGATTGTCTCTTCGCGCACCATTCTCGGCTTCTGATGTTGTTTGATAAAGTTTTCGGGATGACCGTTGACCAGCAGCATTCTTTTTACGAATCTCTCTTCCTTTTGTAGTTGATCTTTCTTACGGTTTGAAACGTTGCGCTTCGGAAAGTGTCTGTTTCTACTGTTTTACTCCGGTGAGCAATATGTTGACAGTGAAACAAACATCAAGGCAATTCCAAATTTAGCTCCCACACGGCTTCATTTCTGAAAATACACAGGAGAAGCTATAACCGCTTGGAACATGGAAGCCCTGCTTGAGAGGACCAACCGAAGTCCACAAGCCTGGAGTCTTTTTGAGACCGATACTAGGCACACAAAACACGACTTATCATAAACTTGTCAGCTGGCTTGTCGAGATCCTTTCCTGTTCGAAAACGTCTACGTTTCTTCTATCTGTGAGACTAATTTTAACTCTCAGGCTAGCTAAACAAAGTTTCAGCGAGTTCTGATAAAATGCATTCAGTAGAAGTTGAGTCACATCTAACAAAGACATTCCTTCTTGGGACAGTGGATTATCCGCGTGATCTTATTTCTTCGTACAACTTTCATTTGACTATCCCTGTCGTACACCTTAATGACCTCATTCTTTTATGCCCAGAAAATATTCAGTTTAATTTTGAGGGTAAAGCTTACAAAAGAACTGATGGTGTGGCCACGGAAAGCCCTCTAGGCCCAGCCTTGGCAGATGTATTTTTGGGTAAGATCGAAAAATAGTTGTGTGATAATATTTCCAAATTTCCATTTTGCGGACGATACATGGATGATATTTCAATTTTTGCGACCGAAAAACCTCTTATCTCTTTCGTTAACTTTCTTAACTCGATTCATCCAAACCTCACTGTTTTTCAAGAAGAAGAATGTGAGAACACTCTGTCTTCCTTGGATACTTTATTAACCAGACGTCCGGATAGGACTTTACAATGTAGAATTTGTCGATAAGCAATGCAACGTTATTTACCATTCTTCAGCTTCGCCTGGCCTACAAACGTAGATTCATGCGAACTCTCTTCAGCAGAGCCTAGAAGATCTGTAAGGAAGATCAGCTAAAAAATGAAGAGGAATTCGTAAAATGAACGCTTCTGGCCAACGGTCATCCCGGGGACTTTATCAAACAACATCGGGAGCCAAGAATCGTGAGCGAGGAAACAACCAAAGTCGAAAAGAAGCAATTTTTTTATCACTTGGTCTTTTAAGGGAGATCAATTTTTCAACCAAATAAAACGTAATCTTCAATCAGCTCTAAGGCACACATCCGCAGCGGCGCGGTTGCTTTTGCTGCAGACGACCAAAAGGTTATGCTTTCAGAATCACTCAAACAGTCGTGCTCATCCCAATATTTCACATGTTACCCGGTTCATTTGCTGCTGTGGTGACGTGTACATTGGCAGGACGGATAGTTGCTTGACTCAACGAGTGCCAGAACAACACATAACAAAATGGTTGTAAAACTTGATGACGCAACCTGCTGGGGCAATACACAACGACGTGAAACCACCAGCTTCTTCGATTGCAAGACACTTAATTACATCAGGTTACAAAGTTGACCTGACCCAATGTTTCAATACATTGTTGGGCAATCCAGTACCGAAACTATTAGTTTTCAGCGAGGCGATTCTTACCAGGATGCATCAGCTAGCACTTTGTGCAAAAAATCGATTGACCCACAGTATTTGCTTACCGTGACGTTAACACAACAGACCTCACTCTCTCCAAAGTAAGCACTGTAAGAACTTTCGATCGTGCCTACTTTACTGTTGCATGTACCCCTTTACTGTATGATGTGTATATACTGACACGTTTTACGTCCGCGGTTGACGAGATTAAACAAAATGCTTGCAAATCGCAACCTAGATCTTCCTTCTGTCTTCATAAGTTGGATAGAGGAGACCCGATGTTTTGAATTACTGAGCCGAGGACTCCCCTCCAGGGTTACGCGATCTCTGGATCGTTTAATAACGATTAGTTGTCCCAATGGATACTTGTGGTCTTTTGAAAGAAGTGGCGGCTGGATACCGACGCCGAGATGCAGGTCGATGAGCTGTAGGAACGAGGTTTAGATTGAAAAGCTTCCCTCTGTTTTCTCAATGAAGAAAGAAGCAGAGTGAGTGAAGTTGAGAAATAGTCCACGCGTAAATGCGCCAAACAGTGGGCACCCACCGTCGTCCGTTATGAAACTCAGGAAAAACTTCGAACGGAGCTTCTGTAAGTGAAATTATTTTGTAGATTCTTTTTCATACGAGGCTCAACAGAAACAGTAGTTATCATAAAAGGCTTCTACCACTTTGAGGTCTCTTTACCCTTTTTGACTTGAAGACAGACGAACCTGTGATAAGATTGGTCCACATCAGATGCTCCATCATATTATTCGCTCCCGTCTGAAACCTCTAACTTGAGTAAACCCAAAAGACTGTGCGTTTAGAAGATGAAAAACATTCCCAATACCAAGCTAAAATTTGGGACCGTCGGAAATCGGTGAATGAATTGGATTTTCGGGTATTCTGTCGTAATGAGTAAGAGTGGCCGGTTCACGACATGGAAAAAAATGCATGAAAAAAGTGACCAGTTTATTTGGCCATGTGCGACGCATCGGGCTTCACGGGTAAGATCCTAGGACTTCATGCACTCAGTGTTTAAAGGCACTGGATAGATGTCGCGGCCAGTGTTGTTCTTGAATTGATACACGTTCTTCGTCTACCAATCCATTGTAGTTAGTTTTCTCACTTTTGTAATGCCACGGATTTCTCGTGTTCAAATTAGGTTTTTACTAGGATAGTAATAGATCTACCGCACCTAGTGTATGGTCAGTGGTTCTTCAAACTGAACTAAGATGATCCTGAGATCGCCGCATTTCAGTTGCTAACTGTAAGCTCGGCAATACAAAAAGTTAACGTTTCACTAACGTCAAGTTTATTGGCTACTTCATAAAATGTCCACACTGAACTATACAGCCCTCATTCATTCCCCTTTTCTATGGGCAAAGTATGTTGAGGAAGTCTATATGGTTAGGTGGTTGTTGTAGATTTACACAGACAGTCAACGGGCCCTACATGACCAAACACGCCAGTCAGTAATTGCAAATCTTTCTTCCAACAACTACCATTCTAAACAGACATTATTCACACAAAACTTATTTTCGGGCACACGAGTGACACTACTTAGAATAAGCATGGCCAATTATATTGTGGTGCCTGGTCTGATGACTTGCCTCATATACCTAATACCACTCTGCACCCAACCACATCAATACAAACTCGGTGTTCTCACCGTTTTAAACCGATCACGACTGGATTGAGAGTGGGAATAGCGGGATTGAACCCTTGCCTCCACGACTCAAACAGCTAGGCTGGAGGGCTTCCTTAGGTTGGGTTACAGTCAGGTCCCTTGGACGACGTCCACTCTTACGGAAACGGTTGAAGGGTAACATTGGATCTTTTGGCAACCAACAGCTAGGTCTTTTTGAGGAGGAAATCGCACCAAATATACACGGGGAAGAACAGTATCCTGGCCAAAAACCTACACTAGATATATATGCCAAAGGAGAACCAAGAGTTTCACTTGACTTTGGAAGAAGTAAACGTACTTCATTCGGCTGCCAACACCTACCGAGTTCTGGTAACTCCACGTACCACAGACCAAAATAAAGCCACTCGCTACATGTTCCCATTGCTTTATCGGATGCATTCTTTGCTACTAAGTCTGTGAAACTTCAAAAGATAGCCATTAGTGAAAGGTGTCTGATCAAGTAGCATTTTGGGTTACATTCATAAAAGAATTGTCTTCCTCTCACTCAAGGATCTTATTAGTTGAGGAGATAATAAGTCTTTATCTGAAGCGATCACTTACGACAACGTATATGCTCCGGTCAGAGGCGGGATCCCTTCGTTATATAACAATTTCCGAATACCTCAAGGTCCTCTCTTCTTTTATTTACGCAACCGTGGCAATGAAGGTCAGTTATACAAAACTGACTAGGATTTAAACTATAATCCCTAATAACACGGGGACATCTGTTGAAAAACCAGTTACAGAAGCAAGCGCGCTTTTTAAAAATTAGTAACTGGATGACCAAAGTGGACAAAAGAATGTGCATTAAAGGCAGCGACTTCCGTCTCTGCATATCTGGATGCTACACACCTACAATCAGGTATCAGACATTGTAATTTCATAATATCACCGTCACCGGTTAGAGAGATTCGGTTGGATGATCAGACATAACTTTGTGAACAAGCTGCGCAGAAGTGAAAGACAAAACGGCAGTATCATTGGCAGTGGTAGTGTGGTATTCTTTGAGACTAGTCGGACAGAAGGCTTATAATCGGAAAATCGTGGGCAAGTAACTAATACTCAGTTTACCCCAATATCATATCTCACGATTGTCCCAGGGTGGGTGTGGGAGGAGGAGGATGAATGTTATTGCGAATTCTGTATGTTCATTCTTTATGTTCCAGAGCACTACCTTTCTTTCAAGTCAGATGTGCGCATCAATGCAGCGTATTGGTGGTAGTAGTAATGATACGATACAGAAGACATACTTAACGTGATTTTATATCTAGAAGTCATCAAAAGTGATCAATTGAAACAACAACATTTATTTGCGTTTCAGCGCTCCAGTCCACTTCAAGGTAGTCGCTATCTATCAGGAAGATTCATTCTTGCGGTTCACATGCCCTAGTCTACCTCATTGCATTTAGTTCATCTGACAGTCGCATTTATTATTAAACCACAACTGTCTTTAATTGCTTTCTGAGCAATCAACTACTGACTTATTCAGTAAGTAGCACGTGCACTCCACCACAGTAGTAGTAGTAGTAGAATGGTGATGATAATTCGGTTTCAGTTTCAGTTTACTCAACTACTAACCTCCCGTTTCTGTGCTCTGGTTTCTTTTGCTATATTCTAACATCGTCCAGTAAAAGGGAAAAGAACAGAAGCATATTGATAAAGATTTAAAAAAGTCAAAGTATCAAGAGGAAATCACGAGGACAAGGAAAGAGTCCGAAAGCAACTACGGCCCTGACCGCGACACCTAGCCATATCACTTAATGTCTCCAACCACTTGGTAGACGGATCACGTGGACCGTAACCTGGAAGTCTCACAGGTCCTACTCGGCCAAGTCTACTGGTCAGGGCCTTCCTACCTTTTTCAATGTCGTGAACTAACCACCTCCACCTACCTTTTAATCACCACTTGCCTCAGAGAACAGTGAACGCTGAGGAAGTCTATCCGTGGGCATGCCCAACACATGTCCCAACCACCTTAACCTGATTAGACTCAGTACTTGATCCACAGACTAGCCTCTGGTTCCTAACACCTTACGCCAAACCCCAGCATTGCTGATACGGTTTTCCCACTATACTCGGACAATGCTTCGGAGACATCGGTGCTCGAACACCGACACTCTTCGCCTATCTTCTACCCTTAACGGCCATGTTTCTGAACCGCATAAAAGAACGGATCTAACCGCCGCATTGTACACTTTACCCATAACAGACAATCGGATGCCACGCCGACGCCACAGATGACGGAGGTTGGGAAAAGCCAAACGCGCCCTCTGTATACGTAATGACACTTCATCCAATATCTGTTCACCTAGTCAGATGTAACTGCCCAAGTAACAAAACTTATCCACTTCAGCTAGAGCTTCCCCTGCCAACACAAGATTTGGTGTTGAGCCAACCAAGTCCTGCAGCAGAATTTTACATTTTGAAGGTGCAAAAAGCACCTCAAACATTCTACACTGTTGTTAAGACTATCTAAAAGAGCTTACAACTTACCTGGGTCTTCACTCGGAAGAACAATATCGTCCGCATATTCCAAGTCAGACAGTTCACCGCCTGAGCAGAGATCGATGTCGATATTCTCACACAAAAATAGGGCTATTTCAAGAATCAGTTCAATCACAAAATTGAAGAGGATGAGTGAAAGAAGGCAACCCTGACGAACACCACTTTTCGTTGTGAACTCGGGTTCGGCTGTTTGAATACAAACACTGGAAAAGAGAAATAACTTTCTCTGGCACATCCTTCAAGGAAAAGCAGAGCCAGAGAACTATGCGGTCGACTGAGTTGAGTGCGGCTTTCAGACCAAGAAAGGCACATTGTGGGCCTACGGAAGATGTGACTGTGCCCTAAGGTTTTCCGAACAGTGAAGATGTGGTCGATACAACCACGACCGGGTCTGAAACCGGCTTGATTCTCACACGTACAAATTTCGTGGGCACTGGATAATCTGTGGAGAATAAGCCCGGTGACCAGTTTAAACGCGATACTTACCAAGCTCATTCCTTTGTGGTTTTCATAAGAGGACCTGTCACCTTTCTTGTAAATCAACACAACCACCGAATCACCCCGTTTCGTGGGAATCTGCTCACTATTTCAAATAATAACCACAGCTTCACCTCCATCCTTAAAAAAAGATGCAGACAACCCATCTGGTCCAGCGGCTTTGCGCCTTCTCAAGTAACCCATCTCCGGCATAATCTCCATCTCTGATGGAGGACTGATATCCACCTGCATCGTTTCTTTGGCAGGTATATTTGGAAGGTTCGCCGTTGAAGTGGTCCAACTGAATTGTTCCCTGAAGTCCATCCAGCGCTCCAGACGACGACCCTGAGAGTGAATCAATGAGCTGTCGGATTCCTTAATTAACTACTTTACACCGAGTTTCCGTGGACCGGTAACTCTAGTCAAACGGAAAAGGTTGCGAGCATTGCCACCGGACGCAGCCTTTTCCATTTCCCCACATTTCGCGATCCACCATTGTTCACGGTTATTCCTCAGGCTCCCAGTCAGTAAGAGTCTCAGGGATTGGCGCACTTCATCGAATGGTGCATCCAGAGGGACGGATCTGCGAGCATCCAACAGAGCAACTGATGTCCAAGATATCTATCGTCTGTGAGACCGACTTGAACCAGTGTTCTGAGTGGTATTCGAGGCGGCATACAAAGCTTTCTTGATCTGTTGCCAACGTTCATTTGGGTCTTGAACATCTGGCTGCATCGATGACTGTGCAGACAGCTCTGGAAATGATGTCACTGGTTATCGTTCAAAAGAAACTCCGCGGGATGGATGGCATTTACATTTGTGCGACCACGAACGAGAAGTAAACGGAAGCGAGCACGTACCAAGACGTGATCTGAGTCCACAGGAGTAAACCAAATTGGGCGAAAATCTCCAGCTGATCCACGCGAGCGGTGACCAATTACATTATGGTCAATCTGAGTCCAACATTGTAAAGACGAAGAAGGACGCCATGTCAGTCAATGCCGCTCCTTATAGCAGAAGTTTGTACTTGCCCAAAACAATCTGTGATCAGAACACAGTTGAATGAGACGATTGCCGTTATCGGTACGATCGGATGGGATAGCAAATGGGGCTCCCATGTGTTATTTGGAATCTCCCAAATGGACAACTTGGGCGCTGAAATCTCCAGAAATCATCATCACATCCGTCAACACATGCGCTTCGAAGCAGCTGAGACAAATCCTGATAGAATTTGTCCTTGGTCTCAGAGGGACTGCAATCAGTGGGCGCATACACAGACATGATGAACAAGCATCGGAGCTTCAGTTTGTTGTTGTTGACACGAACAAAACTGTCCAACCAAACTACACACAAACGACTGCTGACTGGAATTCAGTCTAGCAGTGTACGCTCAGCTTTCATGCTTAGAGCAGTCCCAACGCCGGTCTGACCACAAGCTCTACACACCGAATCACCCGACACGCGAAGAATGAAATGAGAAACTAAGGTTGTATCTGGGGTGCGGAGAAGTGGGGTCTTGAATGCGTGTTCCGGAGATACAGCATACATCTATTTTAAAAGTTTCAGGAGTTCTAGCGACAGCAGCCTGCTATCCTATCTGACGTAGCGTGTGAACGGTGAAGGCAGCCAAGTTAAGTGAACATTTAGGTGTGAGAAGTGCATTGAATTTATATCCGACTCTTGAACTACTGCTTTTACCAGAGTCGCAGTTACCCGTGGCGTTTTGCATCGATCTTAAATTAAAAGAGGGAAAATTGGTAAGCCCTTCACAGGCGACGAATAATTTTCCGGATAAGCTAATATGGGAGTAAATTTGTTTCCTTAATGATTTATTGTTTTTCGGAATACAGTTTGGGTAAATAATTCATGTGTTCCATCGAGCACACGGTCTTTTTCCGATGCACGCTGTCTAATTCTGATTAAATCTACGGTAACTACATCAGTAAACAAATTGAAGCTACTTGGAGGAGATAAATAGGGGTTTATTTTGACAGAAATTTTGTTTGGAGATAAGTTGGACCAGACAGGAAGAGATTCAGCTTGTCAGGACCGAACGAGATTCAGAGTGTATCGAGAAAAAACGATGCTCCATTTTGGTGTTTTAGGCGAGAAAATATGATGTCACTAAACTCGGCGTCGTCGATAGAAAATAATGATCAGCCAACGTTTCCGTTGCCATGCGCAACCTTTCTAGAAGTGGTTTGTAAAGCCATACTGTAAAAATGCATTGAGAAAGATTAGCCACGGTAAACGAAACGTCGGCTAATCATAATTTTCCACTGAGAAAGCCGTGCTATCGACATTATATTTACTCGCTGGAAAGGGAGAGAGTTTCAACCGAGGAAGAAGTTATTTGGTCTAAAGTTTATAAAACGCGCAGTCTGTCTCTACTTATGCACTGATACGATAAAATACGGTTGAGAAATTCACCAATCACGAATACTTCATACATGCAGAATCATAGGAATGGAAAAAAACGATGAACGAATTATTCGTCTCACTGTAGCGGCGATACTTTAAAACAGGTGCATTTGAGTGCAACTTTGACGCGAGACAGGCTCATGAGGACCAAACCATTCGAGTCCCAATCGGATTCCTGCCTATAGGTACCACAAACGATGAAACCACATTAGTGTTGATTGTTAAAAATTCGCACATTGCACTGTTCGTTATCATGCTGGACCTACTGTGTGACCTTGTGCGATGATTCGGAAGAAGTCTTAGGATGTCGTCTATCGGTTATTCTTGATAGTGTAATGAGTTTAAGAGACAATGGATGTATACCTTTTATGATGAACTAATAAGCGTGCCATGAAATGCAAAAAAACCTATGAACTGCTTCAAAAGTGTTTCAAAAAGAGGAGGGGAAATATCCGAACAGTATTCAATGAAATTATCCGTTAGCGATTCATCTTTCTGCAGTGCTTGGCCAAATCGGAACAATATATTACTTTTGTAATTCTGAAACGAGAACTACGCACGAGAAAATCGTCACGTGTCGCGTACGCAACAACCAGAGATGTCGGACGAAATTCAGTTTGTTTACAGGACATCCTTAGAGCATCGAAAATGGGACGTTCAAATTTTGTGTTGTTGAATACACGCTAGTTTACACTTGCAAGTGTGCACAGAGTTACGACCATAAAATTTGTCACACAAGTGACCGTGCCAGTATATAAACACAGGGCATTTGTCTACTATTCAGTATCAAGATGCCTTACCAGCTTGTTTATCTTGATTTGATAGCGTTCTGGAAGTATTCTACCAAGGCGAATTTATGAATTAAAGGCCTATATGCACATCATCCCTAGGCTCAAAACAATCAATGATCAATGATCGAATAATGTTTTTACTTCCCTCTCTCTGTATGTGTACAAATGTAAATAAAAAAAGCACACCAGTGTGAAATCAAGCACGGCACTTAGGCTACAAAGCCAAAATATGTCGAAGTACAACAAGCGGGATAAGTGGTTAGTAGTGAGAAATGGATAAATGCTATTTTTCGTTCTATCACACTTTACTTCTGATAAGGGGTTTTCCGTATTTATGTGTTCCGGAAGTTCAACAAGAAGGATGTACAGTATTCGCTACTGACTTCTGATCTATATTCTTTGACGACAGTCCCTATCCACTGGAGCGCAACCAGGAAGGCGGAAAGCATCAATCAAAACTAATGCTGATGTCAACTTTTTCATACACCCCCCCTCCAGCCAAGTCGTGGCCTGACCGTCGTGTCGCTTACTCCGGCCTTATCTAGCATGCGCGAGTGAAGCACGGAAAAATATACGATGGGCAGGCATACTCAAAGCATGTCCAAGCCATTGGAGATGGTGTACTGCGATAATCTAAGGCAAAGGGCCGCTATGTGTATCCGACACAGGACGATGTTCCCATTGGACACGATAGTTGTTTCGGAGAAAACGGTTATTATACACAAATAACCGCCTCTTCGCGAAGCAGTCAGGTGAAGCAACCGTAAAGCAAAATGCTGTGAACCGCAGAGGCGTACACCCGTCCCTTAAGGTGAAGGTGGATTTAACGGCAACGTTACAGGTGTCGTAGGTTGGTGAGAGTTGCTTCTGCTCTCGCTATTCATGACGTGTTCTTCTCCCTAACACCATCTCCAGCTGTTAATAAGCTCCAGATGGATTTAAAGTCATCGACTACTGATCCTAGAATCGGGTGAACGCAGGCAAAATGTCTTGGAAGTGTCAAAGCGCACACTCGTATAAAATGGGTAATCTGACAGCGATTCCCTACGGCGGTAGAACACTCCAACTCTGACGTAAGTTCTGACCACCAGATTTCGCGATCCACGAGCAGACTTACACTGATTTCACGTCGTATTACGAGTTGCGTTTAGACTACCCTTGATTGATGACGGGATTTGCCGGTGTCCGCCGACAGAAATCCAGGGTTTTTCAGCGGAATGTAGGGCGTTCTTTATAAGCCATCAGCGCTGCTTGATGTTGTTAGATTGAATTAATACTGGCCGTTTGACTAGCGCGCTTTGAAAGACAGATAGACGGGCTGATTGGAACAGTTCATTTTCATACTGCTATAAAAATGTAAGCTGGATCGATCTAAAGAGTTGAAAACTTGTCTGTCTCAACGGTCTTTAGATACAAACAAGCGGTAGGATGTCCAGACCATGAAAGCATAATCATTCTCACTGTTTAGGACGAACAAAAACTAGTTTGTTCATCTTTATGCCTTTTGGGCTTCAATTTACTTCACTTCCGATTTGATCATGCCTCCTGGTGACCGACAAAATCAAAACCAAGGCACCCAATTGGTGGTGGTTAATGTTTGAAAGAACTCAATTTAGTCTTTTTTAGTTCTTCCAACCGTTTACCTCGTATTCTTGCATTGTGCTTTTGGGTACCACCTCGTGGTATCGTCCAGATCTGGGCAGAATGAACGGAAGCATTAAATGAAAGAAAGAGTTGAAAACAAAGTAATGAGCGAAAGTCACGAGAACAAAGGAAGAGCACAAGGGCAACCGCTCCACTGACTATGACACCCCAAGCGAACCAAAAGTGACGGAAATCCCGATAGATCTGTTGAGAGACCCGCAAAAGCAACCAAAAGCGAACTCGAGAAAATTCATTGTTCAGAACGTTGTTGCAGTATGATAATTTGGAGGCTTTGGCTTTCGGTGAAGAAATGCCAGTTAGGTAATACAATCTGGTACAGCTCGACGTTATATAAATATTGAATCGTTTAGTGTACCCCGTTGAATGGAGCGGATCGGGTGTTGCTATCCGAATTAACATTTGTTGTCTATCTACTGAAAAATCGTTTTGCTGTGGGTTAGCTATCGAACCCATTTCATCACCTTCTGTCCAACTTATTGAAAAGATCTGAGCGTAAATGTTCCGTTGGAGATATACGCCCAAACAATACACCACAGCTCAGTTCGAGTGGCAGATTTGGTGAATCTGTTACGCGGTATGTTCAGTAGAGGCCAGTCTGCTTCACCAACCACGAATCCAAGATCTTCATTCCTCTACACCTTACGTTATGTTACCGTAATCTAATAGAGAACGACGTTAACTGAGATAGAATTAGACAAAGTAGATAGTTGATAAGATAAAAGAATCGTAAAAATACATGCTCCAGTGTCAAAACAAACACCGAAACATTGACTGATGAGGCTAATTGACAGTGGTCAGCTGGTCATCATGGTGGGCCTTTAACTCTTCTATTCCTGAAGTTGAACGGTGCTGCCGCTTCCGTCACCCCCGTTGGCCTCGTCACCCAACTGCCAGAGCCTAACTGATCGCAACTTGCTTCCTGAAATATTGTACCAATGTTATATGATAAAATGAAAGTAAATACTAAATTAAAATAGGAATTTTTCATGCGGCAAGCCAGTTTGAACAACCAGTAACTGTACACTAGGTGTGGCGGATGTGTCTGCTATTTCTCAGAAAAAAATATCACTTGAAAACCAAAGGATTACGGATTTGTAAATGACAAGAAGGGAACTATAAATGATAGAATCATGCAGAAGTGAAAGAAATCGCGGAAGTTTGTCTGTTCGGGAGCGCGCGTGACAAGTTTCGCTCATCACAACCTCGTTAGCCCTGGTGGTTGACCTAGTGACACATTTCGTGCTTCCAATATTCTTTGTCTCATCTAATTACTACTGAGCTCAAAAAAATAAAGGCATCACCTCGGAAACATCGTTGTCCCTATATTGCAAATCCACAATGGCCAGGTTTTTGAGAAACACGGATGAACTTCAACAGTTAATGCATTGTATATCCGACCCGTGATAGAAGATCGATTGTCACGTCAGTGCTGTAGATTCTTGGGGACCACTTGCATCCCTTGTACTAAGAGTTATTTGCATGCCGTTCACACTCCTGACCACATTCAGCATGCAGACTTATCTCCTCAAGTATAAATATCCATCGCAACTCTACAGTGCCTCTTTTACCACGTGTTCTAGTTGAAAAATGGAAGTAACCGAGGAATTTCGCATGGATCTCGGTGGATGGACCAGATTTTCTCTGCATTGTGTCTTCCTACCCATTCCGAAGTGATAACAGTTAGTTGCTCTCTTTCCTGGTTGAAATGTGAGTTCGTTAACTTATCGAAGTCCTCAATACGAAACAGATGACAGAGAAGGCTTGGAATCCGAGCGCATCTTTTGGTCAACTTGAGGTTGCTTTATCTAATCTGTGACCGATAAATGAAATACAGAACGATGTCAGATGAAACCCGCCGTACAAAGTGCTTCCATGATCTAAAATCGGGAGGTAAAATGGGGGGGGGGTACCCCATGAAGAATTGTTACCTAAAGAGATAAGCATATTCATGCTACCCACAGAGATGAGTATTTCAGTTGGATAAACTCAGTCCTGCAGCAGCTATTTTACTACTTTTCAAATCAAATTCAAATAATGCCAATACGAATAGGGATAAAAACTGTTTACTCTAGTTATTGAGTACGTCTTCCTGAAAGTTTATTTCCCCGTCCGATTGTTTTCCTCCCATTTGGTTTGTCATCAACAAAGGTTGCCGTTGGCAGCACAACTAGTTGGCAACCTAATTTTCGTCACCATGGTATTCACTTCACACTAAACGTGTTTATCCTGACATAAAGGTCAAGTCCACTCTTTTTATTGCTCAAAAAGCAGCTATTCTAGGTCCGAAAAAATCTGTTTATCTTCACAAGTTCAGTATCCTCGCCCAAATATCGAGATAGAACGAACAACATTACAGAACTTCAACCACTTGCTAGAAAACCAGTTGACAAGGTAATTTGTCTAGACCAACAGGACGTGTCTCGAAATGTTCTCAATTTCCAAATTATAATGGATATGGGTTTTATTCACAGCTTGGCTCTTTGAGCTTCTGATTGCCGAGTTTATTGTTTATGTGTTGGCTATTTACAGCATCAACTGTGCACCGACAAGGCTGCTGCTACTTTTATTGAAGCGGTCGGCACTGCTGACGCTGATGCTTTGGAAGACAATGATGACGATAGTGATCATATTGATGATTTGGTAGATTCAAATGATGATGACTCTGTTACTAATGATTTAGATGATGATAATGGAGAGGATAATAATGCTGCTGTGATGGATGGTGAAACGTTTAAAACCTAAAGACTAATCTTGATCTTTTTTACAGGCCGGAAGAAAACCAGTTTTCGGTAGAGTGCTTACATTCGTTACACATCAAAATTTCATAGGAAAAAATTGACTTAGAATGTATCGTACGCCTCCATCGCCATAGAGAGGGATTCGTTTACAGAGGAAGATTTTATGTTCAGTACAGTCCGGGCAAGCAATCAAGACTTGTCAAGAGTCATATCTTGGCCGCAGCCGAGGCCGTGAGCATTCGACTCTACAATCCTCTTCTGTGTGCTCAGAAACAATTTGTACAAGCACCTAAACTTCCATGGCCCACTTCTTGTGCCCGAACACGTGTGCAACCACTCGAACATTCTTCACTGTGATCAATTTCACATGCACACACGCACACCTGCACAAACAGATTTGGACGATCATTCCCCTTTGATGTTTTGAGTCATATTTAATGTTATGTATTGGTATGGATAATAATAACTAAAAACGAGCTTGTTCGCCACGCTGTTGTGTTCTCAGTGTGTTCTGTGGGATTTTTCATACAGTTGTTTCAACTAATAACTTTGAAGTACTTTGCTCTTGTATTGATCTTGACCGCTTTCTCGTAGCATTTTTCAGCCGAGAGTGAAATAAGTCGAGGCATAAAGGGAAATAAATGGAAAAAAGTGATTAGTTTGTGGACGAAGAAAGAGTTCAGATGTGACTGCGTCACTGGCCGTGGATATTCCAGAAAGCAAACAAACAGCTGAGCAACAAGACAAAATCAATTTCTACCGGATCAGTTATAGTCCGGGAAAAGTGGGTGGGTGTACGAACATTAACTGGCAGTCAGGAAGTGGTGAAGAGTGACGCATGTTAGTATTTGTTCGGATCAATAACGATTGTAGGTCTTACCCAGAAAAACAGTTAGGAAAGAAGCCTGAAATAGATAGCACAACTAGGTCACCTGACAAGCTGAACTGCGGGTTGATCACGTGAGTGTATCGGTGTAGAGAGCAGAGGTAGAGAGGTCTTTGCAAGGCGGACGAGGCCACGCGTTAACTTAACTTATTGACAGAAGACAATACAACCAGGGAATCAGGAGAATATGAGTCACAGCGTGGATCATCTTAAGCAGACGAATGCGCAGACAACCACCAGCAGATTATGGACGCGGTTGGTTTTATTTCAGTTGAATCCGAGACAAAATCAAAACTGTTGGTTTTTGGAGAAACTTTCCAGGAAAGGATCCGATTCAGTCACTTTTTTATCGTTCGACTTGTCTCAAGTGGCATTTAGGCGGAACAATATGCTCACTAGGCCCAAGTTAGCTGTACACACAGAACACACGAACTAAGGTTGATTAAATAAAATCCCTAATTTTGAACACTTTTGTGGTGGAATGAAAATTTTCCAGAGCCGTGGCATCTGATGCAAAAATGAACTGTAGGGTAGCGAATAAATCTTGTAACCAAAAATATTTCTTAGTCCATCTAGTACTTGGTGAAATGCCAACACTAAACAACACTCTATTAGTGCACTACTTACAAAACTGGAGTAGTTTTTCCCCGTTCGGCGCTTGCCCATAGTCTCGGTCCCAAGTTTAACACAGCATGTGTCGGTCTTCATATTAACCGTCTAGCTACGCGTAAAAATCGATGTATAGTAATATGCAATGCAAACGTTGGTTATTCACTGAAAGGCGATGAGCTTGCTGCTCGGTTCTTCGTCCGGTTTACGGTGCCATCAGACCGAACTACGACGCGTGCTACCTCGGGCAAGAAACCGCCTGACCCTATGCTCACCTATTTAGTTTGTGTCGGAATGAAAGGAAATAAATAGACATGAAGTGAAGAGTTGAAAATAAAACAATAGAGTGAAAAAACGAAGCAAATAAATTAAATACCATAAATAATTTGCTCACCTTTTCATATAGGTTGGGGTGTGAAAGATTTCCTTATCAGCTGATTGGAAGAACTGAGAGCTCTGATAATGACACGGGAACGGAGGCGATCACATCGTTATCTTCTATTGATTTCGACTATTGGAGAAGGCATGCATGCACATACGGCCAAACACTGTACAGCTCACGGTGACCAAAATGAAGTCTCTCTATTATTCCTCTGTCCTTTTATAACCGTACACGTTTTCCATTTGACAAATTTATCCCTTATTTATATCAACCGTAAGCGACGTTGTATCCTCAAAGTGCACTTTACAATTTTTTTTCTGTGCGATGAAATGACTGACGGCTCTATGTCTATGATGATGGTGGGGATGATGATGATGATGATGATGATGATGATTTGCCTGATATGAGTGACCATGACTTCGATAACGATGAGGGTTTTGTGCCCGGACATCTTGGAAAACTCTGAAACCAGCTAGACAGAAATCTGTCCTAATTCACTCCTTTCTCTAAATATATTACACAGTGAAGTGAAAGGTGAAGGTTAATTTCATCAGCGATTGTGTCCTCGATAAAAGCATTTCTTGCATGAGAGAACAATGGGAAAAATCACCAGCTGGGAAGTTCACTCAAGGCAGAATGATAATAACAACAATGGTAATAGTAGTATATTCATATAGTTAGACGGTGAACTAGGTTAACATATTTCGCACGATGTGAATATCGTGTCAACGTTGGACAGTACCCCTACTGGCCTGACTAAATACTGAATTAATCGGGGATCAATGCGGTTTTCTGCAATGTGAACGGCTAGTTGCACTGTGTGGAAACACCCACTTTCGTTGCCAGTCGTACGGATTCCAGTGGCGCCGGTTGACCATTGATTTCGGCATGTACTTTTTACGAGACGATAATTCATTTGATATTCGACCAATAAATGAGATGGAGATTAAAAAAATAATAAAAAATGCTTGCCTTTTTAGTCGCTCTATCGTCAGTGATGCTATTTATTACAGTCTACCTGAAATCTAAAACAGGACTTGGTAACTCGAATATTCGAGATTTCTCGGATATCATGTAGTTACGAGTACTACATAATTGATTCGCACTGATTCTGAATTGGATCTTGAACTAACTATTCAGATTTACAACCTAATTGTGAAATTCACATTCAAAAAAGAAAATTTCTTCCGCAAGTATTTCAACAAGATACGAGCCGCAACAGTGTTGTACTTATTTGTCCCATATGGACGGGGACAGGTAAACCATGAACAGTTGTAATTGCGCATATGGTACAGTTCATCGACCATTCACTTTGTGTTTGACCATGAATCCATGTGAGCTGTGAATAAAGAATCAACAGTTATCGCTGCTTCGCGAGGGCTTTCTTCTTGTCTAGAGAGGTTGTTCATTCTTTTCTGGCTCTGAACACGAACAAAATAACGGCGGTTCGTCCCACTCCATTCCACCCCTTTCACTTCTGGAACACAGAGATAACAAACGTGTTTCCTTGCCAACTTTCTCCCGTACGCTAGTCTATCTAAATGAACGAACTGCGAGATGATCCAATTACGATAAAGGATCGGTCGATCGATAAAAATCGACGTTATCATATAAGAGTTCATTGGCAAAATTACATTTTGGAACGCATCTGACGAATTCGCCTACGGAAGTTAACTCAAGATTGGAACGTCAGCGGTGCGCTTTATGGACATTATTATCACTAATATTATTAGTATTGCTATTTACATTCGAATTTGAAGAATTTCTGCGGCTCGCCAATGGAACAGCATAATCATTTGCGACGTAAATGAGCGGAAAACGGATTGGTCCGTTTCAACTAGTTGATGATTATGAAATTGTTTTCATTATATAATGTTAGTCAATAATTCATGAAGGGGGTCTCGGCCAATTAAGGGTTCCCATTTGGCGACGGGACCGGTTGCAGCGGCAGCGGCAGCGGTTCGAGGATTTGAACCCCTCGGAGGGTAGAAGCATCCGAAGCTCATCACACCGTGACCGCTTGACTACCCCCGGTGACATATACTGCCGACAATACCGATCACCGAGTCATCGGGGATAGTGTTTTGGGATAAACTAAGTCAAAGAGTCGTTATTCTCACCAAACACACAACGGAGAAGCTTGTCAGTAATCACTAAAGAAATTCTTTGAAAATTTCCGTTGTCGAATACAAACAGCGCCTCGGCGTCCTCAACGCGGATTGGCCAAGTGTGGCAACAATTCAACGGAACCCTACAATTCGAGGTGTTTTAAATCCTCCCCCTACGAGTGCTACTGATGTCTGGGCAGCCTCAAGGGGTAGCAGGTTGATGAAAATGGATCTGACCTTCATGATTGTTCTTGACTCCTACAAAAGCTACCCTAGCGGGACTGATGAAAACAGTTCCGGCTTAAAGTAATGCACAACTGATTTGGGCTGCTTCGAATGCTTAGTGCATGCTCCTTGATAAACTTCTTAAACGCTACCAAAGATGGGCACTAATTTGTAGACGGGGTAAACGTGATTCATTGTGTTTTGGAGAACTAAGACGATTAAAAGCCCCTGATTTATCAACTCGGCAGTAGGGTTAGCTCTGTACATTGGGTGATTTTCAAAAACATTTGGAAATAAACAACAAGCCCCGTCTACGAAAACTGAAATTTTTCCTGCTAGAAAGTTACGTAAAGCAGAGCCCATTATATCTTGAAGGATTTGTGACGTTTAATTTAGGATCTATGCCTTGGGAAAATTCACAAAAATATATTCAGATGTAATAACCTTAAAGTTAGCAAAGAAGAGATTCAAGAGCCGCAAATGAGGAAAGTTCTTCTCTGTACTAGCAGTGAACCATTGGAACAGACTCTCGAACGAAATGCCATACATACGAACAGCTGCGGATTTCAAACAACAACTGAATGGTGTCCGGTATTTCTCTCCTTCTCGTCTAGGATTCTAACTTGAGCACAGAAAACACCAGCAAAAACCATGACGTCGATAGAGCGCAGGCTGCAGGGCAGTCGAGAAAAATCTCGATGGAATTCGTTGTCAGCCTCAGGAGAGCTACATTCAGTTGGGGTATACACAGAAACGACAAACAGGCATTGACGCTTCAGTCTAGTGCTGTTGACATACACAGAACCATTCAACTGAACCTCACACAGACGACTGCTGACTGGGATCCAGTCGAGCAGTGCATGCTCAGCTTTCATGCTCAGAGCGGTGCCAGCGCCAGTCTGACGACGAGCACTAGGCACCCGACACGCGAAAAGGAAAACGAAAAGCCGAGTTTGTAGCTGGGGAGCGAATTAATAACAATGAATTAGGGTCTTTATGCATGTTTTGGAGACGCAAAACACTTCTGTGTTCGTTTCAAGAGTTCTAGCTAAGGCAGCCTGCTTCCCCGTTCGGCAAAGTGTCCGGACTTTGAAAGCGGCAAAGTGAACAGAATGTTGGGGCCGTAGAATCGGTTCTTTTTTAACCCCTGTCTCCAAGTTGCTACTCTTATCGAGAGTTAGAGGTTCAAGGTCACGACTCATTGTGGCCTCCTATCCATTCAAAAATGGGATGCACATGATGAAGAGCAGAGAGATAAAAAAATGTTTCCTTAGGGACCGCTGGAAATTTTTGGTTATATCATACTTTTCAGCTACCCACACCGCAGAAACGGAGCCTTTGACTCGAAAGTCTGACCCACAAGGTAGTGGGGCATTAATTCAGCACGAGAACGTGACTGAAGCACTTATGAAGGAACTTCTTCTGCTCTGTCTGGTGAGACTTGATTGTTGCACGCATTTTGTCTTATTTTTGCTGGTGCTTTGTTATCAATCTGCTTTTCGGATTCGTCCCTTAGTCCCTCATCGTCGATAAATGGACTAGTCACGCTAGCTGAATGGAACAGAACAGAAGGTAGTTATTACTTTCCTGAATCAAAATCGCCTTTTGTTTCTTGGGTCCCATCTATCGATTCGGCACAGTTTGCTTTGGTGGTACACAGCGATTCACCGTGTTTCCGGCTTGTTACCACTCCTGACCGATTAGGACAATGTGTGGTTCACGACTCCAAGTCTCATCCTTAATAGTGCAATGGGGCTTTGTGACCATGAGGTACAGCTCTTTTATTGCACTCATGGGCAAGCATTAAATTAAAAAAAGTATTTCAGGTTCTGAGTTGTTGATATGATCAGCTAGGTGCTGATTAGCCTTCATCCTATTGGTAAAGATGGCTCCAGTCTGGTCGTAGTTTCGAAAAGGCTAATGTTCGTGTACCTTGTGACTAACTCTGGCAGTGCCGACTTGTTGACCGAAGCGTAGAGTACGCGAAAACTGCCCCAGTTAATATCCTCACACTGCCGACCTATTAGTCGTGTTAACCGATTTGCTAATACGAAGGTGGACCAAGTGGTTACCCATATAATTTAACGTCAACGTTGGAACATCTGATTCCGAAAGCTCTTGCTGCGGTGAAACCGTTTACAGCAAACAACATAACTGCATCTCTGATGGGAATGAGGCAAATTCAGTTGGCAAAAATATAGTATGAAAAACGGCGCTTTCTCATTCAGTCGTCATATGTATGCTTCCACCTTTCCATTCTGGCTGTCTAACTATCTCCATCTCGCCTCGAGGACACGAATGTTCAGCAAGAGTTACTTCTTCATAATGTATCTTGAAAATCTGTTCGATTAGTCGTCACTTTGGTGCATATTAGTTTGTGTCGTGCCAGCTCAGCTGCGAATCACTTATTACGTTGGACAGTTACCAAAAAAGATAATTCCATTGAATTGAATTATTATCTACATTTCAAGCAACAAAGTCTTTGTAAGATGAAACTTTTTAAATGCTTCCAATGTGAAATCAAATCTGCTTCGCACATCAGTTGATAAACTTTAGAAGTGATTAGGTACGTAAAGAGAATAATGACAATGCTCGACAAAATCAGCGATGGTCTAGTGAGTCAATCTCTAATCATTTCTGAGGTTTCTGGTTTGAACCCCCAAGCCGTTCAATTTTGATGCTAGACAACAATCCAAATTTACCTGTTCGAAAGCCTTGCATAATGAAGCTTTCTGTGGCCTTCCTCTGCGAAATTTCCGATTAACGGTGATTTTGCATTCTCTACAATGGTTTAGGTGGCCCAAAGTTTAGCCACAGTACTTTCACTGCACTTTACTGCACCCCTACTCGTAAGTATGGAGTAAACCATATCTTTATGAGTTTCTGGAATCATCATGGGGAAAGTAAAATTATAAGGGAAGAAAATTATTGATCATCAGGTGAAAAAAGATCAATAAAATCGTCATCAGAATAATCAACAGCAAAAAACGTATTGGTGATACATATTATATTATTCTTCCAAATTATTATTATTACTATTATTATCATGGACGTGTGAGTAGTGGGAGACTAAATATTTCGTAATATGATTCATTATGCAACATAAACGGTGAAGTGTTATTAGTATCACTATGTTTATTACCTCTGATCATCCAAGTAATCATCATTACTTTCATGGAAATAATATCATCCAGATTTCCCATAAAACAACAACAGCGTTGTCGTAGAGAGAATATTTTGTTTGGTACACCATGCACATCAACTTTTGATGAAGAGACTGTTAATTTGTTTTTTTAGAAGAACCTCTGACGACTCTCATCACATGTTTTGGTTATCGTGTCGTATTAATCAAACGTCCATTGTGTAGACGAGTTTCACGGTTAAATGCAAAACGCAGCAGCCGGTGGTGGTCAAACGGTCATCATGGTGGAATTTATACCCCCTTGTCCCGCGTTCGAATCTCGACGAGGCCGTTAGTCATCTCCCCCGACTATCAGCCTCTGATTGGCCGTGACCCCATTCCTGAAATTTGCACCGCTGTCGTGTAATGTAAAGAAAGTAAGCGAGAGAAATACTACTTATTATAAGACTTCTAGCAAAAAGGGATGAAAAAGTGAGTCCAGGTGTTCTTCTCTGTGTACTACTGGCCCATTAGTGTAGGTCTGTGAAGGACGAGCCCGAGGGTTACGAGGCGGAAATTACACGGTGATCAAATTTTCTGTAATGTAGCTCATTATCATGTATTTCTCTAACAGATGCTGTGTGTTATGCTATTGCTATTTTTAGAGTTGGCTTTATGTGCTTGAAAACTCCTCTAGATGAGCAGAAAACCTTTATGGGTGGAAATGGCTAGTTCTGCTACTCACCTTACGGTTGCGCCTTTCTTCAGTGTTCTATGCCTGGTTGATCTCAGCTGTTTATTAAATGAAATGGAAATTGTGTTCAACTCCATCTTTCATGTCTAAGAAACATGTCCCAAGTTTTTTTGGCATAATGAGCTTGAATGCTTCATGTAACATTTCGCATCGGATATCCACTAACATTTGCCTAATTTCAGCACTGCTGCTTCGCCATTCTTACCGAAATCGAGAGCTACTACGAAAACGCCCGAGCCAAAACAAGAGGTTATGTTTGTTTGTCTTTCCCAATTCTTTGGCAGCTTTTGAGACTGACAGAAGAACTGACTTAGCTAGTGCATTGTAAGCCCAACTCTCGGTTGACGAACAGATGCAACGTTGACAGCAAAGACGGGCTAGTTTGACACCAGGACCAGATTCAGTTTTAACAATCACTAGCCAAGAACCAGACGCGATGGTTTTGGCCACTACTTCTTAGCAAAAAATTCACTTGGAAATTAAAAGAGGTGAGGAAATGAAAAAAAATGAGTAAAAAACTACAAATAATGACGTGAATACAAGAGCACCACTTTTCGCCCCACCCGGGTGTATCTAGCAATACATGTTGTCGTTGAGTCAGTGAATATCTAATAATCTATCTGGGAAGCCTAACGGGCCTTACATGCAGCCAAACGTTTGTTTTCCAATATTCGATCTTTGGGTAAAGTACAGGTGTCCACACGGGTTATGTGTAATGATTCCACTGATTATCCACAAAAAGATAAAACAGAACGTGCACAAGATTTAACCTGTGAGCTAGGCATTCACATTGGTCAATATTATCGTTCGATATCTGTTTGAAGTACCGTCAAGTAAGTTTCATGGGACTGGAGGCTTTGACAAGATGGTGACGAGAAAACTGTGGAAATCAATGACCATGTTGACCTGCCACTTCGCCTTGTTTGTCCCATGATTGAAGTCAAACATGGATTATATTGATGCATTACTTATCACGCATTATCAATGCTCAATGTATCATGTGCAACCATGGGAGCGCTGTACAGCTATTTCATTCTTTTCATGAATCATCAGTAGTGCACATCCACCAAGCACCCCCCCCCCCACTGGGACTCGAACACGGGGTAAAAGATTGTGAATCGAGGACCCATCTACCAGGCTGGCTGTCGATAATTTGCTGAACACATACCCTACATGATACGCCATTTATTCAACCGCCTTATAACAGTCGGATATCACGTTCACGTATTACTAGGGGTGTCATAATTGTTATCCATTTGTTCGCGTCATTCCTTTTTTATCCATTTTTCCATTGTGCCGGAAAAGTTTGCTTTTATTCAAGGCACAACAATCCTCATCTTTGTTCGACATCTGATCATCAACGATTCTATGTATTTTCTGGTTTGGTTTCAGTCAGCAGAAACTACGCAGAACAACGTTTTGCAGCTAATTAATGGTAGCACCAATGCTCAAGTCCCCACGGGAAATCATGCAGTCATCGCATAGCAGCTGTTACGTCCAGCTTGTTAGCATTCATCAGTTGACGAAACCGCAGCTCGAACCTGAGTGCATGATTTTGAGTCGGTCTACTTACCAATCGACCATCCGAACTGAGCCTCTACGGTTTGCTTCAACTCAACAATAGGAGATGTATCACCCACTGACTTCAAATAATTACAAGCCGATACCCGAACGGTGATCAATTCCTAATGATAAATGTGATTCCAACCGAGTCTACCCTAGGAATTGAACCCGGGTTGAACGATTGTGAGTCGAACACCGAACGATCGCGCTACCCTGAATGGCTGTCAGTAGTTTGTTAAAAAATGACAATACATAATTTAGCGTCTTTCCGTCACTGACTTTTCCAAAGCAGCAAACCGTTTCACGCACGGCGATCGAGTTTTAAGATGAAAAACATTTTTGTAAGGATCTATGTTCAACAAAAGTATTCTGTTGCTGAGATCGACTCACGGAGCTTACTATGCTTACTATGTGGGAATAAGCAGTGAAAAGATGAAACTGCTGTACAGTTTTTTCATGGTTCTCAGTGGTGATTTGAGCGTTCGTACCGCACGGTGAATCATAATGTATAGATCCAACCTCTGATCACATGTCCAAAGAGCAAACTGAATGATTTTTCGCACAACTAAGCAAAATGATATGTGCTTACTTCCATGGCATTATTACTCCGTGATCGAAACAATGTGAACTATGAGGTGTGGCTGCGACTTTGTACGTGCAGAACTTACTATTGTCTACATGTGCATTAAGTATCAGGAGAGTCTTAATCCAATTTGCATAAATTCCCTATCATTCACAAGCGGAACAGTGTTTCAACCGAACTACAGCCACCAAGTAACCAGGCAAACCGCGCACTGAACATCAGTCATATATGAATCCGAGACAACTAGAGCAAGAAAGTTTTTTTTTTAAGTCGCCACTTTCTCCATGGTACTTATACTGTTTTCCCGCAGTGGAATAGCAAGTTTGTTTCTAGGAATAGGTTACACTGTTCAATTACTGTTGCTTTTTTCTAAAAGGTGCTACTTAAAAAAGACTTCTAATTTCCTCTCGGTCATCGGTCCAACTTTTGTTTACCCAGCATGGTCTAAAATTGGTGAAGCTGGTTGGGAGAATAGTTCAGTTTGGTTTATTCAACCATTAACCTCGCACTTCTGCACTCTGATTTCGGTTGTTAACTCCTAGCATTGTTGAGTCAAGGCCGAAAAGAATAGAAGCCTGAAGTGAAAAGGAGCAGAAAGAAAGCTAAAATGCGGAAATCACACAGATGGCGAAAGAGTTCAAATTCAACCACGCCGCTGGCCGCGACATCTTGCCATATCACTTTGTTTTCAACCATCTGGTAGGCGATTCACGCGAGCCCCAACCCCCAAGTCTAATACAAACCACCTGGCTAAGTCCACTGGTCAAGCTTTTCATACATCTGCTATGTTATGGACCGACCACCTCGATTAACCTTCCAATCACTACCTGCCTCAGAGAACAGTGTACGCCGAGGAAGTCTACCGGTAGGTATGCGTCCAAGCTACCCTAACCTATTTGGGTGCAGCCCTTATTTCAGTGAGTGACCGCTGGTTCCTAACACCTCACGTCTTACTTCAACATTGGTGATGCCGTGCTCCCGTCATATTCGGGAAATGCAATGGAGAAATCAGTGCTCGAATACCGACCGTCTTCCCTTATCTTCTGTCCTTAAAGGACACGTTTGTGAACCGTATAAAAGAACCGATCTAAACGCTGCAGCAAAATTTAATGCGGTTGATTACCTATCTTAATGGAAACTTTGAATACAGGTTTATGTGTGGGTCAGGGGAAATTGGTGGTCCTCGATTACAACGACACTAAGCGTTGATTTGTCTCATTATCGACCGTAAGCGTGATGCTGAGGAAGCTGTGGGAAGATTTCTAATTAAAAATCCCCGGGAAAGAGACAACCTTTTCGTCGACTCTTCTCAGTCGCCTGAGCAAAACAATCTGAAATTTATACAAACAGAGTTTGCAGTTGTAATAGAGCACTTACTTTAAGCAAAAAGGATTTTAGATCCAATCTATGAAGCTCGATGGAACTTGCTTGTATACTTCAAAAACCGTACTGTATTGTGTGACTTTTGCAAACTCATTTGCTTAGAAAATAATCGGTCAAAATCCATACCGTTCGGATTTCACAGGATTACTGTACAACTCGGTTATTACTCTCTTTGGTTATCGACATGCTAGCAAAGTATGGAGCACGAAAATTCTTATAAATGCCAGTGTGAAAGGGGATACATAGGAAATTAAAGCGTGTTTTCAAGTAGGCGTATCTGAAGGTGAAACTCGGTGTGTAACCAGTGCGTACTGTCCCGGAGTATCTTGTGAGTAAAGCTTATGAGCGATTCAGTTTTCCTGTGGATCAGGTGAAAGATAGGCTACGCCATAGAGATTAAGCAAACGCGACTGATTACCGTTGGACCGTTTATTGTAACTGTGCAATGTTATTTCAGAAGACCAACGGATACCACAAAATACTAGTGAAGTATGTTAGGGAGAACACACCGATAGGCATTAGTAGACACGATTGAATGTGCAGCCTGCAATCGTGTGAGCGTGCAGTTGTGGAAAGGCCAACTTTGCAGTTTTGTAAAATATTATTGAAAGTGCCTAGACCACCAGAGGTTGTTGTTTATTGTTATCCCCGGGTGCTTGACGGAGTCGACTCTAGAAAAGGAACCGTTACTTTGAAGTCCAAGTCGGCGAAACAACTGTTTTTCAGTAATTCATTCTCAGGCCATTTACAGATTACATAGTAGACATTAGACAAAAGATCATGAACACAGACACGGAATAAACACCAATCATGGGCAGAGGTTTGTCAGTCAAATTATCCTCATCATGTAATTGGTTTATCTAGCTGACGCCCTCTAGGTAGCTGGACGATAGATTCATGCTACCTTGGTCAACCTTGGGCCATGGGAGTTGGAGTGCCCGGACCAAACGCTTTTGGGCTTACAGGTCAGGGGTCAACTTCCTTATTCCGATTGCCTCGGATATCGCTAGAGTGCGCAACTGAATTGTTACTATTTTTCACATTGTCTGTGAGATGAGTTAGACGTGAAAGACGGAAGATGCACTGCCATGCATTGCAATGCTCTGTGAGATCAGACTGGATGGAAGAATGCCAAATAATGGAAAAATTTTCTCTAAATGATCAGAAGAGTCTCATATGAAGTGATGCGGAGCGAAATCCTGCGCCTGATTTGAAACATTAGCAGGAGAGGTGGCATGCATATATCTTATGTAAGTGAAAACTAGATATGTGAAAAGAATGGCGCCGCCATGTACTTCGGAAGTGATCAATGTTTTAGAGGATTTTTTCCAACTTGGTGCACTGCTTCCTTTCAGTGAGGTAATTATATAGTCAGGCCGGCAACTGTTGTGGTCATTCAGAAGATTCCAGTTGGGCGAGGAGTCAGAGAGACTGACAGACTTTACTTTGTTGCTCATAGATTTACACATAATGTAACGGCCAGAGTGGAGGCCGCCATCTCGTTGTTCGTTTAATGTAAGTGTTGGTGCCGTTGATACACTTACTGAGCCTCGGCTCATTGAGTTTTTCCCTTTTGTGCTTTTGCAGATCACACGTGCTACCCTCATCGGAAGAACATTGCCCCTGCCTGTTACAATAAGAGAAACGAGGAAGCGCTCATCTTCTAGAGCGCATCTCTTTTGTTTATAGACAGACTGGAAAGAGTCATGAGGGACTTTCGTTGGTGAGTACATGCGTTTAAGGTTAGTCTTTTCAGTCAGTTCCAGCGTAGCAGATGTTGAGTATATTGGACGAAAGTGTTTCATGATGACTGTTGTTCAAAATCCGCCTAGACAACCGTGAACCTGGTCAACCATAGAATTCTGTTTCACATATAGTTTATCACTTCACCTGCAGTTATGGTGGCAATTACATCGGCAAAACAAATCAGTGATTCTCTTGATGGATCTCGGAACATATCCCCAAATAACTGATAAAACCAATGATAAAAAGCACCTATAGAGATAATCCTGGCCAAAATTCCGGATCACTTCTAGTGAAACGTCTGATGACAGCCAACCAGCAAGTTAACCGGATTTCGGTTTTTGAACCGTAGCTGTTTAATTCCAATTCAAAGCTGTTAGCATTCCGCGCTGCTACGCTAATCCGATTGTATAGCTCTGCTCTTTGCGTGCAGAAGCTACAGACACGGTCAGTCCGCTTACTGCTGAGATTATTGTAATTCTCTATTGTATGGAAGTTAAAGTCTTATGTCTGTTCTTTGTAGTTGCCAACACCTTTTTGTATGAATTCCATGTTGTTTTATGTAGATAGCTGAGAGGAGCAAAAAAGGGATAACATATCCCAGCATTTGACTCCTTTCTGTACTGACCGATTGGGTCAAGGGTACTCAGTACTTCGAACATCCGTAGAGAAAGTGGATAGTCTCATCAACTGCACGAAGATGGACATTTAATCAGATAGCAGTTTTGAGGAAAGGTCAAGCGAATGTAGTCCCTGATCCCAGGCATGCTCATCGACAGAAGATGTAAAGATAAAAAAATTAAACGTGTTTTAGGTTTCGTGTTGTCTTCACGATAGCATTCATCTCAAGCAAGGGATTTCCCTTTCTTACAACACACTACATTGCAGCGTAATGTACGTCTTAAAGTCCTCCATGGTTATGGGTCCATTTTTACATACTGCTCTTTCCAAGTACGACCAAGGATAGAAGTCTAACGGATTTAAGTTTGGAGAGCTGGAAAGTCACTCAATTGATTCATCTCTTCGTATTCAACGTCACTCAAAAAGCCTGTCAATGTACTGGCAAGTGTATATCACGTAATGCGCCGGTATTCCATCTTGTTGGAACTATACCCTGGATTGTACGGCTGGTCTCACTGCATCCAGAATAACAACAAGAAAATTCTGTAGCAAAGTCAGATCCAAATTTCCTATTGAGGATGAATGAAAAGAAATCTGTTTGCTCCTGTGACGTTTCTGCGGAACAGATAAGGGACCGATAATTTTCCGTTCCAGTATTCCTGTCCAAATCATCACTTTGTTGTTGGACAGAAATCGACCGGCGAAAAATTGCCGTGGATTCTCTTGCAATCAGTAAAACTGTCTGGTTTGTATTCCACGTAGGCGAAATATGGCTTCATCGTTATACACGATGCATCGTAAAATATTGCGATTGAGGTATCAGGTGCAGAGGTGATGGTGACAGTCTAGGTCTATGGCGTAACCGTTGCACATGGCTTTCCTCCAATGGCCTCAAATTGTTTTCTCGTAGCATCCGGTGTACGGACGATCGCAACTGATCTCGTGGCCGGCCAGTGTTTGCATGTGTTGTTATAAGTAGCTTTGAACGCTTTCGCAAACTTCATGTGACAAACCTTCGCTGGTGGACGACTTCGGTCCATAGCACTTCTTTCTGTCCTAAACCGATGCCGTTTCTTCGCATTTATTCACTAGTCTGCGTAAAACTGTTGTGGTTATCGACCTTCGCCCCGGATATTGTGGATTGGAAATAGTTTTACAACTTGCTCCACATTACGCTTAGGCTTGATAAAGAACCAAATCCTTCCTTAGTATTGTTGTCATAGAGAAAGGCTGATTTTCTTTGATTCACACACAGGCATTGAATCAGCAACTACATTGTAATCGATAATCAGTCGCACTGAATTTCGCTGCTGTTCCCTGCTTGTGCGCACTTGCGAGCACACGCAGATGGATTCTCTCAGTCACCCAGCTTTCGATCAAGACTTGTCTGTTCCGTGGTCCTTGTGACTACCAAGCATTTAAATTTCTGGTGGACCGAATTTCGATACCGAATAAGGCTGAACACGCAGTTAGCGGTTTGTCTCAATAGCGCATGTTCCTATAAGCCTCACATAACATGACATAACAGCTCCCCAGCATTGCTTATGTGATGCACTGCACGCTATTTTACTGCAATAAATAAATGATTCTTTAAAGTCCGTTTGCACTTTTGCTTTCTTCATCGGGGACAGCTAGTGCTCCATTAATGATAAATCAGCTGATTACGGAGTACGACCAAATATGCCTACCCCTGAACTGAGCCGATAGGATTGATTTTGGGATAAAGGAGCACCTTATATTCGTTGTCGAAAGTCAACCTTGATCTGTTATACTTTTTATCAGCAGCAAAGAATGGAGAGAAAACTGCCTTGAGAAAAACTGCATCCATCTGTGACGAGAACAGATAACTAACTGGCAGAGATAATGATGACTGGATTCGGTGTTTTGAGCGCATTAGGTGATTGGTTCGTCTGTATCCCGTGACCTACAGATGATTTTGTTATGAGCCTTCCCATTGGCTTTAAATGCTTTTATTGCCAAAGGCTGCAAAATGTGTCCCACACTTCAAACCGACTTAATAATTGGGAGGGTCAAAATGAGATGCATTCAACGATAATGAGTACATATGAATGCTTTCAAAATAATCGTGCTTCATCATTCGGTCAAGGTTTTGGCTTGAAAAACTGAGATGGAGAGATGTATACATTCAAGATGATTTTTAACCTTGTCGTTACAAATCGCACCTGGTTTATTGATTTTACGCACCACGTTTGAACTCAAGCAGTGATAACATTCGCAACTGCTGTAGCTAGGGAAATAATCTGCAAGCCCCCCCCCCCTCCATCTCCTCGTAAAAAAATCACTCCAAACCTTAGGTCATCTTTTCTACTTTCAGC
Organism: Fasciola hepatica; assembly: GCA_948099385.1. Taxonomy (NCBI): domain Eukaryota; kingdom Metazoa; phylum Platyhelminthes; class Trematoda; order Plagiorchiida; family Fasciolidae; genus Fasciola; species Fasciola hepatica. The sequence continues at coordinate 3,377,484 of CANUEZ040000002.1, read as the reverse complement.
GATGAGTATGTACTTAATTAAAATCCATTTAGTTGGGAAGATAATGACCCTCGAGAGTCGACTTGACAAAAAAGGGTTAAATACAGACAGCGATAAAGATGCTTCCCACACTAACGGGATTACTAATAGACTACAGGTAACAACGCACCAACTCCCGGATTCTGATAAATCTAAACCCATTTAAAAACACTTTCAGAACATTTCAGATCACAGAAAACACCCGCCGATGAGCACCGGAGGAAGTGCTCAGATTTTTCAAATTTCGGCTGGTCATTATGGAGAAATGTCAATTTTGCATCAAACGACTTGACTTTCGAATGTTGCGCCCACATGGCTTCATTTCTAAAAATACATACAAGCTGAAACCACTTGGAATCCAGACCCATTACCTGTTGAGACTACCTAAAGTTCACAAGCCTGGAGTCCATTTGAGGCCGATAATACGCATGTCGAAGTAAACCTATCACAAAATTACACGCTGGCTTCTTGAGATTCTCATCCCAGTTCGGAAACATCTAGCACCGTTTTGTTTGCGAGACTTATTTTAAATCTTAGACATGGGGACGAACATTTCAGTGAGTTCTGACAGGATGTACTCAGTTAATTTAGACTCACTTCACAAAGATACCTCTCCGTGAAACAGTAGACCATCTGTGATTCTGTATATTTGTTCAACTTCTTTTTAACAATTTTAATGAATATCTCAAAGAATACATCCATTTGTTCACAGGAAATATTCGTTTTATTTGTGAAGGGATAGCTCATAAGAAATGATAGCTTGACCGAGGAAGATTCTTTGGGTCCCACCTTGGCTTTTGCATTTTGGGGAGTGATCAGAAAGCAGCTTTGTGATAATATTTCCCATTTTCCTCTCTGCAGATGATGTGTTGATGATATTCTGATCTATCCGAGTGAGGAAAGCTCGATTCCTTTTGGTAATATCCCTAACTTCACTCACTCTAACTTCTTTGTTTCTCACAAAGGAGAGTAAGATAACGGTTTACTTTTTTATTTACTTTAATGGCGAGGCCTCCGGATGGACGTTTGTTACAGTTCTCTAGCTTTGAACTAGGGGTTAACAAAAGTGGGCTAGTCAGAATCCTCTTCAACAGAGCACAGAAAATGTGCACAGAAGATCAGGTGCCAATTGAAGAAAAGTGTGTACAGTGCGGCTCACTTGCTCTTGCTACAGATGAACAAAGGATTAGATTTTCAAAATCAGTCAAACAGTCCTGATGATTCCCATGTCTCATTTGTAGTAGTCGTGACGAGTGCATTGCAGAACCGATCGCTGCTTGGATCAAATGGCTTGAGAACACACCGAAATTGCTGGCAAAACCGATCACGTAACCCTCGGGGCCACGTATAATGACGTAAATTCTCCAGCTTCTTCCATTGCTCAATACTTAATTGCATGAGGTCACTCAGTTGACCTGATCCAATCTTTTAGAATGTTGCGCAATCCAGTAACAAAGCTTTTAGCGTTCAGTAAATCAAAGCTTATCGTGAAGCTTCACCAGCGATCTGTGTTTAAAAACGCTAGACACCTAACGGTTGTGTGCCTTGTCATTAATTTACCAGTAGCGGTAAAGTTCTGCATGTATACTGTACTGGCCTGGGGAGGTGTACCAAAAAGACAGATCTGTGTTCGTCACGTTACGTTGTCTAAATTCAGACCTCATGTACTTTATTTGCTTCTCCCTCATCGAACACACTGTTAGAACCTTCAACCTAGCCTACTTTGCTATTATATTTTATGCCCATATTATCGTGTACTTGTATTCACGTTTTGCTTGCATCATCGACAGAAATGAGCGAAATACTTGTACCTTACGACCTTTGTCTCCACTCTGTTCTTATGAACTTGATAAAGGAGACAGTGCTTTAAACGATCGAATATCTTGGAAAGTGCAAAAGATCAAAAGGTTAATCGCATTCAACGATTTCACCCTGGATTATTTGGCTAAGTCGGCCAGAACATTGTGTATAGCTGAAGCAGTGGCAGTTCGAATGATCAGTCTGATTTTGTGCACCCCAAAACAGATGAGGCCTGACCCTTGGAGTTGCTTACAAAATCAGAAGGGTTAAAAGCCATCTTCTACAATTTTTAAATCCTCCGGTTTCCATTTCTCAAGTTTTGAAGTTGACTGTCACGCTGATTTCACCTCTCCATGTTCGTTAGGCAAACACCAAATTGCTCTAAGCAGTCATTCCAGTTTTATTTGCTTGGTAAACCAGTCTTGAAAAGGGTTACCTGTGGTGGCCGACTACGCTGTGCTACTGAACAATAGGATTTTTATCAATAAACCAATCTATTTTCCGTGGCCACATGCACATCTATTCTTCGCTTCACGCGAATTTTTCATATAAAGTAAGATAATAACTTTGGCCAAATGACAGAAGCTGTCTTTGAGAAAATACAGGCAGTGAACTCCGTTTATCCAATAAATCAAAATGCAAATGAGACGATTCGTGAGATTCTCGTACTTCCTTGCTTCCTGTCGATTGCGAATACAAAACATGGGGGCATATCACCTGGCGCAGTAGGGTGGAAATATGACGGTAATATAGGCTGGACTGAAAGTCCCTACAGTACTTTCAGTAGAGGAGAAGGATGTCTGCTGAGTTAATGACAAGCTAATCGAACATTTTGTGTCAAACGTTCATATGCACAGGATGTTGGATGATGCATCGCGATAAGCATCACTTCACTGGACGCCAATGGCTTAGGTACTGGATTAAACAACAGTATTCTGAAAGATTAGGTCAGGTCAGCTATGTGACCTGATTTAATCATATATTACAATCGAAGACTTCACTGGCATATTTTACGCTTGCCACCAAAGAGTGCGAACAAAATGTGTGCATCTCGTATCATCTTCTATCGGTTCTGAAGAGCCCATCTAGCTTGGTACGAAATGTTCCGTACCTTCACAAAATATCACATCCAAATCTACTTAACTTGAATTTCTCCCGCCGATTGGAACCTGTCATTTACCTCAATTTTTTTACTGCTTATTGATTTTTTCAGCCTGCATTTTTTCACTTTTGCAAGAACTATGAAGATCATTTTTACCGGTCTCCTGTAACAACACATGAATAATGGAGTAGTTTGGAAATTTTTCCAGCTTCTCTGTCTCTGTTTTAGATCTCTCAAATGCAGTACGACTGTTGTGTGTCACTCCTCATTTTTGTCCTTTCAGGCCGACAAGATAGCCTTGTGCTTACTTTATAGATTTCCCATTAGAATGAAGCATTGTGCGACTACCACCCGGGACAGATCGGCAATTCACTACGTTGTGTGCTGTACTTTCTTTTTTGGGACAAAGTGTTTCTTTTTATTTTCTTGTTAAAGAAACCAGACTGGGATCGTGCATCTGTTTTGTCTATCCGGAATCGCCGTAGTGAAATGCACCAGTAATATATAATTTAAAGTAAGAAAGATTAGGAAAAATACGAATTGGTGACCTATTTTTAAAGTCAGTCACAAACACTAAAATGTACTGACACATATATCTGGAAGCTCACAAAAAGTTATATCGAAGAGCCAATGCATCTGAACGTGAATTTCAGTTTTGGATAGACAGTTCAGTTCAGTTGTTTCAACCATTAACCTCAAACTTTGGTGCTCTGGTACTACCAGAACACGGACGCTAACCCTCGTTTTCAACTTCTGACATCAATTTCAATATTCTCTTTTTCAAACTGTAATAACTCACTTTACTTCTTTGTTTCTTACTCGCAGTGACACATATCGTAGAGCTAATGGACATATTTATTTGCGACTCACGTTTCGTTTTTCACACTGAGTTCGTCCGACTCGTGTGGTTCTCAACTCTCCAAGACTCAGGGTCTGATTACTGGTTATCTCTAATAGCGCAGTGGGCTGTTGCGGCTTCGGTGTACACTCCTCCCACTGTACTCATGCGCAAGCATGAAAGAAAACCAAGTTGAAATAGACCTTACATCTAGCGGCCTGTTAGGAATGTTTTCCTTGAAGCTATATTGTACTCTTGGACGTTCACATTTCGACAGCACCGCAAGGTACAACATAACAATGCCAAATAGTGGTGGTCAAACTTCGCAGTGCTCTACTGTTTTATGCGATACACTATACGTTACAAACGATAGAAGTGAATCGTTTGACTGTCAGGGAAAAATTACGTTCGTGCAACTACAAATGCTGGTCCAATCAATGACAGCTATTGAAAAAACCTAGTTCTTCGAGGACAAATTTTTGTAGACCCTGTACCTGCATTGGTCGAACATGACAAGCGTGATGTGGACTAACACTAGTCAACCAAATAAACATAGGTAGTATTTATCGCTCCGATAAAAGCACATCCTCGTGATTCAGCGGGATAATTATGACCTTAAATATTGGCGTTGTCAGTAGTTAAGATTGATGATTTTGCCAATCTCTAGTCTTTGTGCTTGGTGTTTACGTTGTGAATCTTTCAGCAGTTGTCGAGGCCCATTCAAGATATCTCTTCGGCGGGTGGTGAAATATTTGCGACCTGAGCCCTCAGCTCGACGATGGGGAACATGAAAAATCACGACTTTGGTTATTGTGGTAAGAACCGACAGTTTATAGCAGTCAACTCCGGGGTGACTGTGCCACTAAACACTCTTACCAAATGAACAGATTTGAGATTTGTCATTTTAAACTGTTTTCTCTGAAACAGCTGAACTGGTCAGAACTGTTGGTTTTTGAAAAGCAACTGGCGGGAAATTCTAAGGTAAACTAGAGTTTCTATGAATGATTTTGTTCACGTTCATATTAGAGTCGGAAGAGAGATATGAAGTTCCGAATTACTAACAGAAAAGAAGCTGTGCGGCAATTCTCGTCGGAACTCGAGCAAAATCCATTAAAGAAATAAGAATGATGGAGTAGGACAACGCTACTGAATGACACATAAGGTCTGGATTAAGAACACTGTAGACTGTGAACGAGAGGCAAATGATCAGTTTTCTTTAGATGATCATGAACAACACGAGCAGCAGCAGCGGCAGCATCGTCATCATCACCTCATCATCCAATTTATCATTATTCGCCACAACAATGGTCATCTTCACTCTGTGACGTCACTAGCAGTCACTGTCAGTTAGCATATGCATACGAAATGTTTCATCGAGGTGAAGTTTTTGGCTGGTGTCTTGACCAAAATCGAATATTTCGTCACCCTATACCTTTTAGCCAAGCAAACTTCACCGACAGGGAGAAGAAATACGCTTGCCGCTTCAGGATTATGGTTTCATAAAGGAGAAGACAATATGCAATCACCGATAATACTGAGGCTTTTCTCTTTGTGATGACTAGAGTTCAAATGTTCAACCATTTGTTAATTTAATGGGTGGCAGAGAACCGAGGACAACTGCGTTTTGTTTCATTTTCTATTGATTCAAAAGATCTACGAATGTACTTGTATGCACGCACAAATATACTATTGATTCGTTCAGTCCCCTTGTTAATTACAATGATGGTGAAGTACCCTTCACTTGTCCCCATTATAAGCGGACAGTGACAACCAAAATGGCCTCTGTTTTGGTCACTGGACCAGTCAAATTGTTCCACTTTCTCAAAAAGAGAAGTTTCTCTGAAGAAACTCACTCAAATATGTGTAGAATAAACCTTACACAAGCTACTACAACGGAAAACATAGGAACATCAGTCTTTAGGATAACTGACCACGGGTGTCATCTACTAACTGTGCAACTCGTTTCCCTTCGCCGGCCTAAAAAAACGAGCATAATGAGGACAGCGGAGCCAACTGGGATACATACATAAACAGGTTTCAATAAATTCAAATAGCTGCTTTCTTTTCAGGAGACATTTCGTATTGGGAAAGATAGCTCTGTCTCAATTTAAACTTGCAAATTTAAAGCAAGAATAATATGTTTCCTGTACACAACTGTTTAATTTCTATTTTCCTACAAAGTTTGACGCCTTTTCGCTGCGTCATACGTTTTTCTGTTTCGCTTTACTGTAGCCTTACTGTCGTATTTCTCTGTTTCCGGCCAATCAAATCCTTCCCATGTTCCTACCGAATCATCCGAGTCAACTTTATGATCGGTAGAGCTAAAGGCTTATTTGTCTTGTACTGGATAATCATCTCCAAGCTCCCGCTTGTACTTTGGGTCCGACATCACTCTCCAGCTGGCAAGCGGGCTGGTTTTGCGAAGCTGTAACCCAGTCGAGAGTCATTCCGTTATGTGACTACAGGTCTAGGAGGCCTGAGTGAATTGTTAATTGTGTCCTATGTAACAGTTGAAGTTGTCGTTGCCTCATGAGGTCGCGGGTGTTATGCATCTCCAGTGTTTTGCCTGTCATTCTCTTTGTTATGTGTACGTAAAGTGCTAACGCTAATTGCAATTTGTTTTTGGCTATCTTAGCGAACTGAGACGCAAATTTAATTGTGTGTGGCTTGATTATACAGCAGCATCTAAATATTTTTCAGGCAGCACTCACTCACTTCTGAAGACTGATCAAAGCCAAACCTGCAAAATCGGGCGACTATTTGTGAACAAAAATCCCCGGTAGTGCACTACCTGCACCTTCGATTGACTAACATCTTTATCTTTCTACGCAAGATTTTTCCTCCAATGATAATAGTTCAATTCCAAGGGAGGTAATGTTTGGAAAGTGGGTCGAGGTGATCAGTCCACGGCGTGGCAAAAAGGTAGGAGAGTCTTGACGAATGGACTTGGCCAAGTAGTCCGTATTAGACTTCCGGGTAGGGGTCCACGTGACCCAACTACCAGATGGTTGGAAACATTGGGTGATATGGCTACGTGTCGCAGACAGTGGCTTAGTTATATTCAGACTCTTTGTTTGTTTTGATGATCTCTGCTTCTTGCATTGTTTTCGGTTTTCTTTGGTTGTATGCTACTATTCATTCTGTCTTGAAGTGGACTACGCTGGAAGGTAGAAACGAAAACCAGATCACAGAAGTGTGAAATAATTGGCTGAATTAACTAAGCTCACTGAATTGCGGGACCCTATCCAAGCAATCATGACGAAGCTCGCTAGTTGGGGTTTTCACCCATTCTCAAAATCGCACGATTATGCCACGTTAACTCACTCCCTAAGCTATTACTTCCTTGCAAAATATGTATACTAAGAACGTCGGGTTGGGCACGAGTTGCAAACTTCTCCGTCAACACAGCCACCCCAGTTCGACCGTTTGTTCTATATATATATATATATATATATATATATATATATATATATATATATGCCGGATTAAGATCAAGCAAGGTGCCAACGCAACAAAAACAATTACAAGGCAGGGCAAGAGGCGTAGAACACAGTAAAAAGTCATTAAGAGAGAGAGAGATAAAAATGCCGAGTTTTGCTCCCCACCGTACACATTTTGGCGATATTTTGTCATTTTGTCTTACGGAATGACATTTTTGTTATTACTGGGCACAAGAATTCGACAGATATATTGCGCAGCTTTCACACCAATGACTTCTACTCTTAGTCACTTCCCCCAATATCTCTAACCAGCGATAACCCTCAACCTTTAGGCTCAAACCAAGGACACGCGAAGCTTCGGAGAAATCGGATGTTAAACACGGAAAGACGCCGTTTGTTCTGGAGAAAGCCAGAGTTCGCACCATATTTGAGCTAGGTTATATGATCTAATGGATCTTAGGAAAATATTTTGATTACTTAAGGTTTGAAACATTGGGTCCCCTTTATCCAATTCATGAGAACGGAGAGAAGGCATAAGTCGCCAGATACCAAAGTCATGTCACGCTCCGTGCATACACTTACTAAACGATGTATTTCCTCTTCTAATTCGTTAGGATAAAATATACGAGGTTTTACAAGTGCGAGACTGTCCGTCTTAATCTGTCGGTCTAAGGGAAACCAGAAAACAGGAAACAGTTAATTTTATGATGTTATGAAACTTAAGTGATGCCAAGTACAGATTAACGTATGACCACAACATCTGATGGTGACCATTGTGTGGAATAGGTTCATGGAAGACACGGAGACACCTCAAAGCATTCCACAAGACCAAATACACTGCTGTCTTGTTTGTACCCGCACCATATTACTTTATGGAGACTCATTCAATCAGGTTGTTCAACAGATCAAAATAACTCAATTTTACCTGAAATCTCCGGTTTCCAAGAGAAGAAACTACGTTTTACATTTTCCAACATCTCTAGTAAAGTCCATAGTCACTACGTGAGTTTAGTCAGGGATAAAACGGAAATAATCCAGGGAAAAATTCCTAAACTTAGTCTTTCTGATGCATCTAATTCAAATAATATCGCAAGCGTTCAAAATTGCACTTAGTTCTTCTCTAATTGGACTCAGGAGGCACGAGATTGTAGAAAAGTTCAAGGGGAGTATGTTCAAGTCATCACACATGTTACGATAAAAACGTGCTGTACGCGAATATGTAGAAAAATCCCCTCTTTCGTAGTAACAAGACCGTAAGCAGAGAGAAGCCCCCGGAACAAGTGATACAGTTAGTTCGTCTGAGTTGTTCACAAAAGACCAAAGACTTTTCAAGGAAAAGATCCAAAAGAACAACAGCCACAAATATAGCTACAATTTTTGGGCTGGCTTGAATGCGGTGGTAATTTCACTTTCAAGGATCAAATAAAGGTCGCTAGAACAATCTGTTCTGTTAGTGTTGAATGTTTTTTTCCTCTCTCTCTAATCGTCTTTAACCTTCAATTTTTTCTTCATTCTTAGTTAAACAAGATGCAATCTAAATAGCCCAATAAAAGCAGCTGTAGTTTAGCAAGCCTTTGATCTTTTTCTATGGAGTTCAGGTATCATCCAGTGTGGAAGAGCACAGAGCAACTGGATTAGGATATCAATAGATTTAAATATTTGTGTTGGTTGTAGCTCAGGTTGTTGGTTGCTATGATGTTCTGATCGCTGAGCTTGGCGTTTAGATCGCAAACGTTTCATCACCAGTCGAGGTGACATCGTCAGTTCATGTGCGCTGTTAGTAGTGATCTCTTATATTTATAGGTTTGTCATTAGTCCTGACCTTGAGCTCCGTAGACGTGCCCAAGGCTCGACGTTTGTTTTACGGCTTCGCCTCGAAGAACTTGACCTTTGACCTTTGGCCTTTGACGGTTGACGTCCCGCTCGGTGAGCTTGAATTCTTTTCGCTTTGCCCTGTTGTTTCCATTTTTTGATTAGGATTAGGATATTCTGAGAGAGTGTGTGTGTAAACAGTAAAAATCAGTCTATACAATAGTCAGATTATGAATTTGGTTGAGTTCCAACGAATAGAGGGTAACCAACCACCAGAATACGAACATCTGCAAGTCTAAAGTTGGTCTGATCAACGGCAAAATTGCCACAATGACCATTGAGATTTCCCAGCTCTCTGACTGACTGAGTGTTCCATTTCGGTTTAACTTTATATTGTGGTACGTAAAAACACATCATAATATTCCTGTTTTCGTTCTGTTCAATACAGAGTCGTCTGGGATCTCGCGTTCTGATTGACTGGTTGTGGTTACGTGGGTGCACTGTTGACGAGGACTTATTCTACCTAGTTCAGTTCCGTTTGTTACTGTGGTCATTACTCCACTGGATGTAATAGCTGAGTATTTCGCACGTCTAAACTCAAGTTGGAATGGGAATTCGGTCATTCATTATAAGTAAACGAAAAAATGAAAGTAAAAGTCCGTATGGACAAGGTTAGTAGGAGCTGGTTGTTACGTTGTTTGGTTAGGATGATAGATTATTACAAAATATGACTATGATTGAAACAGATCCGGGGTTGATTACTATTTACACTTTATTTAATGTTTTTGTCAGCTAATGATGCGAATTCTGTTCTGTTTTAACGGAATGACATGTACAGTGCAAATATGATATACACCCAAAAGCAAATACGTATTTTCCGAATGAACAACGATATTCAAGGGTAAAATGTCCGAGCAAAGTAGCATAGGAAATGTGCTCACCTTTTTGCTTTTCTTCTGTTTCTATTCTGTCTACTGTTCTTCTAAACTTTTAAACGTGCTAAAAGTACGTGTGAATTGTAGAGATCATTTGTAGGGATGAATAGAAGAACTGTATGTTACCTGGTTCGCTACAAGCCTTGGACAAAAAGAAACCTCTAGCAGTAACCGAGCAAGCTGCAACTGACAAGCCGTCGACAGGGTGACGAGATTCCGGTACGAAAAGCGCCTCCTTTCAAAAACCCTAACTGTCAATGAATACCGCCTGGACGTGGTCGATATGGTTCATCAATATATCTTGTGTACAGCCTATCCTATAGGATGTTCAAAGCGAGGATAACACCCATTCTATTTGGGGCTTTCTCGATTAAAAAGACTATTCTGCATTGTGGGTGGCTCTGGGTAGCGTAGAAACTAGAGTTGGATCCTACAGTGAGAACACTAAATAGAGCGTCTCTACTCATGCATATTTGTTTCGAACTTGGTCACCGACTAGACGGACCATATATTTATTTACCAGCTTCGAATCAAACTTGACGCTCACGCAGCGACAACATTTACAAAACCAGGGGAGTGGAAGGAGAGCACAACAAAAGAAACTTAGTCAAAATGCCGATACACTTCTTCCTTCTATCATCGTTTTGGTGATTTTTGTCACTTCGTTTGTCGGAATGACATTTTTAGGGCTACAAAGCACGAGGGTTTGACAGACAGACTGCGCAGCATTCACACTAATGACTTCTACTCTCAGCCATGTCCCCAATGTCTCTAACCAACGACAATCCTCATCCCTTAGGCTCCAACTGGGGAGGCGGGAAGCACTGACCGAAGCCAATGCCGATCCTAGCTCATTCATATTTCTACGCAAAGTCGTGGCCTGACCACTACGCCGCCTCTTTCAGCCTTGCCTAGCACGTGAAAATAGAGCACAGGAAAGTATTGGATGGTCAGGCTTCGCGAAACATGACCAATCCCCCGGAGGTGGTGTAGAGCGGCCACTTCGTTACGGGGTGGGTGTGCGTGCCCAGCACACAAGGAGCACCTCGTCATTACTCACGCTATGTTTCTACTAGATGTAAGCAATAATTTAGAGACCTAGGAAGACGCTGAGCATTCTCGGCTCGAAGTGGCCAGGTCTCACAACAGTACCACGAACGGCCGCGACGTGAAACTCTCCCCCTACGAGCGAGCCGAACTTCACGGCGACGCTACAGGTGTCGCTTATTTGCAAAGGCCGCTCTTGCTCTTGCTATTAGCGAACTGAACTTTTCCCTAAGACTACTTTCTGCTGTTGCCAAGTTTCCAATTTACTCGAAATTGTAAACTAACTCAAGGTGATTATTACAGCGGGTGAATACCAATCCTGCAAGATCACTTTGCACTTGGGGAGCAAAGTATATTCTATATATATATATATATATATATATATATATATATATATATATATATATATATATATATATATATATATATATATTCTATCTGGATACCTCAGTGGCCAAGCGGTTCAGAGTATGTTGTATTGACTCTACACTATCAGTGGGCAAGGAGATATCATTGATATACTTCAAGTCAACAACTATTTTCCCTGGGAGGAACTTAACTTTACCATTTGGAAGACCAAAGAATCCATCAGACAGAGCATCCTCCATGACAGAATTTAAGGGAAAAGTGGATATAATCAACCGTGTCACACTTCACTGGAGTCGACAAAGGGGAGCAATAGCTGGTGGTGCGCCCTGATCCTATGTGAGGCGCGACGGTACAACTCTTTTATTAATAACACGTATTTTTCACGTAATCCATTTCCAAACAAACAACTCCATATTGCATTCCGGTCGGCAGAGTCTAAGGCCGGGCGACTGTTTAGGAATAAGATGATTGCTGGCCTTCGGAAAAGTGATAGTGCTCTAGCAACTGTCGAAAAATGAAGACTTGATCAATATATACTCAACCGAAACAAAACCGAGCCTGTTCCTTAAGAGTCTGCTCTTCATGAGTTTTGTGCAAACTTTGAAGTATGATAGACGCAAGCAGCTTCGACGCTATTGAAAAAAGATTTGCACCCCTAAGGTAAGCTCGGTCACTGCCCAAGCCCCTCCTTAAGATCGGAACAACAACCGATTCCCTCAAAAAGGACAGAACCTGCTCTGAATTCTGAACCCTTGAGAATAAAATACAGTCTTCTTTACCGAGCCGCACCCCAGCATCTTTAAAAAATGCTGGGAAAGACTATCAGTGCCCGGCGTTTTGTAACAGTCTGAGGCCTGTATTTCCTTTCAGATCTCCATTTCGGTAGATGGATCTGTGAAAGTGGACCACCAAACGTGTGATAAAAGCTCTGTTGGGGAGGCTGCTATCGAGAGTCAGCTAAAATGTATCTAAAAAAGCTCTACCCACCTTCTGAAACATTGTTGTTTATTGTGAATTACCTAACTGTAAGCCTCATAAATCGATTCAATCATATATATATTTGCTTCTTACCGGTCACTCGGATTAGGTAGAATGACTCGCGGGACTTTTTCTTGGCAGCGGCACTTTCACCTCTGATACACGCTGTGACCACCAGATTTTGAGGAGAAGAATCGCGCAAATGCACGTCTCATTCAGCATAGTGGTTCATCATATTCGTTTGCAGCCGGAATCAAATGGCATGTGTAAATCAGCAGAAGTTAAGGGTCTTAAGACCCAACGGGATAGGTCAAAGCCCACTATTCCAGCAGAATGCAAGATATCCTCGATAAGTGACCAGTGCCGCTTTCCGTAATCAGGTAGAGCCTCAGCTAGCTTTTCAACCACAGCGGTTTGAAAGACGGACAAGCGAGATGGGTTAAAAAGCCTATCGCAATCTAACCGTTTTTGCAGCGTGCGTTTGCAAAGCCTGCCAAAGCAGACGGACAACTTGGTGAAGGCTAATGCGTCGTCGGAATCAAGGGGGTACTCTAGTACGAGCGATAGCTTTACATGGAACCCCGTCGTTTGTGTCTTATAGCGATGCTATCGATCTTTGTCCACTGTTGATTCAAACAAGGTGGACGCAGAGTATCTCACCGGCGGTTGCAACGTTTGAAGTTTTTATTGGCGAAAAACTCGAGACGATCTGCAGGCAGTGCCAAAAACCGCTCTTTATTTTCCGGGCGACAGGAATCTGGTCCACGAGAGCCTCCTAAAGACGACTCGTTCGATGAAAGCCAACCAATCCTAGCATTCAGATCTATCAAAATCACACTCTCAGCCCGTCTTGATTTACTCAACAAATTGTGGAGCTTTTTCTAAAATCTCTCTTCATGGGATCTGAAATACGATCTTTGGGTGCGCAAGCCAAAACGACAGACCGACTTCGTCTATTGGAACGGTGACCGCTCACTTTGGACAACCCATAATTCTCACTAAGCATAAAAGGATGTTGACTGGGATCCAGTCTAGCAATGTCTCCTTGGCTTTTTCACAGATAGCAATGTCAAAGCTAGCGAGACCAGAAGCTGCAACCTGAGCGTCCCCTGTCGGGGGTAAGTGAGACTTCACGGAAGGGTTAAAAAGGAACGTTTATCGGACAACAGAACTGAAGTCTTGGAAGCGATTCTCTTGAATACAGGACACGTCGATGGCAAGGGTATCCAGCACACCAGCGCACCGCGCCCGTTGTCCTATAAGCATCAGCGTTTGCACATTGAATATGTCCGGGTTAAAATAGGCCGAGGGTAAAGAAAAGCAACAGCTGGCGGAAAAGGACTCGAGGATACTCAGATACTAGGTAAAGGAGGGAACGACAGAACAGGAGGGCACTCCTCTCAGAGGCACTACTGCGTGTACAGCCGACTGCGGTTTCTGAAGAATGCAAAACAGTGTGAGGCGGGGAGGTGCACACGTGTGTGCACGATGTGAGAATGTCAGTGCAAGCATGCCTTTGAAGGAAGCAACGATCGTGTTGAAAGACATCCACCAGTTTTATTGTAGATGACGTTGTGGTCTACTGTAATACTCGGTTACTCAGTCTGGATAAGGCTTTTTATTCGAGGATTCACCTCCAGTCTTTGCGCAGCCAAGCACTTCCTGCAAGGTAGCGGCGTTGGCTCAGAGTAGCCGGTGGTCAATTATATGGTCTACTAGCCTCTTTTGGAAACTTCTGGGAGCTGGTTATTGATCGCCCAGTTCATATGCTCTTCGGATGGGGCTAGAAATTCTGAGTGCTTAATAAATCCCTCCACTATATATGCCAGTGGGCAGTGTTTTACGCCTTATACGTTACCCGTAGTTGGTTTATAATCAGGGTTCAGTCATCTCCCCTAGACCGATTATCATTCACCCAGCCCGGTGGAGAGCGCCAAGCATTCGCTTCCATGCTCTCACTTTTATGAAAGTATCTGTGCAACGAGAAGGCAGTGAGTAAGACCTTTCAGTAGATGCTGTAGCAGAAGTAAGGTCATTTGAGAGCATTTCGACGGTTTTTTGAAACGTGATGATTACAGGCCTCTAAAACATACGACGAAGCTCATACAACTGCCAGATCGTCGAAATTTAGTTGGTGTATTCAAGAATACCACGAAATCAATCCATACACTTGTGGGTCTGACTTCAGGCATGTGAAATAATATGCTAAGAAGTCCAAAATAAAGCTTGAATGCTAGCGCTTGTAGTTGCTGCATTCGCTGCGTGGTCCCATTTGAAAGTTAGTGATAACAAATGTACGCTTTAAATCCTTAAAATCTTCGAAAAATATATGAGGTTATATACCAAACTTTACTCCAACTAATAGCGAACGGCTTTCAGATGATGATTCAAACCTGGTACCTCGCGAGGAACTAAAACCCAGAATTACTTGTGAGCTTCCTCCGGGTAGTATTGTGCTCAAGAACAGATCGTAGAATCTTAACCCATATACCACTTTATTCCCAGTTGTACCATGTTTTGTTTGGCACAGCCTGAAATCAAGTGGGGGTGGAAAATATATGTCCCACATCCTTAAGTATCGAAGCAGACCATAGGATGCTTGTAATTACGCTAGTTGTAGACGACGCAGAGAGTCAACCAAGTTGCGTCTTCAAGTGCTCAGATTAACCTTGAACAAGCCATAGCTGATTGTGAAGAGGTATAAGGTGGACCATGTTGATTGTCCCATTAGAAACATTTAAGCTTACCATTGAGGATTTTATGGCGATGAATTAAATTTTGAGCGTTACTCATGGCACAAATAATTTCCACCTCTATAAACACCGAATTTCGCTATTCTTGTTAAATCTTACGCTTAGTTCATGTATTAAGAAGGGGCAGACTTTTGTGTGCTTGCTGTTG
Source organism: Fasciola hepatica (assembly GCA_948099385.1). Taxonomy (NCBI): domain Eukaryota; kingdom Metazoa; phylum Platyhelminthes; class Trematoda; order Plagiorchiida; family Fasciolidae; genus Fasciola; species Fasciola hepatica. The sequence goes on along the minus strand of CANUEZ040000002.1, from coordinate 3,362,244 downwards.
ACTTGGATTGACCTTCCCGATGGAAATATCAATGAAAAGATTGGAAATTGGGTGTTTCATTCGTGACGTATCATTTCATAACTTACCAAGATAGACGAACTTAAGCTTTTCATAATAAGCAATCAGTGCAACACTGAATCCACCTTCGGTGCTTCGGCTGGCTTTTCAGTGAAGTCAGCTTAACGAGATGTTTGCAGCAGCGTATATTATCTGAACAGTTATTAGGCTTTGCTTTCGTTTGAGCACCAGGGACTAATAACAGTATCAAATGGTGTTTTCTGGTTGGGAAATCTTTGGGATACAACAGATATAGGGGAGAGGGGGCGAAAATCTGGCGAGTGAGTCATATTCTCTTATTGCTATCGTTTTTAACAGGTACATATTTTTATGAATAAAATTCAATAGACAGGGTGTGCTATTTAGTGCACCTCAGCTCGTCGAAGATTCTTGCGAATTCGGTCATCGAAATCTGTCTAGAGTGTTTAGGGTGGTTGTGATAACTGACCTCTTCGAGCCGAGAATGCTCAGCGTCTTCCTAGGTCTCTAAATTATTGCTTACATCTAGTAGAAACATAGCGTGAGTAATGACGAGGTGCTCCTTGTGTGCTGGGCACGCACACCCACCCCGTAACGAAGTGGCCGCTCTACACCACCTCCGGGGGATTGGTCATGTTTCGCGAAGCCTGACCATCCAATACTTTCCTGTGCTCTATTTTCACGTGCTAGGCAAGGCTGAAAGAGGCGGCGTAGTGGTCAGGCCACGACTTTGCGTAGAAATATGAATGAGCTAGGATCGGCATTGGCTTCGGTCAGTGCTTCCCGCCTCCCCAGTTGGAGCCTAAGGGATGAGGATTGTCGTTGGTTAGAGACATTGGGGACATGGCTGAGAGTAGAAGTCATTAGTGTGAATGCTGCGCAGTCTGTCTGTCAAACCCTCGTGCTTTGTAGCCCTAAAAATGTCATTCCGACAAACGAAGTGACAAAAATCACCAAAACGATGATAGAAAGAAGAAGTGTATCGGCATTTTGACTAAGTTTCTTTTGTTGTGCTCTCCTTCCACTCCCCTGGTTTTGTAAATGTTGTCGCTGCGTGAGCGTCAAGTTTGATTTGAAGCTGGTATTATATATATATATATATATATATATATATATAAAATCAGCCACTCTTTGCTGTTGTTAAAACTGGAATACTTTAGCGTTTCGCCTAAACCTGTGAACTGTACTAGCTTGTCTCAAAGCAGCAAATGTTGGTGGTAATAGTACTTATCTCACGTGGAATATCTTACAGACAAACTCTGTAATAAAACGTGCTATTTTTATGTGCAGTAAGTTTCTTCGGAATTCCCAACCGCTGAGCTTGGCATTTAAATTCGGAAGCGTCACATTGGGAACGAAAATGTGACTTTATCAATAAGTAGACCAAAGTTCTTGCTCCTTTTTTTATTCATGGGGGTCCTGCTGTTAGGTTCCGACCCGGAATTTAAAAAGATCCTAAAGTTAGAAGTTAATTAAAGACGAAAACTTGAACTCCTTCGTAAAGTTTAGCGCGCCTAAAGAAATGTGGTCAGTGGGCAAATTGAATTCAATCACGGCTGCAATGACCTAAAACGCGAGAAATGCTCCCAGTTCAAGAATCGAAAGACAACTTGATGGACCCGCAGCAAAACGCCCCAGTTCTTCATCAGAAACCATCAGTTAAAATAAAGAAACAAATCAAGCATCCATTGAAAGAATCATCAACGCACAGATTGATAATTTAAGTTTTCAAGTTTTAAGGTTTTTGTAAAAAACATAATGCCGAAGTGTCTACATTTATGGGTGTGGACATATATGATAAACTTTCAAGTTCAAGATTATCTATGATATCAGGGCAGAAGTTAAGACTCCTGAAAATACAAAACTATAAGATACCTTCAATTACGCACTGATTTTTATGCCTCAGACTTTGATGGCATATTTACGACGTAAAAACGCTAGTTCATTGACCAAGGAGCTACAAAAGATATCAACCCAAGCCACAGTCAACACCAGTCTGCAGAAACAATAAGTTTAAAGTATTACGTTGAAGTCAATAAAAGGGACGTATTTCTCAATAGTAATTGACTTGATTCAAAATATTATGCCTATAATGCCCAGCACTATTATATCTTGAAGTTGATTGTAGTATTGCTACGAATCAGTCAGTCCCTCTGAACTACTCGATATACGCATGGTAATTTTTACACTTACCATTATTTCTAAAGAAAAAGTTTCTACTTTGACTCATTATTTAGTTTGTGCAATAGCATTTCAGCAGGGATCAGTAAACCTGTATAAAAATGCCGTTTCATTTGAATAATGTTTTCAGTTTTTCAGGGGTACCTTTTTCGAGGGAGAACATTTGTGGTTATTTTCAGTCGAGAAGGTGAAAAAGCTATTACACTGAAGCATTTCAAAGAAGTTCGATGCTCCACAGCTAGAAACTGACAGAAAAAAATTGAGGGATAAGCTGTAAACACTCATTTTTATAAAAAAAAGCCATTAAACCCCAGAGACTAGAAAATGATTGTTCCATAAACTGTCTATTTAGTCATTCTTAACGAATCAGGGAAAAGGTATCAGAACAGCGACCAAGATCAATTTCACCAGCTTTTTTTCTGATTGTGCAACTATAATACAATACCATAAACACGAGACTATACTAAATTTTTGTTGACTGCAGAAGAAAACTTTGCATAAAAGTCCATGTGAAAATGGATTCAAGTTACATAACGCCATGACACCATTACCAGGTGATAAAATACCGCTGTTAACAGACGCATGGCCAAAGGATCAACAAACTATAAACATGAAGCTGTTAAACCTAAGAAAACAAGATGATTCAAATATCAGCTTTTATGTTGAGGTTAAGATAGAAAGACTTTTTTAAGATGTCTCATTGTTCAGTGTGTTTCATCATCACTGAACAAGTCAACCACTTGCTGGTTAAGCAGAGTACCAAAGAAGGAAGTCACCCCACATTTTATTCCAGCTTCAGTTCGTATTTCGGAAAAATAAATCGATTAGGTAAAAAAGTGGGTGATCGGTTAGGTACTTTACTTGGAAAGACAAGAAAACTATATACATTATGGGTACAACTGTGACGAAGAAGTGCAGCACAGCCGTTTGAGCGGTAGTGTAAAGTTAGCAAATACCTGGCAGTGAAACGTCATTAATTAGCGCTAGCTGGAACAAGGCAGACTCTTATTATGAATCTTCTACATAATACCGTGGGAGTTTATGAAATGCTTATACAGAAACAGGAGGAATCTAGGAACATACAAAAGGAACACCTATGGGATCACTCACATCCAGATTTCTTGCAGAAGCTGTATAACAGGCCTTCAAAACCAGCGCAATAATGAATATTAGGCCTAAAACCCGAGTCATATATTTAGGTGACACTTTCGTTGTCATCAAGCACTCAAATATTAAAAAAGCATATACGACAACCAAAAAGGTCCTTAAAGATATCAAGCGTATTATGAAAACTGCGAAGAACATCTAACTAGCATTTTTGGACATATTGTCAAAGCAAACCAGCTGCACTCAACTGAAAATACCTAATTATTGAAAACAAACATATACAGACCAAGTATTGAGCTTACATAGCAATCATCGAAACAGTCAAATGAAGTCTTGCGTAAGAACTCTGTTTACTAGAGTTAAGACACATTGCTGCATCCCATAACTGAAGAAGCGAGAAAAAAATTAACTTTTCATAATGTTTCAACAAAATGGATATTCAAAGAGCTTTATACGAAGGATTATATTCAAAACCAAGACCAAAATCGACCAAAAATTACAATTTTACAGAAATGTGGCACTGCTTTGCATCAGAAACATATCTAAAACCGCCACAAGACTCCTCCAATCATGAGGATCTACGGTTGCTCACAAACCAAAATCCTAAGAAGAATCGTAACAAGACTAAAAGAGCCACTTAGAATCGACAAAAAAACTTTACATACAACACAAACTGCAAAGAGTGTGACAAAATATTGCAACGACAAAACTGGAAGAAATTTTGCAGTGCGATGGCATAAACACGAACCAGCTACAAGAAGACATGATCCATTCTACTCAATATCCATTCGCGAGGATTAAGAAGGGTACAGGTTTAACTAGGACAAAGTTCATACTCCGGACCAAGCAACAACAAGACTTTCAGGGTGGTTTTTGAAAGCTTGGCATTCTTCAAAAAACTCAACCACTGAACATAATGGATTGGATCGCACTTACAGTTTGCTGGTGCGCATGATAACCAATCAACTTCGGAGGTGTAGAACTTATACATCATTATAATGCCGACCCATCGTCACGAAGCCCAATTCTTCTTGTGCAAACGTCAAATAAATGTTTTTATGAAGACTCAGTAGACTAACTCTAAGAAAACACAGAAATAGGTTACTAAAGACGAAAAAAGAAATAAAAAAAAAACGAAACATCCCGAATTTCACGAGATTAGGTTTCCGAAAATCGTCTGTATTGCGTAGATCAAAGGTCAATGTTTCAAGTTTAAAAGTCCGCGTCTGGGGGTCAAAAGGCCAGGTTTCTGTATTGGTTAACATTCTGTGGCCAAGATCCTTTGAGAAATCAGGGCCTTATCCAAGGCGAGCTTCATACATACAGATGAGCTCGGGCCACTACACCTGCGCACTGACGACCTCACCTCGGCCGGTGATGAAACGTCTGCAATCTAAATTCTAACCGCAGCGATTATCAAAGGATACTTAAAACTGACCGTGTATTCTTATTATATTCCGTTGAAGATTATGCAAACATTGTGGGCAATCACAGCCTAGAGATCTAGTCTTCAGCACGTGCAGTTTTGTTGAAATTGGGGACATATTGATTGAGCACTGCACCCGTACAACTTCAGAAGTCAACACAATCACTTGTGGACCGCTAACGGCGGGACTTATTGTCAGGGATTTACTGTGTAATAAAACATTGCCTCAAGTGACAACTGTTCATCCTCCCGTTTTTAATTGCCAGATGTCAATAACGAATTAAATTTTCCTGATGCAACAGAAAATCTAATAGTTGAAGGCTTTCAACGATAAAAGAAATAATTTTGACCAAGTTCCACTGACAGTTGATGTAAGAGCCAATGGTTCACGTTCCTCAGTTAGAGAAAAAAGTTAAACATTTTCAAGGGAAAAAGTGTACATGGTTACTCAATATGATTTTGTACAGTTTCTTTATAATAGTTGACAAGGATAATGTAAAAATTTAGTTTTTCACCTAAAACTTATTAAACAGTTTAGTTTCGCTAATAAAACTTTGCTTCTTCTTTTCATCATTGTTTTCAGAATAAAATGTTTTTTCTTAGTCGCTTCTTGCACCTGGTGAGCAACGGGATAAACTCAATGACGGTTGGCTGTTTTTGGTATTGGACATGACCAATTAGACCATGGCAGACGAATTGATGAGTTCAAATCAAACAAAATAGTGATCTATTTAGCAAAAAACAAAATTGCATAGTCCACAACAAAAAATAACTCCGTTCAAAACGATTACAAAATGTCAGAAAGCTTTGAAGATTGAATATAACTGACTACGCATGTGTGATCGACGCAACCAGCATTATTCTCATCTGAACAAAAAGCCCATCAAATCATCCGAAATCCATTTCGAAAAGTCGAAACTTTGGCAATAGCATCCCATGAGCTCAGATTTTCCCCGATTCATATGTCTACACAGGCGAGCTACATGTCTTAACTGTGGTGGGAATGGCACAGTCAAGGTGTATGCAGAAAAAGTCAAGTACACTGAATCATGATTTTTCTCGTTATCTGACAGTTTTTAGCTAGAGAACAGTTTTTCGACACTAACTTTAGCTGTTTTGCGAGTTTCATCCGTATAGGTAGTCATAACCGCCAAATCTCAGAAGTGGTTTCACGATTCATTCCTAGCCATCCCGGGTGTAATTACTCTTGTTCTGTTAGGGATTATTTGTACTGTAGGTAACACTCACGGGACGATTGGTTGTGCAGCTTGAGCCCAGATTTGGGCTACTTTGAAAGTGCTAAAGGCGTGAGCTAACAAAGAGAGCAAAAACTCAGCAGTGATGTCGGGGACTAGCCAAAACCGATCACTGGTTGACCAGAACAAAAACACTTAATTCAGTTAGCTGAACAAAATATTTCGTTATTTGGTTAGTCATCAAAATAAAAGTTGTGTCTAATTCAAAATTGAAAACAGAAGTGGTTATCCATACCCATTTCTGTTTTGATGCAACTAAAGGTATAATGATCTTTAGGTACATCAGAACTTACCCTCCAATTCGGGATAAAAGCACTGGTACGCTCCAAAGAACATGTTGCTACTAGATTCGATAATTGGTTCCGTGACACAAGCAAGGAACGTCGTGATATTTTCACAATCACGAGTACGAAACTGCTGACAAGCTGTCAGTAGCCGGCAGTTTTTACAATCACGCACGAAAATGCTAAAAACAACTCTCGACAAGAAATTGTCAAAGTACCTGGCCTTGACAGGTCCCGTTACAATGACGCAATTTATGCAGTCGTCAATCATTATACTGTTGATGTGATCAAAAAGATATATACATATATCCTGGAATACAACTTAAAAAAAGTGAAACAACCTTGCAGTTTCGAATGGCAAACTGTTGACCACCTATTTCTCCTGGAGCCCTTCCGAAAACTCCAATATCTTTGTCTTCTAATATGTAGTTTTTCGGATCCAGGTTTTCCTTCACACTGCTGTGTCAGACTAAATAATGAAGGTGTGAAAGCCTTACCGCGGATATTCAATCGGAGGTTCTGAGTCTACTCCATGCTTACTTTTAGGAGTTCTTCGTAGCTGACGGAAGAAACAGCAGAACCAAAGAATATTCATTAATTTTAAAAAAGTAACAAATAACTCCAAGTGGCAAACCTTAAAACTGATGCATTAAAACGCACTTCTGAAGGTCATACTCACCGTCCCCTTCACGTAGTATTCAATTGAATTCAATTCAATTTCGCTAAAATTGCACGTACCTAGAGTCAGTCACTTGCTCAGATAGTTGTGTTGTCAAACAGTTCCCATAGCTCCGAACACTGTGACTCCGAGACCAGGGACCGGTACCCACCCGTCCAGGTGTGGATACTGACGGTGTTCCTCCAGTCCAGTTCGGTTTGCACGGGACGAGAGAGGCCGAGGCTAGTCGCGTCTTCAGATTGTTGTGTTGTCGACGAGTTTCCTCGGCTCCCGTCACTGTGAGCTGGAAGTTTTGTCTGAAAGGCAGAATTTGTGCCGCCGTATCACCTTTACAAGCTTACGTTCATTGACGAAAGTGTCAGGGGCTGATTGCCTTGCCTCTCTTTCACACAGCTAGCCATGGGGGCGGGCTGTGTTCCAGTGCGAATCTAAGGCCTTCTTGAAAGTTGGTACATTGTTGACAGTCTATTCCACACCGATACTGCTCTATTTGTAAAAATGTAGGGTCTTATGTCCAGCCTCGAGTGTCCCCTTCGTAGCCCAAGACTATGTCCTCTGGTGCTGCACTAAGGGCCAGAAACGAAAAAATCATCCAGATCCTTCCTAGTCTTGAGTGCTTCCACTAGGTCGCTCCGGCCTCTACGACGCTCTAAAGAGAAGTCTTGAAGTACTACACGGGTTCGAGGCTTTGAGCCCAATTGTTCCTGTTCTTGAGGAAATCTTCGATCTTCTGTCGGATTCACCGAGCTGAAACGAGAGTAAAAAGAAGGGATTAGGATGTGGACACAGGACCTAAGATGTTCCCCTCTGATCAGTGGTCATTCCAGCTGTAAGCTGCTGCATCCCTCCCAAGCACTCCTTATCCTTGCAACAATAGAGCCCATGACTGCGCGAAATCCTCCTGAAGAGGTCACACCAAAACCTTGTAAGTCAGGACGAAAGTGCCTAGTTTTATGCATGCGACAGCATCGCACACCCTAGTTAGTACCCCTCCGACTGTGGTTGCTGCTCTCTGGCAATGCCTTGAAGGCCTAAAGTCCCGTGTGCTTATTACATTTAAGTCTTTTGACTCCGATAATTAGAAACGGAATGCTGCTCGTTTCGTCTACGTTGGTGGCCGGGATTTAGCTTTTGGCGAGATCAAAGGGTAAATCCCACCGTCCTGCTCGTCTGACAACAGCATACAGATCCCGTGCTAAATGGCTCTCCGATATCTTCGCACCATCTGAAAAGATGAACCCCGGGTCGCCCAATTCTTCCACTGGTTTATTTATGTTGAGGAGAAAGAGCGAAGGTCCCAGTATTGAACCATATGACACCGTTGATAGTCATCCACCTTGAAGCAGAAACTGCGATTCCCAAGAAAGCGTGCCACCCTATCACAAGCGTTCTCGATTATCCCATAAGCTTCCAATGTATAATCTAGCAAGCGATGATTCTTAGAGTCGAAGGCCTTACTGAAATCCAGACAACCAAGCGCAACTGCTGCTTCTTTGCTCATTCGTCTTGTGGTCTCGTCCATGAACATCAGTAGGTTCATCAACGCTATCATTTTTACCAAAAACATGTTGAGCAGCTGTCAACAGGTCGTTATTAACCAGATGCAGGCTCATTCGCGTTCTGATTATACATTCCAAGCAATTACACAACACTGATGTCTGACTTTCCGGTCTACGGTTCTCCGCCCTTTTTCTGGATCCTGTCTTACGCATTGCTACTACAATGGCCTTGCGCCAGTTCTCTGTCACCTCTTTTTCCCGCTTGGTGAAGCTTCGTGCAACTGGGTAATAGCCCTTAGTAAGATGTCGGAAAGGAGATGAACAATTGCCGGATGGGCTGTATGCCGTCCGGCTGCTATGCACCTGCACAAAGATCTAAGTTCATGGGTCACCTTGTCCTCTCCAGCAAGCTCCTGAAGCACTGGAGTACTCCTTACTTCTGATCCCGTCGCACTTATAATATGGTCTTAACGATACACGCTCTCGAAGAAAGCAAGCAAGGTTTCTGCCTTGGGTTTATGGTCGAGGGCGATACTTTCGTCGGACATTTCCAAGGTACTAACGCATTCGCGAGTCGTTTTTTGGACTGCACCTAAGCAAAGAACTTCTTAGGATCTGCCTCCACGTATTTGGCGCGTTTCTTCTCATACTCGTAGTCTGCTTCTTATTGCAGGGCTTGGGCTCTGTTCCTCGCTGCATTGTAAGCGGTCTACGTGTAATGCGTGCAAGGAAGTTTGTAACAAGCCTGTAGCCTTCTACTACCAGTTGAAGCCCTTGCAATCTTTGGTTTCCACTAAGGCGGCCGGTTCCTGTTTCTTTGCTGATGGAATGGAGCAGATTCGCCCATCAGGCTTATTAGCTTGCTTTTTACTGCCCCCAGCTTTCCTTCCACAGATGGCTCCGGCACCCCCGGGTATAAACATAGGCTCCGTGCCCTCACTTTCGGCTGATCCTCGTCCACTCCAGCGCAGTTCCGAGCCTAACTAGATCCTGGTTTGTTCTGTTTTACAGTGAGCTTCGCAGGCAGGACTCCGTGGTCGCTCTTCACTAATGGCTCTTCTATGGCCGAAGCGGTGACGTCAGATCGAAACACAGTTAAAAGCTAATCCAGTGTGGACGAAAATTGCCCATTGCGGATGCGTGCCGCTTCTCATACACGTTGTCTGAGGGCCGTAGACTCCAGAACAAGGGGACACGAAAAGAAGTTGATAAAAGCCCGATCTAGGTTGATGGCTAGATCGCACTTCTTCAGCAATAGGGTTGTGAACAGTTGGAACGGTCTGCCTGGTGAAATGGTAGATCTGCAGACAGTCCAATCCTTCAAAGGTGCCCTAGATCGCAAGTGGTACGAGATCTTTCCATGTGGTGAGCCTTGAGTATATCAACTAGATGGATGACGGGTAGCACTGTGGTCCTTCTGGAGTATGTTTTAGCAGACTTTTTCCCTCATTGCGTACTGTCTCAGTGAACGCTCACGATACATAATGTCTCACGCAGTTGGTGTGCGATGAGGTTTTTCGTTTCCCTCTCATTTTTAGCAGGGATTCGACGAAATACACTCGGCAGTGGTGGGTGCATAACTGGTGTGCATTCCATCGAAGGAATTCTGGACGCTCGATTGGCCGTGGCCATTACCTGTCCTGTGCAGACTGAACTGAACTGAACTGAACTGGTCGGGCGACCCTATCGCGGGGGCCTTTCCAGTGTTTCTTTCAGAGGCTCATCATTCGTCCTAGTTTGTTTCTTGGAGGTTCACCTCTTCCAATACGATACAGCACTATTACTTACTCAGCACCCTCTGTAGAAGCTGGAATACTCCAGAGTCTTCAGGATCCATGGACACCGACCACCCCACCGGCCTGGGCGAATGCAACACGCCGTGGCTTGCTGGTTGGGTGTTACAAGTGTGAATGGCCCTCAGCTGAGTATAATCAGCTCGTAAGGGAAGGTTTACTGTATGGCACATGCTTGGAAATCCTCCCTATCCGTTGTCAAGAACTAGTGTTGTTGAGACTATGCCCTTTATTTTATTGACCCTCGGACAAGTATAACAGGCATCAATCACTAAACTTCAACATTTGTTTATATTTTGCTCACTTGAAGTGGCATAATGTTGATTCAAACTTGTGTAAATATAAGAGCGGGGCGGTCATAATGGAGGGACTTTTGAAAGTGCTTATCTGTTGTCGTTCGTTTTTTGCAGGTGCACCTGTCGGACGTGTGAACTGGACGAAGCCCGGTGAGGAATCTCACACAAGAAGACCTGCCGCTATCCCCGAAGAGTGTAGCGACCCAGATCCGAAGAAACCCGAGTTGTGAAGAACTGCTGTAATTCGTTTCTACTGCGTTCATTTTTGCCCAATACACGTTCATCTCTTGTATCCTGTGTTCTCTGTATTGACCGAGCGACGAGCACTGGACTATGGCTGATGAGTTTCGTATGTGTCTGTTTCTACCTAACCGGCGTGTTACACTTGGACTGCTGTGACGGTGGTACCTGACATTGGCCTTTTTGAACCCCTTGTTGTTAGACGTTGTGGCCGTACAGTTGAGGTTTGTACATATTTATATGCGTATAACTAGTTAACCCAGTACCGTAGAAATTACGAATCAATCTCGTTCTGGTTTTGAGATTCGTTTTGAATTGGCTACGCGTTACTCACGATCGGAATAAACTTTACATTACTCAACTTGGAATCACCAGGAGAAAATCAATCAGAAATGCCAAGAATAGAACAAAGGCGAAACAAAGCTGCACAGGAGGTAACCTGGCAGGTCCCTGGGGTATTTTTGGGTGGTACTGATGCCTTAGATATTACTAGGTCTGCCAATTCTGCCAGCGCAACTTCATGTACTTCAGCTAGTGGTATAGAATTTAAAGGTGACGATGTCTTAGGATTGGGGACAGTAGGATCAGGAACCCAGCTTAGGCAGGCTCGGAAAGAAGCTGGACCAGCCGGGAAAGAACAACTCCGAAGACAGGGGCAAGAGGTGATCTTGGAGACCACGGAGCATACGGCCATTCAACCTAGCAGTTCTGTGGAACGAATAAAGTCGACCTGTACCGGTGTAACCCACGCTATTGACTTACCAAGAGTGGAATTGTCCCCCTTTGACGAGAGCGCAGAATAGTACTGCAAGTTAAATAAAAAATACGAGAACTTTGTAGAAAGGAGAGTATCCGATCCAGGACAAAAATTCCCGTATCTTCTACATTACTGTCATGGATGAGCCAGGGAAGCGATCGACGGGTGCGTCGGGATCCCGAAAAGGGTTACACTCGGGCACGTAAAATCCTAAAAGACCTATTTGGGCAACCATTTAAGGTCACCTGGAACTTGATCGGTGGTGTGCTATCAGAGGCAAAACATTCCAAATGCGAGTCGGGCTCTCTAGTTAGTCTGGTGAGAAAAAAGCACAACTGCAGCGTCGCATTGAATCAACTAGATTAACGATCGGGCCCGAACGGGCTGCACATACCGGAGACCACAGTTTGCAGTTTGCCCACATAACCACAGAGTAGGTGGGCCGGGGAAGTCGATGGGATCAGCAGATTTGGGCTAGATACTACGTTCGAAGACCTGACGCAGTTTATAGACCGTCATGCCCGAATAGCAAACAGTCGTTTCGGTCAACTTCTGCGCGAGACGAACAAGTTATCTAGGATTACGACGACGCAAAGCTAAACCAGGGAATCAAGTAGAGGCCGGCCATGGGCAAACACACGCATTATCTCGCGAAGGTGAAAACTTGCCGGTGTGTAAGGTTTGTGGCCTGCCTCATCGCATAGCAGATAGCCCTCGCCTCCGCAACGTAGACTTCCACGAACGATGGGAGATGGTTAAGGGACCGGGCGCGTGCTTCGTCTGTCTCAATTATTCACATCGAGCAGCGGTGTGCCGAAAGAAACCCAGTTGTAGTCAGGATGGATGCCACGGAATGCGCCATTACCCACTACACAAATGCCAGATTTTGAACTCAAAATAAACCCCTAAGCCAAGTGTGGTCTGCTCAGTGTCTCGCCCTACTAACAAGCCCATTCGCCCGGGAGTGATAGCAGTTGGCGTAGGAACCCCAGTCGGGGTTATGGGAGCGTTGGCCTTCGTAGATAGTGGCTGGGATACCACTCTGGTGAGGAAGCGGTTTGCTGTTATTGGTATAGTTTCCACTGATGTATCTAGGGAAGTAGTTCACAAACAGCTTTGCAAGACATCCCCATTAGCTAAAATAAATCAGGTTTTTTTTCTAAACAGTAAAATCTGAGGTTAGTATTTGACCTGAAAGTCCACTTCTATCAAAGTTCTTTCAAATATCATGCCTAGATCGACTTCAAATCGCCTCATTCACCGAGCGGCAAATCAAACTCCACTTACAAGCACTAAACGCCCCCGACTTTCTACCTCTTCCGTGCCGTGTTCAGTACCACTGGTCGATATATACAGTGAAGCCAGTAACAAATATAATGCGCTTCAGGAAAACTTATCGTCCTTAGAGAAACAGTTACGATCCATGGACGATGCACTGACCATGCTGCTGCCACTAGCATATATTGTTGATCCTTTAAAACATCCAAACACTGAAAGTCTCCTATCAGCCGGCCACTTCCTGGACTCTGTTGCATCTGAAGTCCATAGACGGATAAAAAATTCTAAAAATGCCGTTGTTTTTAATGTTCCAGATCGTTTGCCCCTTTCCTCGGTCAAACAGTCACTGCTCATGGCATGTGATATGTCACACCACGAGTGCTACTGCAAAAGACTCAGAAAACGGTCACATCGAAACATGTGCCCGCTACTGTTTCAATTTCTAGAAGAGAGCACTGCCGTGGAATTCGTCAGAAAGAGAGAGTCCATCGCAAAATCCACATCATTTAAAAATATAAAAATTGCTCCAGACAAAACCCCTCTGCAGAGGGAGGTCCTTAGATCGAATGCCAGCATCCAAGTACTCCCACCACCGTCTGACCCAGTGCCACAAAGCTCCCCTGAGAAACTTCCTACCGTAAACAACTCGTTACCACTCCCGCTAACCAGTGCACCAGCTCAAAATGTGGACCTAGATTCGTCCCGTTCACCTCCAACACCTCAACGTCCCCCAAAAAGGCTCCATGTTGCACTCCAGTCTCCACCACTGTCTACCCACAGCCGAGCAATACAACCCCCTCTCTCTGCAAGCAGCCATCCACGCTCTGGTCTGTCTGCCAAACGAGCAAATAAACCGCCAGCTTCAAACACGCCACCCCGCACCAACCAGCCAACTGCAACGTTGTCTTCCAGCGCTTCGGCCACAACGTCACCCTCGTCACCTGTTGCTCCCAGAGGCCAAAACCTCGTCTGCACTGACATAGTCACGCTCCCATCTTTAATCGACAGTCGACATAGGACCTCTCGCGCTCCAGCTAACCGGTCTACTACCCATTCACGACCCCCACCTCGGCCATACACACGAAATCTCGTCGCTCACCCTAGCGCTAGCCCACCAGCGCATTTATTTGGTCCCCCGGAGATCCGCGTACCCCACTGCTACATCCCACACCCACAAACCCAGACCCCGCCGTCTTCACGTCCACAGATGCAGTACCATATCACAAATTTTCCACTTAATGTACCACCTCCAAACTCGAACCATGCAGGACGAGTTACCAGCATCGTTGCCAACCGGTACCACAACATGTGGCCCGCGCCCGACCATTTTCCGCCTCATGGTGTGCCCCATCTTAACCCTCCGCAGCTTCAACATCCTCTGCTCCCCTACCACCCAACATCGCCGTATTCTACTCCGACACCACTGCACGCTATGCCAACTGACCCTTCACACCAAGGCCCCTTTCATCAACAGCCCTTTCGCTACTACTTCACCCCCTCACACTCTTTCCATGGAGCCTTGTGAGATGCCTCCCACCTCAACAAACTCTATCCGAAACATCATACCTGTTCCAATAAAATCCCACTTACCCTGCCTTTCGTCCTTCTCCTCACAAGGCCTCCATCAAAACCATGGCTGCCCTTCCTCTACTGCTCCCCGCCCCCTTGCTGACCCCCTGGCATCCTTACAAACTCTCCCCCGATTCATACCTGTTTTGCCTCAAAGGTCCCACCTAGAGTCACCATACTCCCCTCCAGATCTATTAGCCCGCGTTACAATAATACCTCAGCATCCAGTGTTAATCTCCGCTGAAAATCATGAGTGTTCGGCCCAATGTACAATGTGCGGCGATAAAGATAGAGCTGTCCAAAAGGAAGTAGCAACTCACATCCTGTCCTCCTGCATGGGTGGCCCGCCCATTAATCACCGCCCTGCAACGCACACCTTTGCTACCAAATCCACTGACGCTTCAAAGCCTCCTACAGAAATGCTTACCATAGCACTATTCAACTCCCGTTCCATCTTGAACAAGCTTTCCGCTATAAAAAGACTGGCCGTCGTCCACAACTTCGACATAATCCTGATTACTGACACTTGGCTCACCGAGAACATACCTTCTGACCAAATATCACTGATCGGTTATCAAACCTTCAGGACTCAACGAATCTACCGCCGCGGTGGAGGTTGCGTGGGGTATGTCAAGAGCAGCCTATCTGCCACCCTACTGGAAAATACCGTGCTCGCAAATGTTGAAGATTCTATATGGTTTACAATTTCTTTATCCCAGATGAACATAGTTGTCGGTTGTATATATCGACCCCCCAGAAATGACACTTCCACATTTAATCCCATCATTGATGCATTTAATTACATCGCTGACCTGCCATTTGGAGGTAAATTTATGGCAGGCGACTTCAATGCCCCGGGCGTAAACTGGTCCTCCTTTTCTGCCCCCTACAAGTATTTGCAATTTGCCTCATGCATTCGCCTGAGCCAGTGGGCCCAACATGTAAAACAACCTACCAGAAAGAATAACATCTTTGATCTGATATTTACCCTGGGTCTCACGAACGTCTCTGCCTCCGTACTAAACGACTACACAGGCAGCGACCATAAAATCGTCAGTTGCAGATTTCAAGTCAAGCCACGTACTGTTAGCCTACCATGTAACGGTCCCTCCTTCCGTCACTTTAAATGGGACCATATTCCCTCCCAAATTCGCTCCAGAAACTGGGACGAGTTCTTCCTAACAGCAAATCCCCAGTTCGCCGCTGACCTCCTCTACTCAAATCTACACTCATGCATCGAAAACATATCACGCCCCTACAATCCATCCAGACCAGCAGGTTACCATATAGCCAGGCTAAAGCAGAAATACGACGATCTTCGACGGCAGTACCAACGAAATAGAGACTTTTCTACAGTCTTCAGACTGGAACGCCTCTATCACGAAATCCACCGCAAGGCCCGTGACCTACAACTAAAGCAAGAAACCAAAGCGTTACGCCACCCAAACAAAGCTCAAGAGCTAGCCCGGCTACACAGGGATCGTGCCCCACAATCAACTCGATGCATAAAACAGATCATCCATTTGGATAACCTCATAACCTCACCTCGAAAGATAGCTGACACGTTTAATACTTTCTTCACAACCACCGTGTCTCTCGGTCCATCGTGTACCCAGTTTGTCACCCCGTCTGTCACAAACTCCTCACTAAGTTCTATCACGGTTACCACTACGGATATAAATAGATACATTCACACCTTCAAACCGACCTACTATCCCGGTCCTGACGGCCTACCGTCAGCAATATTCGCTCTAGGCGGCCCGGATATTCCCCTACTACTACTAAACCTATACAGTTTATCTCTGCAAACCGGGACCTTCCCCAGCCAATGGAAGAAATCCATTATTATCCCCAGGCACAAGAAAGGCGCAGTGCATGACATTGCCAATTACCGCCCGATTAATCATACGCCAATGATCTCGAGGCTGCTAGAAAAAGTCGTAAAACACTACCTGACCGACTACCTTTCTGCACATAAGCTCATCAGCCAAAGACAGCACGGATTTCTCAAATCACGGTCGTGTTCAACCTGCCAATTTGACTTTCTAAATTTGGTAACAACAGCTGCCGACAAAGACAGAGCACTCGTCATCATCTATCTTGATATGACAAAAGCCTTCGACAGAGTGCCACATCTGCAGTTACTCAACAAGATCAGGGGATACGGTACTGAAAACCCCCTACTCAGTTGGTTTAAATCCTATCTACAAGACCGTCACCAAGTTACCTGCATCAACGGTCAGATATCAGACCCCCACCCAGTAAACAGCGGGGTTATCCAAGGTAGTGTTCTAGGACCACTGCTGTTCTTACTATATATAAACGATATTTGCAATGTCATCACTTATGGCGAAATTTTCTTGTTCGCCGATGATATGAAGATAGTCTATGAATTCGGACGAGGAGACCTACCTGCAGCACTGAATAACATCATGGTCGACGTACAGTCCTTATCCTCCTGGTGTGATCGCTGGAAAATGGAATTTTCAGTGAAAAAAAGCAGTTATCTCTCGCTAAACTGCAATATCCCTTATGATACGCTTAAGATTGGCGGTGTCTCACTCCCATATTCCCCAACAATTAGAGACCTTGGACTGCAATATTCTTACACTTTCAATTTCTCTGAACACACTTCCTACATAACTGCACGGGCAAATAAGTCCCTTGGCTTGTTGCAGAGAAATTTTCTTCTCACGAACAGTAAGTTAGAGATATACAAAACTCATATTCGCCCAACCCTAGAGTACTGTACACTTGTGTTCTCAAATATGCATAAACGTGACATTATCGACATTGAGAATGTACAGCGTCCATTTACCAAAAAACTGTTTGGGCCTTCTACGACCCTGACCTACAGACAGCGGTGTACACTCCTGCGGCTTGATCCCCTATGGCTTAGGAGAATAAAACTCAACCTCGCATTTTTGTTTACTTTGCTCCACAAACAAGCTGTATCCTCCAGCCAAGTTCAGTTCAGTATAAACTCGACACATCAGCTGCGTAATAGGGAACACCGTATAACGATCCCTACTTCTCGGAAATCCTTAAGGCAAAACTTCTTCCTCCTGAAATATGCAACTCTGTGGAATAAACTCCCAGCTGATGTACGTTCCGTAGATTCCCTAAGTATGTTTAAGTCTAGACTACACGTAGCTCTGGACATCCAAAAACTGATAGCTCTTACGAATCCTTATATGTCTTTTGACAGAGCTTATGAGGAAAGCGTTGGATACTAACCCGAACCCTTGATAATCTAGGATGTGCCACACCATACGACGTAATTGCCATCACCTAAGCGTAAACCTACCAGTTTACAATGCCTAAACATAATAACTCTCACGACTGAGGCCAGTGCTTCAGAAGTCGTATTTGAATTATTATTAGGTTTTTGCCTCTGTCTCTAACCCAAGACGCAGCACCTGTCACACTCCTCAACCTCCACCCAGTAGTCACCATAAGACATTCACAGCTCAAATTCTGTCCCTATTACAGAACTCTAGCATCCTCCACGATAGGCCTATACAACACTTGGTACTTAGCCATCAAAACTACTAACCATCTGTGGATCGTACCGACGAATCACGTTGTCAGTGCTGCAAGTTGTACCCCATCTTTGTGCAGACTGGCGTTTTGTTGAACGTAAACTCCATCGAATAATCACAGGCTGTGGTTGACCCTACCTCCCCCTGCATTTTTTGTCCCATGTAAACGGCCTGGGTGTTCTGACTTCACGGATAAGGCGAGTGTTAGCGCGGCACTTCTGCAAACTTTCCTGGCCGTGATGGTCTCCCTGCACAGAGCTGACCACCAATAAGACATAAACACCAAAAAGTAAGAGATTGGCACAAAAAAGTGAGAACAAAATATACCCCACTCTTTTGTCTTCCAGGCACACCAGCCCTGTCACATGTGACCCATGTCTCTGGGTTGTAGTGTCGCTACGGATTGACTGGTGTGGTTGACCTATTCCCAACGCGGCTTGTTACATGCGGTCCATGTTTCGGCCGGGGCGTGGGAGCTGTGGTCGCCCACCAAAAGCAGCTCCGCCTTCTCTGACAGCCAGATACCTGACTGTGATAAAACCATTAAAAAAAGAATAATAAGAACGTCTAAAAAGTGTGGATCATTCTTGGAGAGCCACGTGCTGGATGCCAGTAGTTGTGTATCGTGCTACCTCCCTACCTGAAGCTGGCCCTTGTGCCGCCTATCATGAGCACCAAATGTAGACCGTTAGAGTTTGCTTCCCTGACGAAAATTCGGACCCACCTCTCACGGTTCCCCAAACCAGTCCTCACATTGGTGTAGTCCTGCTTTGCAGCACGATAACAGCGAAAAAGATACCACAGTAACCATGCAATCATATCCGCATCAGATTTCCTTGCTCACATTGGAGCTTAATCTCAGTACGATTGCACTATCGAGGAAGAGCATAGATGAACTCGCGTCAATGTTCCAAGACAAGTGACCAATTACCTCTAATGTATCACTACTGTCACCCCAATAGTTCCTTCTACTTTGACTCCTCAGTATAGAATAACCACTATACAGAAAGAGACAGTAACAGCATAGAGCCACGCAAACAGTACGTTAGTCCTACTCGCTCAGTCTGTCACTTCAAACCTATCCTGTCGCCTCGTTGCCTAACCACGTTCTGCGTAAGCAAACGGTATCGAGGGTTATCACTACTAACCAATCATAACCGTGAAGCCCTAGGTATTTTATTAGTATCCCAGCGATGCCATGCTCACGGGCAAATCACAAATCCTTTTAAACGCATACAGTTACCAAGCCGGTGTACGCAACTTCGTCGGCCTGCAGCAGTATAGCTCAAATCCACTGCGAGTCTATTTTACCCATGCCCTACTCACATAGACCTAACCAATCCATTGTTTATAGTCTCCATATATTATCATAACCCACAGCTGGAACCACGTCCAGACTGGAATCTCCCTTTATTTCAGGTTCGTTGTCTCTCACCATCTCAGCCGCCAAATTGGCTAACCAAGGATGCCGCTTTGACTCGCACGGATAGAGACTCAAGTGGAACCTACCATAGCAACTGAGACTGAAATCAAACCACACAACAGGAGATACCCCTAATTGCTTATCAGATCGTTCAGCGTTTTCTAACGCAACGAACACGAATTCCAGTTCACGCGCATGCCGATAATATACAGCCACACTCGGCTGATCGACCGACACTTACCGTGCCCTGCCAGAAGAAACTTACGCATTCAAAGCCGTACATTGCCAGAAATGACGCTAAATAACACTGAAGGCAAATGCATCAACACATACATATATTTGTCAGTGAAACAGCATAATAACGCTGAAGTCCATGCGAAGATTTCCCCACTTTATTATCCGTTACCACAGGCTATCCTTCCTCCGAACCGTAGCCGGCTGGAAATTGACTCTCCACTTCTCGAGAACCTTCCAGTTGCGCCTTCTTATTTCTGAATAGTACATGTTATTGGCCATGAATCTAAACTTACCTTTTTATGGACTACTGTTTCTCCCACAC
Source organism: Fasciola hepatica (assembly GCA_948099385.1). Taxonomy (NCBI): domain Eukaryota; kingdom Metazoa; phylum Platyhelminthes; class Trematoda; order Plagiorchiida; family Fasciolidae; genus Fasciola; species Fasciola hepatica. The sequence goes on along the minus strand of CANUEZ040000002.1, from coordinate 3,342,319 downwards.
CCACCAGTTCACTTTCACGAAATTGGCCTCATGTCCCCTTGATTCAAAGCTCATTCCCTTTCTCAAACTCCGGTAAATCCGTCATTCAGGGTCTTCATGGATCGCTATCCTCTTCGCATGCATCGATTTTTCCCCCTCTTCTTCTTGTTAAAAATTTACTCCATCTGCAGAACCTTAGTTGGCCTCCGATTTCCTTGGCTTGCATCAATCTTGTTCATAATGCCTCCTTAGCACTGCGTTAACGATTTATTCGACATCTCCACCGCGCACCACTGCCTAGCCCGGATTCGAAACTGGTTCAAAACTGCCGCGCAAACCATTATCAAAATGATCCATTCAGACTGTTGCTGTCTATGTTTTTCCATTTCTGATACTCTCGACTTTCATACTTAGAATTTTGTGAATATTTCACCATATTGAGTAACATGTTACACCATGATCATGCGTTAGCGCGTGCCTCTCGACCATGGCCGAGAAATATACCAATATTATTATTATTATATGAGAACAGAGGGAATCGATCTTCATTAGAGGTGAGCACTGTGAGTGGCACTCAGGTCATCCAGTCGACCAAGCTGCACCTGCAACTCCTTTCCTTGGTCAACTACAACAGAGCAGAAACTTCAGAAGCATTCACCATAAAAGATCGGCCGATGAGAGCAGCTCAGTCCGTGGAATCGATTCTTACTCAGTGGCCGCATCTCGACGGGGCTACGATCGGGGAGTGGCAAAATAACGAAATTGATCTACTGATTGGCTGTGACGCACCGGAAGTGCACCGGGTCCTGGATCAAAGAAAAGGCAGCCACAAGTCACCCTATGCAATACGCATCATATTCGGCTAGACTGTATGTGGTAGTACAGATGCGGCAAACAAATCCAAATCGATGGAAACGGCGAACATTGAACAAGCATTCCAACAGCTGTATAACGCAGAATTTGACGACCTGGTAACTGATAGAGATGCCATATCACGAGAAGATAGGTCGGTTCTGCAAACGGTAGCCGAGAACGTCAAGTATGTAATAGATCGTTTCGAGGTTCCTGTCCTGTGAAGACCCAAGATGGAACCTATACCAAACAGCCGTGAAATGGTCCTGAAAAGATCATGCTTCCTCAAAACCAGGCTAACTCAAGAACCACAAATAAGGATAGAATACATGCGAGCCATTTAATATAACATAAACTTGGGTTATATAGAAAGAGTGGATACAGCGGTAATCAGAGCAAACCCGAGGTGGCACCTAACCCATCAACCGGTCGTTTTCGACTGTGCCGCGAAATGTCAGGGTGCATCACTCGACGACCACATACTACAGGGTCCAGACTGGACAACTATACCAGTCGGGGCTTTATGCCCTTTTTGGCTGGTAAAAATGACCGTCTCTGAGGACATACTTGAAATGTTTCTACAAGTGAAGATACCCGTTGAAGATAGGGATGCCTTCCGTCTTCTCTGGTGGCCTGAAAGCGACGAAAATCGTGCACCGGGCGAGTACAGGCTGACCGCACATCCCTTTGGGGAGGTATAACCCCCATTCAGTGCTAATTTTGTCCTCCAGTTAACCCTCAAGCCTTTCGGTGGCACCAGCAATATGTTAGGAAGGGCAATAGACCACTTTTGCTTGGACGATTTTTCGTGTTCCTTTGACGACCCGAATAGTGCTATTCTATGTATGGCCGACTAATCGTTACTCTTAAGGCCGGAGTATTCAACCTCACTAAATGAACATCAAACAGCCACCTTAGAGCTCATAAGCAGTTAGAGTAATGGTGAAACCGCCTGGACCCCTCCAAAATACAAAACAAGACCGTAGTAAAGGGGTTAGAATGGCACTTCAACCCACCTTATGCCGGTCATCGCGGTGGCGTTTGGGAGAGGCTGACCTCACAACTAAACCTCGATGACAAGATGCTGACCGCTTTAATAACGGAAGTAGAACGCACGCTGAACAACAGACCCCTGATGCCGATCGTCCAAGACCCGAGAGGCGAACTGGCTCTCACTTGCAACGACCTGTTATTATCGCGGTCAAAGTAGGAGAAGTCACACTGGAAACCCTACGTGGAACGTATACCGATTCTGGTTTAGGCTTGGAGCAGTGTCCGTATATTGAGACAACCCAAGGGCGATCAGACAGGTAAGAATTGATCCAAGATAGTAAAGGGCCAGTAATGCCAAAGGATCGGATTTTGGCCAAAAGATGTGGGTGTGGCACGTGGTCAAATGCCTTTGAAATATCCAAGTAAAGTATTATAAGCGCCATTCCATTGTCTGCCATTTTAGTGATGAGATTCAAAAAATCGAGTTGGCAGGTTGAGCAAGATCTTGACCGAAGGAAACCGTGTTGTCGAGGATTAATAACATCCAATTAAAAGAGGTGCTTGACTATGTGGTCTTTTACGATTTTTTTCATGGGCCGAGAGAGGATAGGTGTACGGTTAATGGGACGGTAGTTTGTTACCTCATGCAATGAACCTTTCTTGTGGTGCGGTATTATGACTAAGCATTTCCAGTTTGTGGGCACGAGACCAGAGTTCATTGATAGGGTAAATGTATTCAGTAGTAGGTAAGGTAATTCAGGTCCACATTTAACTATTGCAGTGGGCGGTAGTCCGTCAGGTCCTGGGTACGATGATGGCTTGAAAGTGGTCAATAATTGGGAGATAACTGAGGCGTCAAATTCCACTGTGGACAGAGTTGAAGTGGTAACTAGGGGAAGAAGCGGAGGGTCAACATTAATAATAGGGGCAATAGTTGAGGCGAAAAATGAGGTGAAGGTCTCTGCAATAGAAAAAGGAGGCTGATACACTGTCCACTGAAACAGTGTGCGGGATATCTCCATGAGTATTGGAGGTTCTGGTCCTGTACAATAATGACAGTCGAAAAGACCTATTTTGGTGTCGCAGAGCCTTTGTTTCCTGGTTACGCAATGTAGTTTCTTCATGCTTCTGGATAGTAGAAGTAAGGCGAAAAAGTTGAATGAGAGTTGCAAAGTCGTGTGTGGTTTCATGAATTTTTGAAGCTTGGCGTGCTTTTTTGAAGAGAGATGATACAGAATTTCCCATTATTCCTTTGCTGGGGGAGGTAGGTAGTCTTATCAAGACATCTAGAGAACTGTGCATAGAAAATATCAGTGGCTCGCTGTGGATCACGAGAAAGAAAAACTCACTCCAATCAGCTTGTCGAATGGTATTAGGGAGAACCTTCCCGTCAGGGAAAGGAGAGGGTTTGATGCAGTGTGATTTCAGGGTAGGCTGTGGGTGGGTGGGAATGCTGCGGTTAACCAGATTGTGATCGCTACTGGGAAAACTTTGGGAGGTTGAGACAAATATATAAGAGAAGACATGAGTGAAAATTAGATCTAAAACGCTGTTTTTTCTCATAGCAGAGCGGATATGCTGTACCCACCCTCCTACAGTAATACTTGTTACAAATGGTAAAAGGTTAGCGGGTGCAGATAAAAATGGCCCAGTTATCTTATGCAAGTGAGTCAAATGTGATAATAAGACAGACCTTTTTTGTATAGATGATTTCAGCGTCGAATGGAAATTCACATGAATGCAAAAGGTTTCACGAGGAATGCTGTGAACGTTCGGAGAGTATGAATGGTGCATGGAGGCAGAACGGACTTTCGAAGAGGAGCCTCCGAAGAAACAGACTAATGAAGACAAACGCTACTGGCGCAGCTAGGCAGAAGTTGGAAGAGTGTAAAGAATTGATAACCAAATGCTGGTTGGCTACAGATGGCTGATATTCCGTTTCATAAAGACCTTGGTTGCCGGTGATGGCAGGTAGAATGGTGAGGGTAGCAGGCCAAAAGGGAGTTAGGTTGACGAACTGGGCAAATTAAGTTGGGAACGCAGCGGCAAGAGCTGAGTTCCGATCATTGGTTTCATGCTGCATTGCGGAATGAACTGGAGTGTTGGGATGGAGTACTGGGAATAGATGTTGAGCAGGCTTTGGGTGATGATTGGTTTCAGGAATCGACTCCGCAGTCCGGTGAGAATTTCATGAGGGATTGTTACTATGGTTTTAGGATTGTGATCACTGGTCAGCGGTGTACGGAGCCCCATTTAACGTCAACAGGCGAGAGTATAGGTTTAAACCATTTTCATTCCGGCTGATCAAATCGTTTAGTCCGTACGGTAATCAGGGAGTAACATCAAGTTGACCGATGGCTACCCAGGTACCCAGTATGATCTGAAGGAGATCAGGAGTGCGGCAGTCTGGAGAGTGTTCCAGCTGTGGGTTATGGTTATAGTTTTATTGTAAACCAGACAACGAACATTTTGTCATCTGAACATTTTGCTATCTTTCGGCCAGTGGGCCGGTCCATGAGGGATCCCGGACGGAGACTGGTAGTTTCCTATGGTATTTGAGTGATAGTAGAGATTCAGGGAGATATCAGGCGAAGGCTTCGCCGGGGTGCAAAATAATTTAGTTGGTGAGTGGTAGATGAGGAGAGAGGGTCCTTTTGGGAACCAGGAATAAAACAATAGGAGAGGGTATGATCTGGAAGAAGAATGATAACATAGGATGGTAGCAGTCTGGTACACTCAACAGCTGTGGTCGAGGATGGTAAACAGTGCGAAGGAAAGTAAATACTCGGTGTTAAGGTGGGGCTTTTCCATGTGAAAGCAAACGTGCTGGTATTCTGTGGGGTCATGAAAAATCAGAGGTATGCGGATTCCGGTTGGAATGGGGTCTTACCTTACCATGAGCATATGCGCAGATCAGTGAGTCTTGGTTATTAAAGAATAGTAATCTGAGTGGCAATACTCCAGTATATGAGAAAAGCGCAAAAAGTACAAAACGGTTTTTTTCAAGGGAGCTATTGTCAGTAGACCTTCTTGTTTGGTTGGTGAGTCAACAGTGCAGCAGATAAGTCACCTCTGACTTTTGTCATCACTATTAGCGCGTGGATTCGAGGAGAACATAGAAAAGGTGAATTTGTGGATGGTGGGCTATAAAAGTGCGGCGATTATGTTTCTCATTCCGTCAACCAGTACAGGTGAGGTTTAGCCGTTGGCTGTGAACCGTAGGCGTATCAATACCGAGGGGTCATCAGAGCAGAGGCTACATATTATAACCGTCCCGACCGTGTATTTACTACTGTATTGGACGTCGACAAGCTGGTTGAGTGTCTTGCAGGGAACCCAATAGGGTTGAAACCGGGAAAGCCGGGGTCGGCAAGCATATGTGGAGAGCTCGGCGGCGTGCCATCACTCCCCACTGGTTCAGACAAAAAAACTGATGGTTACCTCAGAAGCTTGGGTCTTCCCATATGCAGGGTCGGGTCCAGGCTGTTATTGGAAGGGGGCGGAGAGCACTAGCTCAAGATATTCCCGGCCGGAAGTCTTTTTCCTTTTCATTTTTACAGAGGATTGGAGAGCAAATTTGCACCCTAGGGCGTTCTTCCCATCTCTCCTGGACCCGCATTTCTTTACAAGTGTCCCATTGGGTCCGAGACTGCTAGGAATAACTGTTTCCCTTCAGTGCAAGATTGCTACAGGCGGGATGCGAAAACCTTCAGGGGTGTTGCTGCAGCAAGCTGTGGAGGGAAAAGAGAGAGGATGGAACAAGCAAGTACCCTAGCAGATATTCCAGGTTCGTACCTGTATCGCACCTCCTCGCCCCACCTCCCCACTTACCGGCTCCCCTGCCCCTCATGAGCCCCAAATCCTTTCCGAATTTCGCCACTCCCTTCCTGCCCCCCACCCCACACTACTTATCAGTTACTCTCCCATATACCTTCACCCCCATACCGACCTACGGGCCTTATACTGACTCTGCCCAACAGGTAGGTTACCTGCAGTCAAGATCTCGTTTTTTCCTGACCGGTTCCCTCCGCGTCCGTGGCCATATTGCTAGTCGCCCTATGGACCACGTCGATAAACATTCACAGACTCATATCACTGATCGCTCCCCACTCGAAGTCATGTCACTTAGCACCTTACACCACGCACTGCCCCCTGCCCACCCCGCTTCGACAGATATTCTTAACCTCTCACTTTGACATATGGTGCCCCCTCCCCCTGCGACGAGCGATACTCCTCCGGCCCAGATCAGCGGTGTGCTGCGCACCCTCCGTATTGATCACCCGCAGCGATCGGCTGCGCCTAATGCTAAAGCTTCTCCTACTTTCCGTCCCCCACCAAACATTGCTCGCCCTCCCTCTTCTACTGATGCTCTATCCCCACTGAGACCCAACTCCTATTGCCACGGCGATCCCAATAGTCTAGCATCGGCATCCATGCTTTGAGCACACCAACACTGAACTCATTCCCAATAGTTCTTATTACCGCTCGATCAATAGTTGGAAAAATATCGCACATGCCATCTCTGGCATTTACATCAAACGCTGACATTATACCAGTAACTGAATCCTGGATGTCAGATGATGCTTTGCTTGACCTTGTTCGCACAGCTGGGTATCAATGCTTCTCCAACACCTGCCAATCCAGGCGTGGAGGGGGCTGTTTAACCTCTGTCAAATGCACTATCCACGCTAGTGTTATGGACCACCCCCCTCTTCTCCTTATTGAGGATTCGTCATGGATATCTGTTCCTGCCTCGGGCCAGAATCTCCTCCTTGGCTGCGTCTACTTCACCCCAGGTCTGGAGCCTGCAAAAATTGACTCTGCCGTGGATGTCTTTAATGCTGCGCTTGACTACCCTGCCAGTGCAAAAATTATTGCAAGTGACTTTAACCTTCCTCCAACTTGCTGGTCCCCCTATACTAGTCCTCCCGCCCTCTCCACCTTCCTTTCCTGTGTCCGTCTTGGTGGATGGACCCAACATGTCTCCTGCCCTACTAGAGGGAACAACATCTTGGACCTAGTATTCTCCATTGATATTCCTGTTATGATCACCCAGACTGCTGATCACTTCCCGGGTAGTGACCACCGTATCGTCAGGTGCAAATTCAGCTGCTTCAGCTGTTCTCATCTGAAGCAATCCTCCCACCCTGTTCCGGCTTCCTACCGTTCTTGTAACTGGCTACTAGTGCCAATGGTAATCCGCTCCCTTAACTGGGACACATTTTTTCTTTCATCCGATCTCCTCACTGTTATGAGCTCTCTTTACTCCGACCTCCTACGCTGCTTTAGTACCGCCAACCCATGTACCGATCCACACCTCAAGTCCAGTAGCTCAAACCTGTCACTTTTAAAGCGTAAGCTGTCTAAGCTACAAATTACCTTCGCTAGATCACAATACTTTACGATTATTCTACGCATAAACCAGCTACAACTGAAGCTGCAAAGCATGGTGGATTCGCATCTGAGAAGGCAAGAGGCCATCGCCCTAGCACACCCAAAAAAAACTGGCTACCTGTCCAACCTGCTTAGTAAAAGGTCCAATCAATCCAATTATACTTCGCCCAAATTCCTCATCCGTGGCTCATCTACCGCCTTCAATGAGCACTTTTCTTCCTCCCTTATAAACTGTTCTGGTATTCCCCCTCCTACAATCCACCCCTGCACCTCTGCCTCTCTTTCATCGATTCTTTTCACGCATCTGGAAATTGAAAAATCAGTTTCCTCCATTAAACCTTCCCCGAAACCGGGACCAGATGATCTCCCACCGGCCCTCCTCCGTTTTGGTGGTCCTGACCTCCCTTCATGGTTACTTAATATATACACCACCTCCATATTTCACAGTTTCTTCCCACCTCAATGGAAATCCTCTGTTGTAGTTCCGTGCTTCAAAAGGGGTGCACTACACGACTCAGATAACTATCGGCCCATTAATCGCATCCCAGTAGTCTGCAAAATTATGGAGAGGATTATAAAAAAACACTGTCCAGTACCTCTTATCTAACAACCTGCTGAACCCTGGTCAGCATGGTTTCTTAAACTCCCGTTCCTGCTCTTCCTGCCAGCTTGACTTTCTCAATGTCCTATCGTCCGCTGCCGACGCCGGCAACTCTGTAATTGTCCTGTACCTCGACATGTCTAAGGCTTTTGACCGTGTTCCCCATATTCATCTGTTGGCCAAAATCCGGTCTCTCGGTATTACTGACCCTCTCCTCTCATGGCTACCCTCTTATCTCTCTCACAGATCACAAGCTGTGCTCGTTGACGGCCCTTTATCTTCCGCCAAACCAATTACTAGCGGCGTCATCCAAGGCAGTGTCCTAGGCCCAATATTATCCCTTATTTATATCAATGACATTTTCTCTTCTATTCGACACGGCACTCCTTTCCTCTTTGCCGACGATATAAAAATAGTGTACTCCTTCCTCCTTAGTGACCTACCCGTGACTCCGTGCAACATGTCGCGTGACTTACTCGTTCTCCAAACTTGGTGCCTCTCGTGGTTCATGAGATTCTCTGCGGAGAAAAGCTTCCTCCTACCATACAAGTGCACTGTACCACCCGGGCAAATTTGCCTGGACGGCCTGCCCATCTCCATACACCCCACGGTTACCGATCTTGGCGCGCGCTACTCTTGTTCCTTTAACTTCTCAGAACAGGCATCGTTCAAAACCGCTAAGGCTAAGCGAACCCTAGGCCTGATCAATCGGTGTTTCTTAATACCGGTCAGTCGCCTCTCCGTGTATCTCTCACACGTGAGACCGCCCCTAGAATATTGTCCCATTACCTCCAGCCTCTGGCCACGTTCTCCTATTGTATCTCTTGAGAACGTTCAGAGTACTCCCACCAAAGCGCTGTTGGGCGTATCCCTATCCCCAACACACCGCCAGCACTGTGAGCTCCCACAAATTGAGCCTCTATGGATTCGTCGCATGAGGCTCAATCTGATTTTCCTCTTTAAGCTAATCCATAACCAGGCCTACACCTCGTATCCCATCTCATTTGCCGCGCCCTGCTCCTACCCGGTCCGACATCGTGCCTTCTCTCTCACTGTCCCTCATCCTAATCTCAGTCTGAAGTCCCGATTCTTTCTGTCAGCTTATTCCAAGATCTGGAATAAGCTCCCCCTTAGCTTACGCAGTGCCTCCTCAATGTTCGCTTTTAGGCGCGCACTTGTGTTATACTTAACAGTTCCCAATGCTATATTGCTCACCAAAGAGCTCGTCTCCGCCGACCTGGCCTTTGAAAGAGGCCTCACACTGTAACTCTACCACCTCTGCGCCACAGATCACTAGTTACACCCCATGCCCGACACCTCCTCACTCCCTAGTGCCGCGAACTAAGGCCATTGCCTTCACTGATCCATAGCGAACTTACCTCCTGCCTTCATAAGATAACCCTATTGCTCACCTACGTTCCTCTCCTATCCATCATATTCAGATTTTTCCTCCTCAGTATCCGTTGATTCTCAGTTGAGGCACACCCAGACTGCGCTTCTCTATCCCTTTTCTTTTTCCAGTGATCCCCAGTGACGGCCAACCACTTCAGGCACTGTACTTACCATCTCCCTGGCAAATGCACCTGGATAATATTGCTACACAGTCGTCTACCACTCGCTGTTTCCGTTGGCTCCCCTGACCATGGTCTCACATCCTGGTCAATTGTTCATCGGGCGTGCAGGCAGTCTGTAACAATGTACGAGCGCAATTAGACTGGTGGAGCACACCTGTGATCACTTCACGAAGTGTTTTTCAGGTTGGGTGCCCAGCGCACGGTCAGTCCCACCCACTAGCACCGGTTTGCGAATGGCACGCTCTAACTTTTCTCGGACTACCGAATCCAGTGCTGTCGGTTGAAAATTGCATGCTCCTCATCCTTTTTCCGCCACAGTTTGTTCACCTATAGATCTTATCATCTGTTACCACTTCCCATTTTTGTCGCTCTACCACGGTGTGCACACCTACCCGTTCTGTCCTTTCTCCTATTGCCTCTCTCTACATCAACTTTCATTGCATTGAGTCACTATCGTCCCAACCACTCTTCTCTGTCGACGCTCGCCAATATCTCTTCTTCCACCTGCCGTCATTGCTGGCTTCTATTCTCTATGCGCTTGGTACTACCCTCTGCTCAGAATGCCCATTGATAGCACTCTTATACCTGTCGTTTAGGTAAATCCCTCCTTGTTCTCCCCCCTCATGATCGATGCCATTATGCACCAATCACACCTGCACCCATGACCAATCCGCATATTAGAACTTGCCGCTTCAAACTTCGCTTCTGTTACAGTCGCATTTATTACCCAATCACCACCGCCATATCTTCCTCTCCTGGCTCCGCGATTCCTCTGTGGTTCTTTCCAGTGTCCCGATTAGTATCCACCTGTTCTATTGTCTGCCGGCATACGGCTCTCCAGGTCCATTGCCCCAACTCCGTTGCGCATTCATTTTTTTGGCCATTTTGTTCTATTACTGGTTCACTTATCTCGGGGCGTCCCGCTTCCTTGTCCGCCTCTGCGTTTCATCTGCAGTAAAATGATCTGATTGGTGATTTCTCACCTGTGTCTCCTCGGTCATTGTTTTCATGGCTTAAGCCGTTTATTGCTCGCTACAGGCATTTTTCTGTACCTTCCAGCGTGGTCCGATTTTCCATGTTCCACCACTGTAATGACAACGTTACGTCACGGTGTTCTTTTACAGTTCCAAATCGTTTGACCTGTCACTACCCGACACCTCTGGTTCGTCACTACTTCTCGCACCTGCATTGATCAAATAACTAGACCCATTCTTAACTGTTTTCCTTGATCCTGTCTTTCATCTTCACTTTTCCATGAACTGCTCCTCACAGTCTTCACCACTTCTGTGCTTCCGCATTCTACTTTTCTCTCCGTTGGGCTGCCATGTGCACCTGTCATGAAGTTAACCCGCCAAGATATTCCAAAGTTAATTCTACAACCATTTAATCTAACCTTACTTACCCCTCGCAATGACTGACAGTTTCTTCCTAGGACCCCATTGTTATTGCTCCTGCTTCTCTTATATCTATCTATATATCTATCTATATATAATTTACATGTACATATATATATATATATAAACTTGCGCATATATGTATATGTGCATGCGCTCTGCATTTTGCAGTTCCTCACCGGCCATTTCTCTTGCTATCATCCCAACAACCATCATCATAGGCATCCATCGACTCTACATCTGTGCCTCACATCTATCGTATCCAATCCTTCTAAATCGTTTTTGTCATCTGATGATCCCTCTACGTCTTGCATTGCTCGCTGCCTGTTTTACGGTGAGTTTTGTGCCTGTCGCCGAAAATCAACTGCAGCGTACCAATGCTTCATTGATATCTAATCCACTGCAGTGCACCTCATTTTTTTTCTCCATCGTCCCTCGCTACTGCAGTTCCTTTTTTCATGTTTACCAGTTGGCCTCTGTATGTAATTTCCCGAACCAGCCATTCAGTCAATCTGACCTTGACTTTCAAACTCACCGGGAGTCCATTCAGTTCAGTTCAGTTCAAATCCGCTCTTGAGCTCATTTAAACTCCACACTATCTCTATGGTGTGCATACGTTTATCCTACTTTCATCCTACTTTATTCCCGTTTCTGAGCCTTTTATCCAATATTTTCATGAGAGTTTCCATATTTCCATGAATTATATCTGTCCATTCCATCACTTGTATCAACAAGATCATGCACATGGCATGCTTCGGGCGTTTCCGAAATAAACCAATATTATTATTTTTACCCCCCGAGGACATCGAGCATATATTATTGAACGCCTATGGTTTGACCAACTTTCCTAGTCAAACATGAAGGCTGCATGAGCACGTTCAAGGCTTTGAGTGTCAATCCTTGAGCAATTTTCGATGATCTATCTGACAAAAAGCTTATTAAAATGCGCTCCACTTTAGCTTCTAATTCCCCTCTAAAAACAAAATAGAATGACGCTTGGTAATTCTGAGCCTCCAACAGAGCTGCTGACCACCCTACCGCTTCCTCTCACGTCCGCACCGGTTTATCCTCTCACACGCCTTCCACTTCTTCACAACTACTCGCTGCCCCTCACCTTCTCTCGTCCTGGAATCTTTGGAATTAGATCCCACTACAGCTGATCTAGACAAGTTCGTTTCTCCCCCTTCATCGCCACTCAGTAAAAGACGACAACTTTCCTCTCGCTCTTGCCCTCCTTCGCCTGTTGCGCACACCCCCAACTCTAAGATGCTCTCTGTTCCCTCTGATAATAACTCACTCGCAGTCCAGGGGAATAGATCCACCAGTCTTTCCATCCTTCTCATTAACCCCTTCATTTGACTGTCTTCTCATAAATCAACTCGCCTTAGCTCACCGAATCCGGTTCTGACTTTGAAAATGTCTCTTGTTCTTAAGCGTCGGTCGTTCCGACAAACTCATCGCGTTTGCTGTCTGCCAATACTGAAATACGGCCCTCATACGCCATCCGCTCTGCCTTGAGTACTACCTCTACCGTTCCCTGTCCTAAATGCTCCATATTTGGTGGTCCGTTCAACCTGCCTTACTCCTCCTATAAGGCACAGCCTAATCTATCCCTACACCTCCCTATTTCTCAGGCATTTCCAACACTGTCGTCAGCCTCCTCTTTCAATCGACACTCAATTCCAGCCTGACAGTATTTATCAACAGCTTCTAATCACCCTTGCGTGCTATCTACCCGCCAAATTCGGCAGGTCTTCCCCTTTGCTCAGACTTTTCCCCCTCCGTTGATGCCCAGTTGTTTCAATACTCAGCAGTCCATCTTACTGCACTACTTACACGAGTGTGAGTTTACTCTTCATCACCTTTTTTCCAGCACAGCCATTCCGGCCGTACTTAGGCCACCCTCACGTAAAACTCCCACCTCACGGCTATTTCCAGTTGGACCAGTCTGACCCGAATATTTGACCTTGACTTTCGGACTCACCGGTCTCCAATTCGACTTTGTTAATGGGCTCTTTTAAGACGTTCCTCGCTATTCTCTGGTGTGCGTACATTGATCTTACATTCATCTTACGTTTACCTCACACTGATCCATGTGGAATCCATCGATCCTCTACTAGCCGCACACCATTTTGCATCGTCGCGAAATGTGTCCACGTGTTAGTCTGTGACATTTTGATTGTGTATCCTGTGTACTTCGGGCCTCTCCGAAACAAACAATCATTATTATTTACCCCAGCTGGGCTGAAAGCCCCTCAATATGAACCTCCACTAGCATCAACACTTATATATTCGCCCTTGACTCTGATCTCCACTCCTTGCCTTGGCGATAGCTTGACACTTTCCAACTTACCACCCCCTGATGTGCCTGTACCACCTCCACAAATTGCATATCTTAGGCCCTATTAAATTCTCTTTCTATTCTCGGTAAACTCCCGCACTTAAAAGAGCTTGCCCTCAGACATAACCACAACATTATCTTGATGTCGGAATCCTGGCTGTCTTAGAGCACTCCCAACGCCCAAATACATTTGGTGGGGTACAGTCTCCTAAGGACCAGTAGGCTAAACCGGCGTGGTGTTGCTTGCCTAGCCCATATCGAAGAAATCTGAACCACGACCCCTATTTATCACACCGTGCTCGGTTCAGTTCCCGATTCTCTCTGGTTCACTATCGGCCTCCAAAGCACTGTTCATTACATCGGCTGCGTATATAGCTCGTCGAATTCCCTCACTTCATTGTTTTCACTTATTAGATATTTCAAAAACCTTTTCTTCTTTCCTTCTAGACCCAAGCTTATTGCAAGGTGACTTTAATTTTTCTCAGATTTGTTGGCCTGCCCCCTGGGCTGTTTCTAATCTTGTGGACCTAATTACTGGTGTTCATCCGGGCGGCTGGACGCAACATATTGTACAAACTACCAGCAAGGGAATATACTAGATTTAACATTAGCCCACAACATGACCCTCATCAGCGTGTCAGTGTCACAAAACTTCCGCGGCGGTGACCATAAGATGGTTATCTACCACCTACTCTTGAGGGGCCCTCCTAATCAAGCACACCCTTCCGACAATACATTCCAATGCAAAAATTGGACTTTTATATTCACGCTCATTCCTCAAAAAAACTGGAGTGATCACTTCTTTACCCATGACTCCCAGATTGTTGCAGATGTTTTCTACACCTTCTTTTTGACTGTCTGCACATTTTGTCTAATAGCCGTCAGGCTGTACCTAAAAAAGGTTTTCTGTCCTGTCACTCCACAATAAGCATCATAGACTTATCAAGAAACCACATAATTCCGACGACTTAAGGAGCTTTTATCCGTTCAAACCACCTCCCGGCAGTTATTCAGCGGAAAGATAATAAGCAACTTCGTGACCAAGAAGCTGGAGTGTAGAGTCATTCACAAAAACCGCAACTTCTTCCTTCGTTTCATAAATCAAGAACAGCTGATATCAAGGCTGACTTCAAACCCTTGATTCTGGACAATAGCTCAACTATCACCTCTCCACTATGCATAACCGAAGCCTTCAATGCATTTTTCGCCCCAATCACTGCTTCGGCTACTGCCATTGCCCCTCCCACATCTACGCCCATGGATGATTCTCTCCATATGTTAACATTGTTGTAATAATGGTAATGGTACATTTCTTGACCGCGATCACGACATATGCGCAGGGAGTGATCAATGAGCACAACATTACACAGCTGCATGGAATACTTACAAAATTTAGAAGTAGGATTCGTATATGTTGGTAACAGTTTGATAAATCTGGGCAGTGTCTGGATTAAATGGGTACGATTAACGCGGCCAATAGAAACCAGTTTTGATTAAGGGAACGGGGCGTGGCGGAGGCTCTTTCCTGCGTGCAACAGCTAAAAAAGCATTGTTGAATTGTGGACCATGCAGTATATATGATAACTGTGCAAACACCCAACTCAGGAGAAATCAGAAAAAACCGAAGATGTACAGAAAATAAGTGGACACATCTACTAGATGTCTGAAGGCTCCGTATCGAAGACTTGAAGGAGAGAGTCGTCAACTAGCAACCAGTCAAAGAAGGGTGTAGTACTAGTGTAGGGTCTTCAAAGAACAAACAGTGATATCAGCGGCGCATAGATGGGTTCGTCTGTGCTGACGTCATTTGGACAAATTACTAGCCCAGGAGAAAGGTGGTTTGAAATACCTGATGAAGGAGGGAACCCTTAGTATAATTGCCAGTGGGTCAGGCAATTTTATTACGGTTTTTCTTGTTAGGTAACTCTGTGGTGATATGAAGGAAACGACGTTTTGTCTGAAGGTGACAGGGAGACAAATGAGTCATAAGGAATTTGATGTGCCGTTGCAGCAGCAAGGATAGTAGTTGGATGCTCATCTGGGGAATTCCAAATTGATCCATTGAAGAGACAGACAACTGGAGTTAAAAGATAGCGCAGGCACGTGAAAGCAAACACAAAGAGGTCATAAAGTGGGACGAACTAGAATGCGAAGGCTTATTTCTGTGACTTGCAGAAAACCGGACCCGAGGCGGCAATGGGGTTACTTGTGAGCGAGCAAAACGTTTCTATGATTACGATGAAAGAATTCAAGGCCATGTTCCCACCAGTAGCTTAAGTCTGGTGTTTTATTTCGTAATGATCATGAGGTCCACTGATGGCAGGCTACGAAATGGCGCGTGGGCAAAGGCGTGCTCAGCAGAGACGGCTGACCATTCATGGGGAAAATTATCCGGGTGGCAGACGAAAATAGGCTAGAGTGGCATCGGTTGAGGAAGCGAGAGATGGCATGTTGAGAACTGAAAAGCGATAGTTCGATCCCATTTAGTGAGTTCTACAATGCCGTATGAATGAGGGCACTTTGATCGTGTGTGAGGAGTAATCGTTGGGGCAGTGCTTTGAGTAATTTGACGTCGGCCCGGTGAAAGTATGCTAAGTGTCGGAAAATTCCCACTGAACACGTTTGGAGAGCACAGTTTGGTGAACAAGCTCATTTTTCAGTGATTCATAGTCACTCCGTTAAATCAAAATACATTACAACGAGGCAAGGGGTCGAACCAATTAGATAAGTGGGAAGTGATAAAAACTGATAATGAGAAGTGGGGTTGAGAGAAAGAGAACGTTTGTAATCCGGGCTTGAACCAAAATCACTTGTGTATTGTTCTTCTTGTGTTTTTCGGCTTTTATCTGGTTTATGGCTTGTTGAGGGTGGAGGGTGGGCCAGGGCGGCCTAAAGCACGGACAAGTATTTGTTGAGGAAGGTTATGGAGGCGGATGCTGACGGCCTCAAATGTGTGAATAAGCACAAAGTGATGTCGCAGAATCAGATACTTTTTCTTTCAACCGCAAAAGCACTGCCTGCCGGGATTCGAACAAAGCCAGGAGTTTAGCTGCGTAGAACGTTTTTCTGCTTACCCTTGATAACCTTCTCTGCACAATCTCTGCCAAAGTATCACCCTCGAAAGGCAAAGAGATGTATATCGGCTATCTCTCCAACCCAAATTTCCCCATAGTGTCCTCTTTACTCGCATTATCATCCTAACTAGCCGGTCCGGGTAGCCTTTTTGGATGAAGTTTGTTCGCACTGTTTGCTGCTCTTCTTCAACGGTGCCCTCCGAACATATTCTTCTTTCCTTGTTTTGGGGAATCGAATTAGGTTTTTTTATCCTTAAAAGCACAAGACCGTAGAAGTGAAAGTGCTGCTCATTCCATCCTGCCTTTCTGTCTACTGACCGGCCGATTGAGCCGCCCTCACGGCTACTCATCCGAACATCACGGAAGGCTATTGCGTTTTCTGATTCTGTTTCTATTGTGAAACGTAAAACTTTTATGATCTGAGTTAAAGCTCTGATGTACTGGCATGGTTGTTAATCACTGAAAACGAGCTTGTTCGCCGAACTGTGCTCTCCAAAAGTATTTTAGTTGCTTGTCGCCAGAGCAGTAGGATTGTGATCACCGACGGTACCGATGTAATAGGCTCCATATAGCAAGGGACAGCGAAAACATATGTTCAAGTCTTGAGCGCTCAGCCTGGGAGATAGTCAGATCTGATCAATAAATCCCTCAGAGCCATGCAAGGGTCTGGGAGTAATACCTAGTGGACCGATGGTTAGAGTATGGACAGTTTTTTTTTGCAAAATAGACACACGACAGGATCTGAACAAAGATTTGCGGGCTGAACGGTATGCATCTTTACCCAAAGATTATGGCGTTAACGAAAATGGGAGCGAGAGTGCTCATTAGCTGGGCTGTTTGCACTGCAGAACGCGTACAGGTAAACATGAACTAGAACTCATGCCACAGAACGTTTCGGAGGTGAGAAATACCACAACGCTGATATTATCGGCTCAGATAGGGTGACGGGTCATAGGTACAGGAGAATTTTCAGCGGTTTGTACAAGACCATGGAAATAAAACAATCGATCTAGACAGAAAAGTGACGCTGGAGATCAAATGTATTTACTAGCAATATATAAGGTGTTTTTTGCATAGAAGTGTGTACTGTTCGGGGTCCATTTGGCATTCGGCAGCGATTGCACAGTGATAGTGATGGAGCAAATTGAAACCTCGACTACAACAGTTCAAAATCGCTCCACGTTTATCACAATAAGAACAGATCGTATCCAGCGACAGCTGCAGGGCCTCTCCAAGCCCCCCAATTGTCCCATCACCAGCGATGTATGTACCCGGAGCCCATAGGGCATATTCCAGGCGTACCCATACCTCACTATCTGCAGATATTCGAGGTCTGAGACTGGAAACTTTCTCCGTCACTGTTTGGTTATTCGGTGCTTTTATGACCAACCGCAAAGCACCCATGTTTGCAACAGTCGAACGCCCCTGCGCGGCGGCAGATAGCGTCAACGTGGACGTGATTACACCAGAACCGGCTGGTTTACCTTTTTTCCACTTCTACTGTTTTTGCCCGGCGAATGTGAACCGGGTGTGCGGGGTGAAATTGAAAGCTGTGCAACACATTCCGGTATGATTTGGGCTTTCTCCGAGGCGGTAACGTAATATGGACCATAGAGACCCCCGAGGCTTAGAAAATTATTGTCCTCGCCACAAAAGGCACAGAGCCACACTGTTTGGGTTGAGCTAGATTCCAACGATTATTGTATGTCCCTTAACCTCTGCTGTACGGACGGCTTGTATGAAATGCCTGAGAAAACTGTGCGTGTGTCAAAGTTTTCAGTAGTCTTCTGAGGTACGAAACCAAGGCCAACATTCAAGGGACAACATGGTGGAATCGAGGCATGTGAATTTGTTAAACTTGATCCTGTGACGGTCATTCCCCGAAGTGCATGACTGATTATATGCTCGGGCATAGAAGCGGCTTCATACACGGATTCCATGGGGTTCGAAGGGTTATGGGCTAGTGAACTGGATAATAATTGAGGTCGACTTTGAATAGTCAGGGCAGAGCGACTCAAACTGGCAACTGTACCAACGGATTGGCATAAACACAAAAATGGGGATTCCAAATACCGTCTGTTGGCTGCTGCTTCAGTAGACAAGACGTTTCTCGGGTCGCCAGTAGTGCCCTGTTCATTAGCTTTTTCCGTGTTGATCTCTGTTTGATACGACGGAAGGCCGCAACCGCATGAGATCTGCCACGAGAAAGCCCTCCGGTAGTTCTCCCGAAAGCAAAGTCCGAATCGGAATCTCCTGGTCGCTGTTTTATTCGTCTGCGTCTTCGAGTGATACTCCGCAGACGGCGTCTACGCGTGCCTCTGTTGGCACATTTACCACGCTGCGGGAGCGTGATTTCCTCTTTCACTGTGACTTTCACTGCATCAGTATGCACCTGTTCAAGACGGTGACACTGAACTTGGCATTCGCTGGGAGCTAATGAAACTGGAATTGAAATATTTGGACTTCGGAATGCAATTGGCGAGTCCAAATTTCTCTCCGGGATTGTGTTTGCGTTACCTAGTGAAAAACGAATTTGCTTTTCTGGAAGGCTTATTTGGGAGGAGCCCATAACAATGGATATCTTTTTGAGGATAGGCAAACCGTTCCCAACATGCTTTACGGGTGATACCGATGAGCTACTAGAGAAAGGTGACAAGGAAGCTAATCGAGGTGCACTGCAAGGACGTTGAGATGTTTCCTCTTATACGGCAGATGAAGAAGGCATAACCAATGGCTTGCAAGCGACTTCTCGTGCCAATACAGGGTGAGAAAGATTTTTCTCTGAGTTTGCCCTTGAGGAGGCAGATGATTGGCCGACAATTTCAGCGACAATAACGGGGGGAGACGGTGATGAAGTATGGTTAAATAGATTGGGCATTAGATTCGTTGGCGATGAGCTTGCAGGAGATAACGCAGGAGGAGGAGGTGAACTACCGCCGGAACAACAGTGACTACCCTCACCAGTGCCTAAAAAATCCATGGCGACAGCATCATCTGAAAGAGACCAAGGGTACACCAGCCTGGAGGATATCCCAGCTGGGAGCTATGGATAATATTTTATCAGAAATCAAATAATTATAATTAGAGGAAACTTTATAACCAAGGCCAGGAATAAACGGAGGGTCATCAGACTGGATGTAGTGCCAGCTGTGGGTTGTGATAGCAAGATAGAGAGACAGGGTTCAGGTAGAAAAACAGGTTTCAGATGTATGAATTCAGATTAACTAAGAAATAGACAAGCTTTCCTCATGCTGTGGAGGCTGACCGGTCATATTTTGTTGGTTAACCAAGGGCGGCTGCTCTATAGCGTGCACCAAGTTACAGGGTAGTTTTGAGTTGTGCACTTTGCCAAGATTTTTAACATTATCGAAAAATGCTAAGTCCTCGGCCCACCATGAATCCACAGCCACGGCGGCATTGACAGCCCACACCACTAGGGGAAGAGGTCAGGTCAAACCTGACGAGCATATAGTTATGCCGGACGGCTCGCCCGTGGGTGGCTCAACCCGTGATGGGTGAGGTTAGGTCCCCGATGACCGCGGATTACCTTATCCAGCCGTCGGGTTGCTTCACCGACGGCTTCAACTAGGCCGTACAAACCTTCACGGTTAGTGATAATTGAGGAGGTGTTAGAGGATGAAAGCTGGCGGTGATATCCAGTGGAGGGCGACACGACCGTTGTCAAATTGGGTGTCAAGATGGCGCCGGTAGCGACGGATTTGGAGTGTTCGGTAGCCCCAGATGATTGAAGGGACTCCATGCGCCCCAGTGATGAACGCCATTGCAAAGACCTTGCCACCAACTCAGGCTTTGCGCCTGAGGCTTAGCCAAAACCGAACAATAAAACCCCCGTAGGCTTCGAAATAAATGCTTTGATGTTTCACGCCAAAGCAGGGCAAACAAGTCCTTGGGATTTCCAATCAGATCTCTCGTCCTGCGCAATACAAAACGCCCATCTCATCCGTCCTATGTCCCACCCTGCCTAGAGTATTGTCCTACCATCTTCACTAACACTCTCCAAACCGACAGAACAACTTTAGAGAATGTACAACTCTCATTCACGAAACAGCCGCCTGGTTGTTCCACCAAAATTAGTTACAAAGAGCTCCGCGCCGTCCTCCACATATAAGCTCTCTGGCTACGCCGTATGAGACTTAAACTTTGCCTTCCCCATAGGCTTATTCGTCGCTTGGCTTTTTCTTCCACTGAAACTCCATGTGTCCGGTCACCTACTCCTTACCTTCTGAGTCACGGAGATCTGCGTCCTTTTATTCCGAAAGCTAGGCTATCCATGAGATTCAATTTCTTTCTGCTAAGATATTTTAGACTTTGGAATAAACTCCCATTTAAATTCATCCATGTGTTTCCCCCACTCACTTCGAGGCATCAATAGCACATAACCTCACCCTCCACAATGCCAGATGTTAGCTGACACTACCAAGTCTGAGACTCGTGGTTCTGAAGTAGGACCTGGCTTCTAGCTAATCTTTAAACTTCCTCCCATATGCGTTTCTTTTCCGAGAAACCCGTCACACTCTGGCAAGTGCCGAACTTCACAATTCCCTCCCTATACAAGTTTCCTTAGTAACCCCATCAGCTTCTACCAGGGGTCATCCCGCTTCACTCATTATTCTTACCACTCGGCCTACAACTGCCACTAGTCCCTAGACTCTGTTCCATGGCATACTCGGTTAATTTGCGCCTATCTATTCACACTCAGGATTTCTCATATCTGATTTCTTAGACTCACTACTGGTTTATGTTGAAGCTTCGGTTAGTCTGACACTAAATCCTAGGACCTAGCCCATATTGTTGTAATGGTCAGTTCTCCTCTTGCTCATTCTATCCTCTATGAGTAGTTGTTACATCTCCCCACAACTCGACGGCTGGCACAAATGCCAGACTGCAGCCCCCTTCTACTTTTATTTCAGAATGAACCAACGCGGGACCCTTTGCCCATCAAACCCCATGAGCACCAACTTGGTGCATTTTCTTGCTGGATATGAAATTGGACTGTTGACACTGTGTGATGCTCGCATCTTACTCGATTTATCCCCGACGTGCTTTGATTTTTGGAATTCCCGTGACCCAACTGCCGGAACTCTGACTACTCTACTGTGGGCACTGCTACAACTCATCCTAATCTCAACCGTATGGGACGCCGTAAGATCCACCGTCTTGGCCGCCACACATCGGAAGTGCAGGATGTCTGCAAATACATGCGGTCACAATTAGGTTGGTGGATCGCAACACCGGTCGATAACAACGGTTTTCAGGTTAGAGGCCTAGAGCACGGCCAGTCCCACTCACTAGCACCGCCTTTGAAATACGGAACCTCATCGTCAAGCTGGAGCTGCAGCCGCAAACAGGTCATCCGCTCTGTCATCTCCAACAGCCTTTATTCCGTTGAGCCTGCTCTTAATATTGAGATTGCAATCTGCCTATTCAGGCTCGGCAATTTTATCACCTCAGTTATTTGCCAAATGGCATGTGAAGTTCATTCCCACCCATCAACCCTCTCCTCTCCGTGGCAACCCATTATCGCCTATTTAATAGTCATCGATTTTGGCAAGCACCTCTCCGCCTACTTTTTCTGCATCCCATGTATGTTTGCTTTCCTCTCCCTTCCGTGGTCTTTCCCACTGACCAAGCCAGAACTCGTGGCTACTATCCACTCGCGAGCGCTTTCACTGCCACCGTTCATTTCCCCACCAAAACTCTACAGAGGCTGAACTTCGCAGAAATATACTTTATAGTTCTCTAGAAGGCAAACCTGTGATTAGCGATCATTTGCCCTCTCCATCAGTCCAAATGCCCCTTTTCACAGTGCCAATCGGTCTCTGTGTCCGATATCGGTGTGCCGTGAGCAACACTCGGTTGTCCCCCAATCCCCCCGGCCTTCTTGCTAGTCCAACATGCAAATGAGTTCACAGTGCGGAACCTCCAATTTCAACCGCCATGTCCGCCGACTGCTCTTACTTTACCTCAAGTCCTACTCTCTAATCTCGTTTTCCTATTAAAATCACTGGTTTCATAGTTTTCTCCACCAGTGTTGTATTCTTCACTATTTATAACAGTCACCCGGAGAGTTATTCACTCCTCACTTCATCTCCACTTCTGCACGCCATCCGCCTCTGAAATCGAGCTTCACATCTGCTCACAACCGTTACCCCATTTCCTTGTTGTTATTTCTTAACACACCTGCATCAACGTGGATAATCTGCCCGGTGCTTGACTGCTCTCCGCTCGCTTTTACTACCACCATCGCACCCACTCCCATTTCCATCTGTTGTACACTGTTCTTGTGACTGCCTCCGCTGGCATCATACCTTCAAGGCTTCCAATTTTTCCTCTGCGCATTTCTCCCAATAGTTTTTTCGTCAGCTTACTCTTCCTTGCAACCTTGTCGATCATACCTGAATTCCTGGGCATTTGGCTTCCATTCCTGCTGCAAGTGCTTACGTACCTCCCGTCAATGGCCTATGCGATCTCCTGACGTTCAAATTTAATTTCTACTGCTTTTTCTGCCGAATGTTTCAATTTGTTCTGAACCAGATATCCCGTTCTCGTTTCTCTTACCAGACACATTGGTCCCGTAGCTGTCGCTCAACCGTTGCTGTGTGATCTGCCTATCAAAACAGTCATTGGGTCACCTATCCGCCTTCTACTTCACTATCGCTTCCGCGCTATTCGCCCCTGCAATCGACGTACAACGCAATTTACAATGATTTATTGCCATAACTTCATACCCTTGCTGGTGCTTTGTGACGGGCCTGTGTCAACGAAGATAAACAGCCGAGAACTTACCGGCATGCTGGCTATTTCTGCCATCACCGTTCTCGAAATCCATCCCTGTATCCATCTGATTTGTTGGTCTCTTTCCCTGTGATTGACTGCGTTGGCCGCCTCAACATCAAATTCTACCATCACACTGTCCGCTGATTCATGGCACTTGATATCTGAAAATCCATTCTTGCACATCTTCGAGTTTTCTATCCATCTATTTCCACACCCTGCCACGCGCAAATTACTCTTTGAATTCCACTTGATGGACCTTTTTTTCTTATTTCCTCTTCGTTTTTTGACAGATATTCTTCTTCAAGCTGGAATTTTTAACGTTTTGATCGTTTCCGGTACTGTCGTGCATACACTTCCCCCTATTTTAAGCGACTCCAAATGCCGCCAGCCGATTCGATTATGTGACCTTGGCTTTCAAATTTGCCGGGCATTATTACCGTTTCATTCCACTTTAACACTGTCTTCGGCACTCAGTGCAAACATATTGTAACCTTTTGTTAATTCCGATTCTAACATTACTTGAATCATATGATAATGCAATCTAGCAATCTTTGGGCGCATCCAAGATATACCTTCATTATTATTAATATTATTATAAATAAATGCATCGGGCTTTTCGGGGCCGCAGACTAGTGGAGAGTGCCTATAGTTGCCACCACGGAAACATGGCTCTCTCAGGATGACCACATGCTGGCAATAACACAAAATGTGTTTGCTGTCTATAGGCAGGATTGGGAGCACTACTGTGTGGAGGGAAGAGTGGCCGTCTTCATTGGGGCAGGCAAAACCCACCCGGAATCTCAGGCCATGGTCTGTACCCGAAATAAACAACTATGCGCGGTTGAGCTCACTCTTCCGAACGGAATGTTAAATGTTGTCTGTGTGTATAGGGCCACGGGTAACAACCGAGTTCAGGGTATTCGACTTCTCCAAGTAATCAACGTGCTAGTTGAGAAAGCTAACAAAACACCTATTTAGGGACTTCAACCCACACTGTTAGATTGGGCAGTCGAGGCATTTGCCACGGGCACCGAAACGAAGGGAGTACTACAATGGCTGCACTCGAATTCTCTGTTCCAAGAGATGAGGATACCAGATATAGAAATGGCTGTACGCCATCCTTGTCGGATCCAGTGATAACGAATCAAGATAATTATGAAGCGGAACCCCAGTTTCACTCTCCGTTGGTTGAGAGCAACCACGTATGGGTCAAATTCACTTGCATGAGTCGACCCGAAATAACCTCGCGGTAGGTCGGAAGCTTCGCAAATATAGACATTCCTTGGCTTCGCCATAGGGCGGTCGGTCTAATATGGGACACAACGGAGGAGGCTAGCTTGAAGGAATGCTGGCAGGTGAGTTAAGGATCTGTATTTATCCCACAAAATTAGAGTAAGGGAAAACCGGCGCGGTAGAGGTCCGCAACGGGCGGTTCATTTAAGTGTAGAAACCGTAGTTGGGCTCCCTCCATGGCTGCCGGGAGTCGCCAGGCTTGAATTTGATAGCCAAGTATGGGAATGAGGAGGTTGACCCCCTGTGATCTGCTAAGCCCATACGTGAGTTAAAGTTGGCCCAGTGTGTAAAAAGCATCTAAAACGTGCTATAGCTACCTTCATTCTAAGGGTTCGTTGGGATATGCAGTAGTGCCACTGACGCCCCTTGATCGTGGAGTGGCAGCGGACAACCAAAGCAAAGCAGATGCTTTGGGTGAGATTTCTGTTAGTGTGCACAGAATGGATAACAATGTGCTGATACGTTTTGAGGGCGACACTTTCAACGGGCATAACAGACTTAAATATTTCGGAGAAAATCGTGCGCAAATAACTGGAATGATTAGATATTCATAAGTCTGCCGGGCCAGATGATATCTACCCTGTTATCATTCAGCAGCTGGCTGATATCTCATCTCTTCCAGTATGCAAGTTATTACAGTCCACCGTGGATCATGAAAGGTCGCCTCGGGACGGGAAAAAAGCAGCAGTTTTAGCAATTCACAAAGGGGAACCTCGTTCTAAAATGGTAAACTACGACCCCGTTAGCATTATCCGCATTCTATGCAGAGCACGAGAAAAAATCATCCGGTCTCACGTTTTCAAGCACCTACTGAAGAATTCTATGCTTGCTCAGCTCAGGATGGATCTCCAAAAAACATGTCATGCCTGACCAACCTTTCGAGCTTCCTAGACGAAGTCGCTTGAAGGGCTGATGAAGGTAAACAGGCAGAAGTATGTTACCTTGACTTTAGCCAAGCACTTAACTCGGTAAACTATCGGCTTCTACTGGTCAAGTTGAGGTAATTTTGTATAAATGGGAAGTTTCTGTCCTACAGCGACGAAGCTTCTTTTGCAGGTGAGTTGAAGGCGGCTGGGCCACAGGGGATGGAGGAGCTGAACAGAGGCATACTTGAAGTTCCTAACTGGGCACATAGTTTGGACGCAGGAAATATTTGCTTGTTAGCAAGGACAGCGACAAGCCTGACAGTTGCGCACGGCCAAGGCCGTTTACTATGAAGGCGGTAAACAGGGTTAAAGAACCTGGGATTTTGGTGACTTCTGATCTTTAGCGGTCGGATCAGTGTGCAGCAGCTTCAAAAATGCATACAGTGAGCTCTCCAGGTTGAGGTTAGCGTTTTCGTGCAGACAAACAGGGGTCTTCATGCCGGTGTGCATGTGTATTGTTAGACCTTTCTGAGAAAACTGTGTTCAAGCATGGTCACTCTGTAAAAAAGAAGCCATCTGTTCGGAGAAAGTACAACTTCTTGCAGCTCGCATGGTTGATAGTCAAAGGGACGAGAAGATTGAGCAGAGTCTCCAGGACCTCAGACTTTCGTCTATGGAAAGGGGGTGACTACAAGGGGATCCCGTAGAGACATATGTGATAATAAAAGGCTTTTCCGGGCCTAGACCGGAGATTCTGTTTCATATGGCACCAGATCCTAGAACAAGAAGTCATGGGAAGAAGCTAACGAAAGTTCGATTTAGGTTGCTAGCTGGATCCCGCTTATTCAGCAATAGGGGGATCAACTACTGGAATGGACTGCTAGAAGAGACAATGGAACTGCGTTCCGTTCAGGCATTCAAGGAGGTCCCAGATAGTTAATGGAATGAGATCATTTTTGACAGTGATTTCTGAGTGCCTCACGAGACAGGGGGATGTGATGTGTTTAAGTATTGAATGCTTCCATTCGTTTCGCTATAACTTGGTGAAAGTCCACGATGTATAATGAATACCGCAGCTGCTATCTGATGAGATCCTACATTTTCCTTCTATTTTTAAAGGGGATTCGACGAATTAAACTGCACAGTGTTTGCGGCCCAACTAGTGTATATAACTCCGAAGGAATTCTGGAATCCCGATTGGCTACGGCCACTATCTGTCCTGTGCAAACTGAAATGAACCTAACTAAACGGTACTGAACCGCACTGGCAAGTCGCTGTCTACTTCCTGTGACAACCAAGGAAGACAGAACTTTGACTTGAAGCAGAAGTCAGCTTTTCGCTATTAGGGCCGTTAGTGACTAGAGCAGGCTCCCAAGGGGAGCGATGAGCGCGAGCTCAGTGGGTCCGTTCAGGAGGAGATTAGATAAGATGTGGATGATAGGATTTAAAGAAATACGACCAAATGTCCACTACTGTTTCTGCATAAAACTGACCCGTTCCTTTTGGTTCAACGTTAGTGGAACCCTTATCTGCTATCAAGTTCCCCCTGCTATACTGTCTTTATTACCGGGGAGATAGACCATGAGGTTTGAGTGACTAAAGGCCACAATCCGAAAGGTTGCTGAAGAGGAAAAAGCTCGAAGGTCCAACCTAGCCTCTCCCTGATTACAGCCAGATACAGAAGAAGAGTCGTCTCTTCCATTTTTCGAAGCATCGGGGGATCCAAGGAGCTCACCAGAGCAACAATCTGTACATTTAGGAATTCCACCGTCAAGTACTGCTTCAAAGACTGCGCTGCACCTGATGCTTGTGCCCCTGAGCTCGGCAAATTTCAGTCGTCCATGGGTTATTATATCCCTCTCTCTCGGTGGACTGTCACTACGGCACGAGTGAAACGGATGGTAGTAGTAAGTAACTGCTTATTCTGAAGGAAAACTGTGCGACATAAAGCTGACTCCGTGTTTTTGATAGGTGTAACTGATGGATACGCATACAAAGCGCCAAAATCCCTGCCGATAAATGCGGGTGACTGAAATTAGCTAAAAGTAGGACTAATAAAGTCGCCAGCTCTAACAGTGTTGTGGCCAAGCTTTATCCCCACCAGACCCTCCACCGATCCAAGTGCTCCTCAGCAAACCACCAGCGGATGCATGAGCACCAAAAGTAAACCTTTCGTTTTTCTGCACTCCGGTCACCGCCACGATTTTTGGGGCTATTTGTCAAACGAAAAAACAAAGGCACCAGGGACGGTCCTCCAACTGCGACTGCAGAATTTATGCGTCAGGCTCCGGCTGCCGAACCACCAACGCCACCGAACTTATCAGATGACACTCAGGATGATACGAACAAAAGGAGGGAGGCTCCATCAATCCCAAATAGGGTTCTACCACCCCGTAAACAAAACTTCCTTGTTCTCAACATCCTGGAGGCTAATTCGACATCCTCCAGGACAGGTTCGATCATGATCTGATGCAACTCAGGCTGATCCTGAGTAAGCCGTTCGCTGAAGATGAAGCAGGTCTGGCAGCAACAACTCGGGTCAGGTCTGCGTTTTAGACTTGGGAAGCTTCAAGAGTCCGCAATACTGCGAAACCCGAATTTGTTCTCAGTTCGCAAAAACAATCGAGTGAGGTTCAAGGAGGGTCCTGCCGCATTAATGGAAGGCCCGGCTCGTCTACTACAAGATCTTCCTTCCGAGTATAGTAGGACTATGAGTCAAGCCCGTGCGGAGATTGGGGATAGGAGGGGGAAACGGTGAAGCAGTTACTTGCATCCAGACTTTCGTGTGGTTTGGAAGAGATTACAGACAGGCTGGCCTCCACTACTACCGATGAGCCCTCTCAGCGTGCAGCAGTACACGAGTTTTGGGCAAGGGGCGACCGCGCGGCATTTGCCAAAATGGTGCGGACTAACATGCGCGGACTATTGAACAAAAGGGACAAGATGGAGGCACTTGTGCTGCCTGGAACCCCGCCTATCATTGCACTTACCGAGGCGTATCTAACGGATGATACTTGAGGCTTCTAGGTCTCACAGACAGGGTATGTGCTGTTTCGAGTAGATCCAATTTGTGCCAGTGGTGGAGGGGATGTTTTCATGTACGTGAAAAATGAGCTACTAGTTCCTATACTTGATACCTTTTTTGACCAATGTGGGTACCGGGAAGCTCTGTGTTGCAGAGTGAAACTTTTCAACAGTGGCTGCTTGGTGCTTTGGATCATCCGTCGTATTCCAGCTGCCGACTTTCAGGGTATTCTGGATTCCTTGCATCGACGGGGGAAGGACGGTCTTTGTCTGGTTCTCGGCGACTCTGATGCTTTTCGTGTCGGCTGGGTATCGAGCGGGTGTAACACATCCGTTGACGGATTCTCCCGTCCTCTGTATGGAACAGTGCGTGACCTCGCCTTGCATCAGAGTGGGCAAGAACCTACCAGGAGCCGTGCGGATCAGATGGCTATTCTTGACACAGTGCCCTCCCCGCGAATTTCCAACATAGATGGAGCTGATCTTATGTCGCCATTGGGCCCCAGTGACCACTTGATACCTGTCATCCACCGGAGGTGCCGTACTTTCGTTCATCAGGATCCGCGGTGCGGGGCTAAACCTGTGGAGCATAGCCTTTGCTGAAGTGAAAAAAGTTGCTGCCGCCCTGCCATGGGACTCGATCTTTAACGGTAATGAAGATAAAGCATGGAGTTCCTTTATATCAGAAATAACTGCACCGGTGGGCTAGTTTGCACCTACACGCGGGCGACGAAGTCACGCTAAGTAACCGCCATGGTTTTACTAGGAACCACGTAGCGGCTAAGAAAAAGAAATCGAGCTTGACAGCAATTTCGGTCCTCCGGCACGGGAGATGATAGCGACAAACACATCCAAATTCAGAGTACGAAAGTACGCGAATACGACGAGTGACTTTTGGCCGGTTTCACCTCATCAACAAAAAGGCCTTCTTCATACCTGATGAGGGGTACTGAGGTTCGCCTATGCATCCCAACGCCGCTTAATATTAGATTCATCACGGACTCCGATGGCGATAAAGCAGTACTATTGGTTGGTCACTAAGCTGAAGCATATGTCACGGAGGGGCCATCCTCACCCCAGCCCACACCGAGTGCAATCACTATGGTATGAAACCGCGAGCGGCAGGGAAGTTTGCCAAGGTTGTGTGAGGGTTCGGGCTTAGTAATTCGCCTGGTCCGGACGGGCTCCATCCACTGGTCCCTCGGGAACTCGCTGAAATTACTGCGACTCCACTCACGAGACTGTTTAACGGTATGATGAGACGAGATAAACAACCATCCGAAGGGAAGATAGCCTCTTTAACCCAGATGTTCAAGAGCAGCGAGAGGGCAGAAGTTGTGAATTGCTGTCCAGTAGGTCTTACGTGTGGTAGGAAAGATTATGGGGTGCCTAGTGTAGAGGAGTTCAGAAAACCCTGTTCAGTTCATCAACGTCCATATGACAAACAACGTTATCTCATTTGTAGGAATTTTTTTACCGGAATTTCAATTATCCGTTTTATTGCTCTATGTTTTGTCACAAATCGGACCCTCATGTTTGCCCCGAGCGCGAGTTGCTCAGCTTAAAATCTGTTGTGACGGTTTTCGATAATCTCATCTTCCGTTTCTAACCTTTTCGTGCAATTCAGCTACAGTTGTTGTTTCGAGTGTGGGAGCCCACAGGGAACAGTACTGAGGTTTGGTTATTGTAAAATTACCCAATTTTTGGTTTATAGCACCATAGCCACTTGGAATCGACCTTGATTTGAATAGTGCCGAAATTGGTTGCTATTCGTAGCTCGAAAGTTCCATTGGCTGGATTGCATACCTAGTCCCGGAACAACAGCACCAGTGGGTCGATGGTCACGATCGTCTCAGCCACCAGCAGCATGGCTTGCGGAAGGACCGATCCTGTCCGTCTAATCTGCCACTAGCACGTGAACTTTGGGCACAAGCTAGAGCGGAGGGCCACCCTACCGATGTTACCCACGTTGATTTCTGCAGGACATTCGACAAAGAGCCTTATAATCGCTTGTTCCATAAGTTGGGATCTCTAGAAAGGGCAAAACAGTCACTCACGTGAATGGAAGACTTCCTGAAAACGGGGTCCTTCTCTTTGAGAATGGCTGTATCAAGTTCTGCGCGGCATGCGGCCTCCAGCGGAGTATCACAAAGCTCACTGTTGGGCCCACTGTTGCTCTTGGCCTACATCAACGACATGCCGCAAAAACTAGTGTCCCCCTGTACTGTTTATGCGGACTGTCTCAAAATCTGGAGTGTGATCAAAACTACTGCGGGTCACGAGGCTTTACGGGCAAACTTGGATACGCTAACTCAGTGGCCCAACGTGTGGGCCCTCCAGGTCAATGCCCAAAAGTGTGTACAATGGCGACTAGGGAGACCGAGGCCTGATGGCACACTCTCTTCAACGAGCTACTGTTCGATCGTCTGTAGCCTAAGAGTGCTAGTGTCATTTACAACAGAAGACTCGAAATCACACTGGCAAAGTGTGTGCCCCGGATTGGAACACCCATGGCGAATCCGTCTGGCGTTTGAGAAGCTACATTACGGTACTTTCGAATTGCAGTATTCGTCACACCTCCGTTGTCGACAAGATTTTGGTTTTCACGCACGAGACTGACTGGGGTGAAAATGCACTGGACTGTCCACATACGCCTACCCACTCCCCGCTCTAAGTTTCAGCCACCCCATACCCCCCATAAGCGCACCTAGCATGCATGTCGACGTCAAATACAATCGCTACCATACCCTGACTTTCAACTCATTGACCTGGACAGCGTAACGACGTACCTGACGAATAACTACAACCACGGTGAAGTCCGAAAAAGAATATGAATAAATAAATAAATAAATAAAAAAGAGAGAGATGAGAACACAGTGGAAACCGGTCACCTTTTCCATCTATACCCCTCCACCTTACGTCATCTCTCTTAGAAAGCGGCCTTCTCGGTGCCCTAGCGTCCAAGCCACGCTTAGGTTTACAACCCTACCTAACAGTAACCACAGCCCCCTGCCAACTACAATCACCACTGCAGCCTGGACTCTAAGCTCACTGACATGGACAACATATGGTAGCATATTGGTAAAACTACAGAGGCAACAGATGACCAACACCTGCCTCACTTAAGTCTACAAAAAATGAACACGGAGAACCGTTCATATTTTCCATTCCCCACTGACTATCTCTCCTCAGTCTTATGACAAATATGGTATTCATGCATCCACCACGTCATGAGATTTTCCTGCTCACATTTAAGTTACATCTTAGTAGGTTGGCACTACCGAGTAGGAGCACAGATGAACTCAAGTCCACGTTTCTCTGCATGATAACAACTTTCCCCAACGCATCACCACCGATGCCCTAGTGATTCTTCCCGAAATCTTACTTAATTGCTCTTCACAACCTCTGCGCGCAAGCCATTTACCCTTTGAAATGCAGACGCAGCAGCCCACCCGCTTTAAGTTATCTTGCTAGCCTGTGGCAGTACTTATCAACCCCCTGCAACCCGACGTTACTTAAGCTCTCGAATTAAAACCCAGATCGGAGTATAACATGTGCCACTGAGGGCTCACATAAAGCCAACCAGCTCATTACTAACTGTCGCTATTTATAATAATAACTAACAGCTAGAACCACGTCCAGACTGCTAACATCATTTATTTCAGGTTTGACGTCGCCCACTCCCGGGCTTCACTTTAGGTGACCAATGCCCACACTTTGACCTATACCGACAGAAACCTAAGTGGCACCTTTTATAACGAACGGGATTGCAATCGAGCCACACGACCTGATCACTCCCAACTGCTTACCACTAGATTGATAGGCGTCTTCTGGCGCAACACCTCCACTACTGATGTCACTGCTGAAGTCTTCGCAAATAACAGTTCACAGGCCAACTTCTACTGATTGATTGACACGTCCCTTACACCGCCTGATGAACCATACCCATGGGATGCTGCACGTCACTTTGGTATCATGTGAAACAATCCAATAACAGAGCCAGAATACGCAACACAGGAATCTTTTACTCATTAAAATTCGATACGCCATCCGAACGCGAGTCCACTTATCCCCCCATCCGTGGTTCCCAATTATGACACCGAATGTCACTGAGAATCAGTGAGACAATATTTTTTTCAGCGTAACAGAACAATAAGGCGCGAGCTTGCGCGGAGGTTTTTCACTCAGTTTTCTCTTGCAAAATTTCATTTTATTTTCGATTGGCATCCCGCTTGAAATTGACTCCTCACCAATTCAAGGCCTTCAAGTTGCGCTCTCTTTCTTTTGAATGATATGGGTTATTTTCCTGATCCTAAACTCACCTTTTATATGGATTGCTGCTTCCTCCACACTCATAGTTTCCTAGGCCACTCCCACAAAGTTTGCCCATGTCTCCCCGTTTCATGACGCACTCCGTTTCTTATAACCGGGAATATCCATCATCGTCTTCATACAGAGCCGTTCTCTTCATACTCAACAAAGTTCACGAGTGAACTCCCATTTCTTTCATCCCTCCATGTTCATAAATAATTCCGTGCACAGAACCCCAATAGGCCTCCGTTATCCACAGCTTGCACTACTTTGGTTTATAATGCATCCTTAGCGATATATTTTCACGACATATTTTGTATTCCCACGGGCCACCACCAACCGACTCGAATTCGAAGCCGGACCGTATTTGCCACGCAAACCATTATCACCTCGGTCGATTCAAACTATCTGTAGCTATTTTGTTTTGCTTCTCACGTCTTCGACTCACCTTCTTGAAATTACTGTATAGTTCACTGTTCTGAGTAACGTTGTACACCATGATCATGCGCTTGCGCGTGCGTCCCGACCACGATCGAGAAATATACCATCATAAGTACGGCGGAGATGCTACAATTTCCTGCACGGCTTCTTAACTTGTGAAGCTGGAACGGAATACGAGGGATCAGACACCACAGGCTGCTAGAGTTCAGTACAGTTCAGTTCAGTTCGGATACCATAGGACAGGTAGTGGCCATGTCCAATCGAGCGTTCAGAATTCCTTCGATGGTGAGCATAACAGTTACGCGCCCAAAACAGCGAAAATCACTTCGTCAAATCCCGGCTAAAAAATAACAGAAGAACAGAAAACATCATAACATATCAACTGCGAGAGATATTATGCATGGCGAGCTTCCATCAAGACAGCATGCAATGAACGAAAACGTTGAATGGAACACCCCGGAAGGACCATATTGCACCCCGTCATACATCTAGTTAACACACTCAAAGCTCACTACAAGGAAACATCTCGTACCACTTACCATCTAGGGAACCTTTGAAGGACTGGACGTTCTGCCGGTCTATCATCCCACCAAGCAGACTGTTCCCACTGTTCATCATCCTGCCGTTGAAGAAGTGCGATCTAGTCATCATCCTAGCTGGAACTCTCGCCAGCTTCGTTTCGTGTCCATTCGTTCTAGAATTTAACGCCACTTGAAACAGACTATCCGGTCTGAGGCCAGAAAAACCCTTCATAACCTTGAACGTTTCTATAAAATTCCCTCGACATCTCCGCTTTTCCAACGAGAAAAGATTCAGATCACAGGGTCCCTGCTCGTACGTCCTACCCTTCTGCCCTTCAGCCATTAGTGAGTGTAAAAGCTGAATTTTCTCTAAACGGACTGCGTTCTTTGTGAAGAAAGATGCCCAAGCCTGCACGCTACTCTCCAAGTGAGGTTGTACTATAACCATGTAAATGGGTATGAATATTGCCGGCTACCCGCAAGACAGCGCTGATTACAGTCTCATGAGTTAACCACGAGCGTCTTGTGCAGCAGCGCTGCACTGGTCCGACCAGTTTAAGCCACTGCTCATGATGACCTCGAGGTCTTTGACCCCGTTGACAGCTCCTATGGTGGACAGCCCTCGCTCATGAGGGACAGTTAAGCTTTCTGTTGCCCTTGACAACAAGTGGCTTTTTTCGGCGTTTAGAGGTAGGCCCCATTTGTGTGCCGGGCCGATTCCGGGGACCTATCAAAGAGCGCGAGGTGGTCTGATATGCATCCGGC
The DNA here is from genome assembly GCA_948099385.1 of Fasciola hepatica. Lineage (NCBI taxonomy): Eukaryota > Metazoa > Platyhelminthes > Trematoda > Plagiorchiida > Fasciolidae > Fasciola > Fasciola hepatica. Next base: position 3,308,098 of record CANUEZ040000002.1, on the reverse strand, counting down.
GAAAATTCCAGGGCGGAGTGGACCCAGAGTTGCCGGCGGAGTTACCTCTTCATGGCCACTAGTGCAAAAAGGTCAAAACATGACGCTCAAGAAGCTGCAGGCGATTGGGCTGTAGATGGCGTACAGTATTGCAGTACCAGCAGCCAAACTGCGGTACTTACTGCCGGATAACGTAGTGGAAAAGGAAAATTAGAAATTTTCAAAGTGAAACTTCATGTAGATCAGTTCAGACCAGCTCGTGCGGGCCGAAATTGGTCCGGATCAGTCGTACGTCCAGATCGCTGGCATGTTTCGGGCGTCTCCGAAAAAAACCAATATTATTATTATTATTATTATTATTATTATTATTATTATTATTATTGGCAGTGAGCTTCCTTGGCTCCCAACACTGCGCGTTGAACGTTTCGTCTGCAAGGCATAATCTGCGAGGCAGTTTCACCTTTGCAGACATAAGTTCATTAGCAAACGTACCAGGGGCTCATCATTTCACCCCTCGTTCACACAGCTAGATCTGGGAACGCTGTGTTCCAGCGTAAATCTAGGCCCTTCTTGGGGGTTTGTACATTGTTGCGCCTAACGGCATCCGCTGACAGTCTACTCCACATACGTGCAATCCTGCTTGTAAAAAAATTAGCTCGTATGTCCAAACTTAATTGTGCTCTTTTTAGCATACGACTACGTCCCCTGGTGCCGCACTCGGGGGAACAAACAAACGAATCGCCCAAGTCTATATTCGACAGACCTTTCGTGATCTTAAACGGCTCTAAAGAGAGGAGATTGCCATCCTCTAGACTCTGGGTATAAGATTTCTCCCTCTGACCGGTGATCATTCCGATTGCAAGTCGCTGCACCCCTTCCGAGCACTCCTTATCCTTGCGATAGTAGGGAGCCCGTGCCCACACACAATACTTTGGAACAAGTCACACCAAAGTCCTGTAAAACGGGATGAAGGCTCTTGGTTTTTTGCCTATCCTAGTTGTTACCCCTCTGACTTTGTTAGCTGCTCTCTGAAATTCCCTTGACGGCTTTAATTCCTGTCCCCATCCGTTGAGCAGGGGTAGCCCTGAAACCCTCAAGCGGCAAAGGAAGTCCAAGTAATGAGACAAGGCAAGCCTGGGCTTTTCCTTCGACAGCGTTACCACTTTTAAGTACAGTGTAGCCTTGAAAGTTCAAGAAAATACGGGTCCGGTGATTGATAATGCAAACGGAGGGACACCTGCTCGAAGGAGGGGTCAGGAATTAAAGCCGTCAAGGGAATTTCAGAAAGCAGCCAACAAAGTCAGAGGGGTAACAACTAGGATAGGCAAAAAACCAAGAGCCTTCATCCCGTTTTACAGGACTTTGGTGTGACTTGTTCCAAAGTATTGTGTGTGGGCACGGGCTCCCTACTATCGCAAGGATAAGGAGTGCTCGGAAGGGGTGCAGCGACTTGCAATCGGAATGATCACCGGTCAGAGGGAGAAATCTTATACCCAGAGTCTAGAGGATGGCAATCTCCTCTCTTTAGAGCCGTTTAAGATCACGAAAGGTCTGTCGAATATAGACTTGGGCGATTCGTTTGTTTGTTCCCCCGAGTGCGGCACCAGGGGACGTAGTCGTATGCTAAAAAGAGCACAATTAAGTTTGGACATACGAGCTAATTTTTTTTACAAGCAGGATTGCACGTATGTGGAGTAGACTGTCAGCGGATGCCGTTAGGCGCAACAATGTACAAACCCCCAAGAAGGGCCTAGATTTACGCTGGAACACAGCGTTCCCAGATCTAGCTGTGTGAACGAGGGGTGAAATGATGAGCCCCTGGTACGTTTGCTAATGAACTTATGTCTGCAAAGGTGAAACTGCCTCGCAGATTATGCCTTGCAGACGAAACGTTCAACGCGCAGTGTTGGGAGCCAAGGAAGCTCACTGCCAATAATAATAATAATAATAATAATAATAATAATAATAATATTGGTTTTTTTCGGAGACGCCCGAAACATGCCAGCGATCTGGACGCACGACTGATCCGGACCAATTTCGGCCCGCACGAGCTGGTCTGAACTGATCTACATGAAGTTTCACTTTGAAAATTTCTAATTTTCCTTTTCCATTACGTTATCCGGCAGTAAGTACCGCAGTTTGGCTGCTGGTACTGCAATACTGTACGCCATCTACAGCCCAATCGCCTGCAGCTTCTTGAGCGTCATGTTTTGACCTTTTTGCACTAGTGGCCATGAAGAGGTAACTCCGCCGGCAACTCTGGGTCCACTCCGCCCTGGAATTTTCGCCGGATGCATATCAGACCACCTCGCGCTCTTTGATAGGTCCCCGGAATCGGCCCGGCACACAAATGGGGCCTACCTCTAAACGCCGAAAAAAGCCACTTGTTGTCAAGGGCAACAGAAAGCTTAACTGTCCCTCATGAGCGAGGGCTGTCCACCATAGGAGCTGTCAACGGGGTCAAAGACCTCGAGGTCATCATGAGCAGTGGCTTAAACTGGTCGGACCAGTGCAGCGCTGCTGCACAAGACGCTCGTGGTTAACTCATGAGACTGTAATCAGCGCTGTCTTGCGGGTAGCCGGCAATATTCATACCCATTTACATGGTTATAGTACAACCTCACTTGGAGAGTAGCGTGCAGGCTTGGGCATCTTTCTTCACAAAGAACGCAGTCCGTTTAGAGAAAATTCAGCTTTTACACTCACTAATGGCTGAAGGGCAGAAGGGTAGGACGTACGAGCAGGGACCCTGTGATCTGAATCTTTTCTCGTTGGAAAAGCGGAGATGTCGAGGGAATTTTATAGAAACGTTCAAGGTTATGAAGGGTTTTTCTGGCCTCAGACCGGATAGTCTGTTTCAAGTGGCGTTAAATTCTAGAACGAATGGACACGAAACGAAGCTGGCGAGAGTTCCAGCTAGGATGATGACTAGATCGCACTTCTTCAACGGCAGGATGATGAACAGTGGGAACAGTCTGCTTGGTGGGATGATAGACCGGCAGAACGTCCAGTCCTTCAAAGGTTCCCTAGATGGTAAGTGGTACGAGATGTTTCCTTGTAGTGAGCTTTGAGTGTGTTAACTAGATGTATGACGGAGAGCGCAGTTGTCCATCTGGGCTGCTTATTATTTTATCGCTTACTGTCTCCGTGAACACTCACGATACAGGATTATTCGCGGATTACGTGAACGTGACCGCGGTTTGCCGTGACGGGACGCTGCTTGGAGCTCAAGTTTCTTCGATAAAAGACTTCACGAGATAGGCCTACCGATATTATCCTGGATAACCCTGTAATAATGTTCTCAACTATTATCCAGACGGGAATTCATGGGAGCAGATAGTACGAGATTTGAAATTGAGTTTACCCAACAGAAACTCTGCAGCCAGTGACCGTACCTACAAGGCGAACCGTTCTTTAACCTTTCTTTTTGTTTCCACTCTTGGGGAGTATCCAGATTCTGTCTATTTTTCACTCCTCTTCCCCAAGCTGTATTTCCAGGGACTGATACTTTCACGGTAATACTGGAACGCTTTAGTAGGGATATCGAACAACCATCGGCCTCGCTTCCCTCCCCGAACACCTCAGGCCTGTGACAAAAAAGGGGGGCTGTCGGGTGATTAGGCCGACAGCCAGCTAGGAAGAGATATTAGTATTGTCCGACGAGTGGGCGGGAGGGCACCTCCCACTGGGAAACTCAGAGTAGCGTTCATTAATCCTTGAAGCATAGTAAACAACGGTAAGGAACTCTAGGTTGAAGCAATTGAAGCCGATTGAACAGCAATAACGGAGAATTGGTTACACTGAAGTGGAGCCGATGAGCCCCCACTCACCGATGGACACTGCGTCTACCGGAAGGACAGAAGTTATGACGGGGTGGGATGAGTAACGCTACTGTTATTCAACGACAACCGTGAAAATCAATCTGGAGAAGCCCTGGATACCATAAATATTCAAGCTTCAGCATACCACCTGCTTTCTACAGGATCTCTCATGGATATAATGTGCGCACACCGTAACCCAGATACGAGTCCAGAAGAGGACCTTTCATTGTTCGATCGCACAGCCATGATTGCCTCGCGGGCAGCTTGGGTTTTGGTAATAAGGATTTCAATCCCGCCAGAACAGATTGGGAGAGCCTGTCCTCTCCGACTGCCACCCAAGGTAGCAGAAAATTATTCTATCTGGTGGAATGAATATCATTCCTTCAACGCGCCAACCAGCGGACCGGGTAGAGTGAAGAGCAAACTCCGAATATACTTGAAATGGTGCTTACCAGATACCCGGAGGAAATAAGTGAACTAGGTTTCACCGCCCCTCTTTGGAGAGACTATCATGTGGTCATCATATTTGTGATCTGAGGGACTTCCCTTGGGGTGCCAAATGAGATGCTAAGAAACTTAGGGAGTCCGGACGTCTTTGCAATCAGGGAAGCAGCAGGTAAATTGGACAGGGGCTCTCATTATCAGACTGTGGAAGGGTGGTGGACGGTCATCAGGGGCCATCTCCTCGGGTTGAATGGCGAGTTCGCCCCACTGAGACGATTCAAAAGACTGGGTAAACCACTTCGGTGGACGAGCCGATCCTCCAAAGAGCAACTGGCGAACAGCTAGCCACAAGATGGTAACCCGTCAACAGGTGGACACCAGAAATTGGTGCAAAATATGCGAGCACGTTAGCGTTCTATTGGGGTGCGCCGAGAAGGTCATGCAAGATATGAGTCAGCACCACCGAGCAGAGTAAGAGAAGCTTCTAAGGCCTACTATAACCACCTCCATTCTAAGGCTATAGCAAGAGTTGCAGTAAGATGTGTAATCAACGAAAAAGGATTGCAGTGAACGAGCGCTTACGAGAAAGCGCAGACTCTGGAAAACGTCTTCGGATGTGTGCATAGAAAAGACATGGGGATGCAGCACGAGACCACAGGAACCCAGCAGACGATCATCGTACATGGAGTAGTCATTAGTAATTTTGAGGTTGAACTGGCGCCGAGCAATCTGAATAGCAATAAGGCTGCTGGGCTGGATTGTAATAACCGCACCGTTCTAGAAACCTTGGCCAGTGTACTGGGTGAACCAGTAACAGCCGCTCAGCGTATCTCTAGACACCGGAGAACTACCGGACGACCAAGGGCTGGAGCAAGTGGTCCCCATTCACAAAGTGGGCAAAGGGTAGGGGGTCTACAATTACCTTCCCGTAAGCCTGTGATAATAATCGTTTATTTCGGAGCCGCCCGAAACACCCCTTACTCATGATCAAACTTTTACAAGCGACAAAACTGACAGATAAAATTCATGAAAAATTTATGAATAATTAACACGAGGAGGGTAGGAAGAAATAGAGAAGAGATGAGAGGGAGATAAATATATGCACATCAAGGAGTAACGTAGGGAGTTTAATTGAACACAGAGACGAATTCAGATATGGGCCCGGTGAATTTGAGGGTCAGGGTCAGGTGGGACGGCGGGCTGAACCAAGTGAGGGAGAACGGAGCCTGGGAGTTTTACAGGAAGGGGATTGAAAATCGATATGTGGATCTATCGTTACGCGAAACAATCAAGAAAAACGGAAGGAAGAAGAGAAGAAAAGAACAAACAATTGAGTTGTATGGCTGGGGACTAGGTAGCCATGAACTATGCGTTATTGCAATAAACGAACTGTGTCAATCTGAAAATAGGGAGCTGGAATGCAGGACGTTAACAGTGAGTCAGATGGCATCAATGCCGCTGAAGGATCGAGATACGGTAAATATGAGGCACAATTGTGGACAAAATTGACGCATATCATGAGGGGAGGTGGCATGGTGGCAAAAGAACTGAAGGAGGCAGAGAAAATGTGCGGATACAAAAATATATACAGGTATATATATATATATATATATATATATATATATATATATATATCAGAGCAGCAGCAAATAGCAGTGAAGAGAGGGGACACGAAGGTAGCAGTGGCTGGACGAGACAGGTAGGGTTGGGTCAAATAATGCAGGATTAACTTGGATAGACCACGATGAACTTGTTTATGACGGGTGAGCGTTGGAGATCAACAGCAATTAATAATAATAATAATAATGGTATATTTCTCGACCATGGTCGAGACGCATGCGCATGCGCATGATCATGGTGTACAACGTTACTCAAAACAATGAACTATACACGAATTTCAAGAAAGCAAGTGGAGTCGTCAGAAGCAAAACAATATAGCTAGAGATAGTTTGAGTCGACTGAAATTATAAAGGTTTGCGCGGCAAATACGGTTTGGTTTCGGATTCGACTGGTTGGTAGTGGTCCGTGAAAATACAAAATATATCGTGAAAATATAGCGCTAGGGATGCGTTATAAGTCATAATAATGCAAGATGTGGGTAACTGAGGCCTATTGCGGGTTCTATGCACGGAATAAGTAATGGACATGGAGAGATTAAAGAAATGAATGGGAGTACAACCGTGAACTTTGGTGAATATGAAGAGAGCGGCTCTCTATGGAGATGAAGTTGGCCCGGAATGATGGATATTCCCGATTCTAATAGAGGGAGTTCATCATGAAACGAGGGGACATGAGGAAACTTTGTGGAAATGGACAGGCAACGTTGATGAATGTGGAGGAAACAGCAATCCATATATAAGGTGAGTTTAGGTTCGGGATCAATAACCCTTATCATTCAGAAAAAGGCAGCGCAACTTGAAGGCCTTTAACTGGTGAAGAGTCAATTTCAAGCTGGATACCGATCGAAAGAAAAATGAAATCTTGGAAGAGAAAACGGAGCGAAAAATCTCCTTGTAGGCTCGCGCCTTATTGTTCTGTTATGCTGACAAATATATTGACTTATTGATTCTCAGTGATCTTCGGCATCATTGTTGGGAACCAAGGATGTGAGGGACAAGTGGACTCGCGTTCGGATAACGTATCGAATTTTAATGAGAAAAAATTCCTGTGTTGCGTATTCTGGCTCTGTTATTGGATTGTTTCACATGAGACCAAGGTGATGTGCAGCATCCCGTGGGTATGGTTCATCAGGCGGGGTAAGGGACGTGTCAATCAATCAATAGAAGGTTGCTTGCGAACTGTTATTTCTGAAGCCTCCAACAGTGACATCAGTAGTAGAGGTGTTGCGTTAGGAGACGTCTATCAATCTGCTTGTAAGCATTTGGGGGTGTTTTAGGTCGTGTGGCCCGATTGCAATCCCGTTTGGTATAAAAGATGCCATTAAGGTCTCTGTCGGTACAGGTCAAAGTGTGGACATTGGTCACCGAAAGTGGTGCCCGAGAGAGTGGGCGACGACAAACCTGAAATAAATGGTGTTAGCAGTCTGGACGTGGTTCCAGCTGTTAGTTATGATAATAAATAGCGACAATTAATAATGAACTGACTGGGTCTATGTGGACTGTCAGTGTTACATTTCGTACTTTGATCTGGGTTCTAATTAGAGAGCTTAAGTAACATAGGGTTGCAGGGGGTTGATAAGTACTACCCCCGGCTAGCAAGATAGCGTAAACCCGGTGGGCTGCTGCGTCTGCATTTCAGAGATTTAACTTAATTGTGAGCAGGCTGCGGTAGTGATTGTAGTTGGCAGGAGGCAGTGGTTACTGTTAGGTAGGGTTGTAAACCTAAGCGTGGCTTGGATGCTAGGACATCGAGAAGACCGCTTTCTAAAAAAGATGACGGACGATAGAGGGGTATAGATGGAAAAGGTGACCGGTTTCCACTGTTCTTATCTCTTTTTTTCCTTTTCCGGGCTTCATCGAGGTTGCCGTTATTCGTCAGGTGCGTCGATACTCTGTCCAGGTCAATGGGTTGGAGGTCAGGGCTGTGGTAGCGATTGTATTTGACGTCGACGTGCATGCTAGGTGCGCTTATGGTGGGTATGGGGTGGTTGAAACTTAGAGCGGGGGATGGGAAAACGTATGTGGAGAGTCCAGTGCGCTGTCACCCCAGTCAGTCTCGAGCGTGAAGACCAAAGCTTGTCGAGCGAACAAGGGCGATGTGGGGTTTCCCCTTTCGCAGGATCAGGTCTGAGCTGATGGGATACTTTCCCATAGATGAATGTTGCCCAATTCCTTCACAGCCCGATGTCAGTGGTATTTGGAGATCGAATCGATCCCACGAGGTCTTTTTCGTTTCCACTGTTCTCTTTTTTCAGTTTTATTATTATTATTATTATTTTTGTTTGTTTCCTAACAGAGGGGTGGTTGAGCCCATATAGGAACTTTCCATAGCCCCTCCGCCCGATCGTAATTTTATGCGTATTTGTCTTTTTTCGCAACTGCTGGGGGTGGTCTGTTTTCCCCACGTTCCAACGACGCAATGGTATGGGTGCCGTTGACATCAGGGGTTTCGCTAGCATGGGCTGGGAAAATACAGGATGGGATTATGCAACACACGGAGTAGGACAACGAACGTTGTAAAGCACAAGCTAGCATACGTGTGTCAGTCTCATACAGCGCCAGGCCATGCCTAAGACCATCAGAGTCCATTCCGGGCTAGCTGGTGCAGATGAGTTTAGCTCTGCTGGTGGGAAATGGTGTGGTGCATAAGAGAGAATATGATAGTAGTTGGTGCATGGTAGATACAGAGGTGAGACGAGAGGAAAAGCCACCAAGTAAGTACTAGCAGGTGGGCTTCTGGGATAATAGATTCTGGAATGAGGTGATTAAGAAAGGCGAATTGAGGCCGGGCATAAAACCCAGGTGAGTGGTGGTAGCCAAGATGAACGGGAGAGGAGTGAAAGGATCGAGTAAAGTGGTAGACGGCGGAACTCAGTGTCCTAGGGTCCGAAGCCACGTACTTATTTTCTGTGGAGACATCTAAGACTAAGAAACTTAGACTGGTTGGCAATAGAACAGGAACATTGTCTAAAATTAGGAGAACCGGCAAGCATTAAACTAGGTATAGTCATAAAAGTCAGCAAACTGTGGCTACAGTAGTATAGATTGTAAGCAATATAACGTAAAAGAGAATTGTTGCCCTGGCGTTTGTCATCGGGTGAGAAATGAAAGTTCTAGTGCAGTAATCCTAGTAATCAAACCCGTTTTCGTAGGCCACCTCTTCGGTGACGGTCAGACCGGTAAGAAGGATCACATTGGGAACAGTCAAGAAGTGATCCAGCGAGCCTCTGAACTGGGAAATTGAGAGACTTTCGCGGATGTTTAGCGGGAGTTTATTCCATAACTTTGAGTATTTTATAAGGAAAACGTTAGATCTTAACGCTAGTTTTGATCTAGGAATAGAGAGCTGCAATGACCGATGGCGTAGAGCATAATTCGTGGAGGGAGTGAGACGAATGGGTTCGGTACACGAAAAGGCCGTACGGTGGTACAGCTTAAACAGGAAGCACAAATTGAGCTTTATGCGACGCAACCATAGAGGGTCAAGATTGAGTAGGATGCATCGATCCTTGTAACACAGACTGGAGGAAAAGCCTACTAATTGTTTGGTGAATTGGCGTTGCACGGACTCCAGAGAAATGCGGTTGGATTTCGTCATGTTGGTGAAGATAATGGGACAGTATTCAAGGAGAGGCCTGGCGTGAGACTTGTAAGTGAGCAGTTTGCAATCATTTAGCCGAAAAGTTCTGGAGATGAGACCAGTGGTTCTTCTGGTCTTTGCAATCTGGAGTGGAACATACTCAGAAAACCTAAAACTGCAAGAATAATGAAGACCAAGGTCTCGAACTAAAGGGCTGTACGAGATGGGTAGGTCGTGGATAAGCAGGGTTCCGTAGGCCACTTGACATCTGAATGTTGTGTAGCAGCTCTTCGAGGCCGAGAAGTCCATACTCCATGAATTGCACCAATCCCCGAGTCGCTTTAGGTCACTGGAAATTTCATCTAGCATGATGTTGAGGTTTTGACGAGGAAACTCATAGACAATCTTAACGTCATCAGCAAAAAGGAATGGGGTACCATGGTGCAAGGTGGGAAATATGTCGTTTATGTAGATGAGAAATAGTAAAGGACCGAGTACACTGCCTTGTATAACTCCACTGGTGACTGGAGCAGGTTGTGAGAGACACCCATCAATGGAAACCACTTGTGAACGGTCCGATAAATAAGATGTTAACCAAGATAAAAGCGAACCGGAAAAGCCATGAGCTTTGAGTTTGGTTAGTAACAAAGCGTGAGGGACGCGGTCGAAAGCCTTTGTCATATCAAGGTATATGATGATGATAGATTTAGCGTTGTCGGCGGCCGCCGTTATGAGGTTAAAAAAGTCGTACTGACAGGTGGTGCATGAACGTGATTTTAGGAAGCCATGCTGCCCACTATGGATGATGTTATGGGACAACAGGAAGTCGGACATCCGCTGTTTGATGAGGCGTTCCATCAACCTAGAAGCAATTGGAGTGTGGTTGATAGGGCGGTAATTTGAGGGGTCATGTATTGGTCCCTTCTTATGGATTGGGATGATGACCGCAGTCTTCCACTGTGAGGGAAATATGCCAAACTTGATGGATAGATTGTAGACCTTCAATAGTAAGGCTGCGACATCAGTTCCTCCAAGACGTAGAAGTGTCGGCGGAACACCATCATGGCCAAGGTGTGAGGACTTCCGGACACGGGTAATCTGGTTGGTCACCTCTTTTAAAGTAAATTCTAAATCAGACAGTGAGTGCTCGGTGACAGGGTCTATGCATGGGGATAAAGTAATGGGGTTCGTAGTCATAGATGCAGCAAAGTAGGAGTTAAGCGCCTCGGCTATCGCTACAGGTGAGGTAATGTGGTCGTTATTTTCTAAGATTAAAGAGGGGGTACTTACTGGTTTGCCCCCAAAGAACTAGAGGGACAGGTCAGCGAGCGACTAACACAACATCTACGGACTCACCAGCCGAATGATAACCAGCAACGCGGGTTTGTTGAGGGAGGGTTCTGCCTCACCAATCTGCAATTCATTTTCGATGAGGTAAAGCGCATATTAGACCGAGGGGAGGGGAACGGTCATTTGATTCGGCAAACCACCGTTTCTTGGTGGGCAGGCCGAAGACACTTCGAGTGGCACCTCGGGTCTTGAGGTAGATAGAGGGTTACCTACGCAACAGAGCCTCATTAGTACCGGTCAAGGATATCAGATGAACGGAACACATGTGAAAATCCTTCAAAATGTTCCACGTCCTTCGTGGATTTGACCATATTTGAAATTACTTTGAAAAGCACGTCAATACACCACTTTTGTGCACGTATTTTTTTCCGTGTGAGACGTTTGAATTTGACCTTGAGCCGTCTCTGACTGTCGTGCTTGGGTCACGGGGCTTTGGACCTTTGGGTTTCACTGTTGAGTCTATTTGGCTGCATACTTGGGGTTTGCATATATTTGTACCTCTTGTGAATCTCAGTTCAGTACAGTGGAAACTACGAATTAATCCCATTCCGGTTTAGTGATTTGTTTGGATTGGCTACGCGTTACTCGACTTGTGAGAAATGACTCACAGTAATCAAGTGGAACCTAGACAATAAAAGTCATCGGAATCTTCCAGGCGAAGCAGTAGGAACCTCAAGAGAAAACAGGAATTAACTCCGCAAGTCTCTGGGGTCTGGTCTGTGTGTTGTCGATTTTCCGGATAGTGCTAAGTCTTCCAGTTTTGTCAGTGCCAGGTCATATATTTATAATCGCGATGAGTCCGATGAAATTGATACTCATAGAATAAGAGTGTTGGAGTTAGAGAACCAGCTGCGGTTAGCTATGAAGGAAGTAGAACCCCTTTTATAAGGACCTGGTCTCGGCGAACCAGCAGGAAATCCACATAGTTCACGAAATCCACACGGAAATGGCAACATGGTCGACTAACACAAACCCTTGTGACCGCCTGGAACTACAGAGGGTTTTGCATTCGACTTGCCGAGGGTGGAGCTAGCTCCTTTCGACGGGCAACCCGAGCTTTACCGCATGTTCAGGGAGCAATTCAAAAACTTTTGAGCGCAAGTTGCAGATCCTTGACAAAGGTTTTTGTACTTATTGCGGCGCTGTCGTGGGAGGACCAAAAGGCTGTCGAAGGCTGCGCGATGCTTGATCCCTTGATGGGGTACACCGGGATATGTAGAATCCTAAGAGATTATTTTGGACGGCCATTTAGGGGGATATAAGCTTGATCGATGGTGTTTTGTCGAAGGCAAAGTAGACTGAGGGCAAAGCTGAATTACCGACAAATTTGATGAAAAAATACAGAATTGCAATATAACGCCACAACATTTAGAACACCAGTGTGATCAGAATGCGTTGCACACACAGGAAAGCATCGTTCGATGTTTACCTATTGATTTACAGAGCCAATGGGCAGAGGAAGCGAGAATCTACGTTCGAAGATTTGACGGAGTACATGCATCGTCAATCCCGCATGGCCAACAGCCGATTTGGACAAATAGTACGCGAAAAATCCAGGCTTGCTTGAACGGGGCCAACATCGGCTCAAATCTTAGGGAAAGACCGCAACCGAATCCAGTCGTTGGCTAACATGCACCCGATAAGCCGAGAGCCCGAGAGGCCAATTGAATGCAAGCTATTAAGCTCACTTCATCGGTTACCATATTGTCCCACCTTTCATGGGACGAGTTTACCCGATCGATGGCCCACGGTCACAAGGATCCGCTCATGCTTTGTTTGTTCAGCCAACTCTCATCGAACCTCTGAATATCAATATGGAGTGAAATGTAACCAGGACGGATGCTTCGGTAATTACCACCCGTTACTATATGGCCCGCAAAACTACAGGCCTACGCAGCCGGATGAACCCGGGATTGTTTGTTCAACAGGACATGATGATTTGAGACCGGCGAGATTAGGCACCGTACTTGTGGGCACTGTGACACCTAGAGGATTGAGGAGGGTTGTGGCATTTTTTGACACGGGGTCGGATACTTCGTTGATCACGCGCGAGCTTGTATAAAGCTGTGAACTAGTCGGCAATCCTACCTTTCTCACGATCAGCCTGGCTGCAGGGGGTGATGTTATTAATTCGATGGGGCTGACCCTGCAGTTGACATCTCTAACTGATGGAGGGACCGTATAAATCCCGGAAGCCTTTGCACTAGACTGATTGCCAATCGGACCAGTCGACTCTATTATATCGATCGCGAAGAGGTGGTTTCGTCTCAAGGACATAGAGTTCGAAAAAGTATCTAGCCCCCACGTTGATACACTTATTGGATGCAAAGTACCGGGGGCATATTGGGGGCTTTAACAGGGCATAGACAATCAAAGGGAATCACTTTCTACGCAGACGACACTTGGCTGGAAACTATTTGGACCCCTGAAGAACTAAGTTCAACAATCGGCATCAGTAAATTGCCTAGCGGCTGCTGAGCGAAGTGCCTATGTAGAACACAACTAACTTTTCGATTTTAAATCTAACGGTCTATCTCAGGGAAGCTAAGTCCACTCAAAATAAGATCAGTCGGTTCTTCCAATAGTGAATTCAAAGACAAAACTCCACGATGGACAACACGAATTTGCTCAACCCAAGCGACTACCGTCAAACCACCCGTCAAGGAAAGGGGAATTTGCCCGAAGTCTTTTTGGCATATCTCAAAAAAGGATATTTTTGGATAGCCCAGTTAAACGTTGAACACCAACGGTTCACGCAATGCAGTTTGGAATTGGACGACCCAGTGGCGGTATACGGCATCTGGATGGAACCGCATGGCCAATGGCGAAACAAAGTACCCTATGCCAAGACAGAAACAACTGAGCGGAAGTCGATATCCATAAATGAACTCAAAATGACTGCATTGTTATTGGGTTGTAAGGTAGAAAAACCGCTTAAAGAGAGCTGTACCACCATCGAAATGAGCTCTGCATATTGGACAGATCCTACAATTGTGTTACATTACAGGGAACAAGTAAAACAAACAGCGAGCTCAAAACACTAGAGAATTAGTTCACTTGTAGCAAAAAACATCAATGAAGACGTTGATGATTGGAGCTCGAAACCACATAAAAGGACAAAATAGTTTGCAAGCCTCCTTGCGCCGAATTGCCCAGCATTTTATTCCATTTCATGCTCTACGACTATTCAACTCAGCCCGTTTTTTCCTAAACAGTTGCGAGATGTACTGAGTTCCACTTTTTACCCAGAGCGCATAGAGGTAAGGAGAAAAAATTCACCAAGTTTTCACTCAAACAGTTCAAGTAAGGCTTATTAGCTACAATCACATTGAGAAGCTACACCTGCACTTGAAGAAGAACATTTATTCACAGTTTGAACAGTATTGTTTGTCACATATTTTGTACGCAGAAGACTCTGAAATACTCTGATAAGCATCAGTATTCCATTAATCTCCGTGCTTATGTATGTTTTAATACTGTCCTTCGTACACTTACTTTCGAAGCTTATTTATGGTCAGAAACCGGTTTCCAGTTTTTTCATAAGCTTTGGTGTGTTAATCTTGCGTAATTCCACTGTTCCTCAACCTTTCAATTTTACGTGATATCTCATTGTCACTTGAACTTTGCATCTACTTTCAACTTCTCCGCGCAGGATTGTAAACAGGCTTAGTTTAACCATTTGTTAAAATAGTTTACTGTTTAAGATATGCGGAATAAACTCGTGCACCAGGTTGTTTTACCCTGGAATGTCTTCGTTCTCATCGTGCTTCAAATTGCGTGCGTCGGTCTTCTGACGGATGTGCTGATCTCACTTTGTGCAGCTGGATTCGGAATCGATTCCTTATGGATCGTGCAAACGGTGACTACGACGGAAACCCGTTTTACAGGCAGCTAACACAGGAAGTTGGTGACCACAGGCACTGACAATAAGGTGCAGGTGGGTAGGGTGAGAATAATGACTCCGTCCCGAACCTCAGACAACTATTTATGCCGGAGGATTCTGGCTGGCGGTGTAAAGAGGAAGCACTGAAAATCCTTCAAAATGTTCCACGTCCTTCGTGGATTTGACCATATTTGAAATTACTTTGAAAAGCACGTCAATACACCACTTTTGTGCACGTATTTTTTTCCGTGTGAGACGTTTGAATTTGACCTTGAGCCGTCTCTGACTGTCGTGCTTGGGTCAAGGGGCTTTGGACCTTTGGGTTTCACTGTTGAGTCTATTTGGCTGCATACTTGGGGTTTGCATATATTTGTACCTCTTGTGAATCTCAGTTCAGTACAGTGGAAACTACGAATTAATCCCATTCCGGTTTAGTGATTTGTTTGGATTGGCTACGCGTTACTCGACTTGTGAGAAATGACTCACAGTAATCAAGTGGAACCTAGACAATAAAAGTCATCGGAATCTTCCAGGCGAAGCAGTAGGAACCTCAAGAGAAAACAGGAATTAACTCCGCAAGTCTCTGGGGTCTGGTCTGTGTGTTGTCGATTTTCCGGATAGTGCTAAGTCTTCCAGTTTTGTCAGTGCCAGGTCATATATTTATAATCGCGATGAGTCCGATGAAATTGATACTCATAGAATAAGAGTGTTGGAGTTAGAGAACCAGCTGCGGTTAGCTATGAAGGAAGTAGAACCCCTTTTATAAGGACCTGGTCTCGGCGAACCAGCAGGAAATCCACATAGTTCACGAAATCCACACGGAAATGGCAACATGGTCGACTAACACAAACCCTTGTGACCGCCTGGAACTACAGAGGGTTTTGCATTCGACTTGCCGAGGGTGGAGCTAGCTCCTTTCGACGGGCAACCCGAGCTTTACCGCATGTTCAGGGAGCAATTCAAAAACTTTTGAGCGCAAGTTGCAGATCCTTGACAAAGGTTTTTGTACTTATTGCGGCGCTGTCGTGGGAGGACCAAAAGGCTGTCGAAGGCTGCGCGATGCTTGATCCCTTGATGGGGTACACCGGGATATGTAGAATCCTAAGAGATTATTTTGGACGGCCATTTAAGGGGGATATAAGCTTGATCGATGGTGTTTTGTCGAAGACAAAGTAGACTGAGGGCAAAGCTGAATTACCGACAAATTTGATGAAAAAATACAGAATTGCAATATAACGCCACAACATTTATTATTAATAATAGTAATCATAATAATAATTGTTTATTTCGGGGACACCCTAAGCATGCTCGATTGCATGATCATTTGATACAGCTGAGGTCACAAATAGGTTCCTTGGATATTCATTTGGGTAAATGCAGCCTAAAAGTGTACAGGTTCTAGTGGTCGCACGGACGATTGCCCGGCAAATTTGAGTTTGAAGGTCGGGTGGACGTACATTTTCGAATCGAGTGAAATAGGCTCCGCCGTCGAGTTACGTGATAAAGTGAAGCGGTGATGAAGTAAAAACGCGCAGTATTTTGGATAGCGTCGATGTAAAGTCGCAAGGGTGAGTAAACTGACAAAGAAAACTTTCGAAAAAGCACCAACGAAAAATTGGAGAATTTTTGGTGATGAAGGACATGCACTTGAACCAGTAGTCCAGATGACCCGGAAAATAGCAGAAATATAATACCTAAGGATTTGTGGTGTCCTTGGAGGAGGGGGAATGCGTAAATGAAACAGTCCGCGCAACCACGGAATTGGTATTTGCTATTCATCAAGAGGTTGTGGAGAACGCCCTCTTAAAGAGGTGAGTTTAGCTGCCCCAGCCTGGAAATTTCACTGGAGCAGAGTGAAGAAAGTTGACAGGTGAGTGAAACACGAGTCGAATAAACGGTTCGTTTCAGGTTAATTGATGAACGCAATTTGACAACAGCAGTTGACATACGATGATCTTATGAAGTCTCAAGGGGGTGGTGCATAAACGATACTGTCAAAACATGTAAAGAGTCGCTTAACGGGATGCGCTGGTAAGAGTCTGACATGAGGTATTTGGGAAACAACTGGAAGGTCAGTAAATTGGCATACGTATAGTTCATTTTCAGCAAAGGTTTGGAGAAATCGCTTTCGCAGTGTCGAACTATTTTCGTCCTGGATTGTGAATACTTCATTGCCAATGCAACTGTCATGAAATGCAAATGGCTGAATGAGAAAAGGTGCAACGGAAGGATACACTGATTATAGAGGTGGTGTCACGCCGATGAAGCGCTGGAAGGAGGACCATTTCGTTTTGTGTGGCATTGTTGTCAGGTGAGAGACAAATCTTTAAATGATGGTTTTGTTTAGATAAATGTAGTTGTGACATAAAAATTACCAATTGGATGAATGGTCTCTTCAAGAGTATACCAGGAATTCTCATATTCATAATAAAGATCTGAACATTGTGATCAGAATGCGTTGCACACACAGGAAAGCATCGTTCGATGTTTACCTATTGATTTACAGAGCCAATGGGCAGAGGAAGCGAGAATCTACGTTCGAAGATTTGACGGAGTACATGCATCGTCAATCCCGCATGGCCAACAGCCGATTTGGACAAATAGTACGCGAAAAATCCAGGCTTGCTTGAACGGGGCCAACATCGGCTCAAATCTTAGGGAAAGACCGCAACCGAATCCAGTCGTTGGCTAACATGCACCCGATAAGCCGAGAGCCCGAGAGGCCAATTGAATGCAAGCTATTAAGCTCACTTCATCGGTTACCATATTGTCCCACCTTTCATGGGACGAGTTTACCCGATCGATGGCCCACGGTCACAAGGATCCGCTCATGCTTTGTTTGTTCAGCCAACTCTCATCGAACCTCTGAATATCAATATGGAGTGAAATGTAACCAGGACGGATGCTTCGGTAATTACCACCCGTTACTATATGGCCCGCAAAACTACAGGCCTACGCAGCCGGATGAACCCGGGATTGTTTGTTCAACAGGACATGATGATTTGAGACCGGCGAGATTAGGCACCGTACTTGTGGGCACTGTGACACCTAGAGGATTGAGGAGGGTTGTGGCATTTTTTGACACGGGGTCGGATACTTCGTTGATCACGCGCGAGCTTGTATAAAGCTGTGAACTAGTCGGCAATCCTACCTTTCTCACGATCAGCCTGGCTGCAGGGGGTGATGTTATTAATTCGATGGGGCTGACCCTGCAGTTGACATCTCTAACTGATGGAGGGACCGTATAAATCCCGGAAGCCTTTGCACTAGACTGATTGCCAATCGGACCAGTCGACTCTATTATATCGATCGCGAAGAGGTGGTTTCGTCTCAAGGACATAGAGTTCGAAAAAGTATCTAGCCCCCACGTTGATACACTTATTGGATGCAAAGTACCGGGGGCATATTGGGGGCTTTAACAGGGCATAGACAATCAAAGGGAATCACTTTCTACGCAGACGACACTTGGCTGGAAACTATTTGGACCCCTGAAGAACTAAGTTCAACAATCGGCATCAGTAAATTGCCTAGCGGCTGCTGAGCGAAGTGCCTATGTAGAACACAACTAACTTTTCGATTTTAAATCTAACGGTCTATCTCAGGGAAGCTAAGTCCACTCAAAATAAGATCAGTCGGTTCTTCCAATAGTGAATTCAAAGACAAAACTCCACGATGGACAACACGAATTTGCTCAACCCAAGCGACTACCGTCAAACCACCCGTCAAGGAAAGGGGAATTTGCCCGAAGTCTTTTTGGCATATCTCAAAAAAGGATATTTTTGGATAGCCCAGTTAAACGTTGAACACCAACGGTTCACGCAATGCAGTTTGGAATTGGACGACCCAGTGGCGGTATACGGCATCTGGATGGAACCGCATGGCCAATGGCGAAACAAAGTACCCTATGCCAAGACAGAAACAACTGAGCGGAAGTCGATATCCATAAATGAACTCAAAATGACTGCATTGTTATTGGGTTGTAAGGTAGAAAAACCGCTTAAAGAGAGCTGTACCACCATCGAAATGAGCTCTGCATATTGGACAGATCCTACAATTGTGTTACATTACAGGGAACAAGTAAAACAAACAGCGAGCTCAAAACACTAGAGAATTAGTTCACTTGTAGCAAAAAACATCAATGAAGACGTTGATGATTGGAGCTCGAAACCACATAAAAGGACAAAATAGTTTGCAAGCCTCCTTGCGCCGAATTGCCCAGCATTTTATTCCATTTCATGCTCTACGACTATTCAACTCAGCCCGTTTTTTCCTAAACAGTTGCGAGATGTACTGAGTTCCACTTTTTACCCAGAGCGCATAGAGGTAAGGAGAAAAAATTC
Organism: Fasciola hepatica; assembly: GCA_948099385.1. NCBI lineage: Eukaryota > Metazoa > Platyhelminthes > Trematoda > Plagiorchiida > Fasciolidae > Fasciola > Fasciola hepatica. Next base: position 3,289,082 of record CANUEZ040000002.1, on the reverse strand, counting down.
ACCAAGTTTTCACTCAAACAGTTCAAGTAAGGCTTATTAGCTACAATCACATTGAGAAGCTACACCTGCACTTGAAGAAGAACATTTATTCACAGTTTGAACAGTATTGTTTGTCACATATTTTGTACGCAGAAGACTCTGAAATACTCTGATAAGCATCAGTATTCCATTAATCTCCGTGCTTATGTATGTTTTAATACTGTCCTTCGTACACTTACTTTCGAAGCTTATTTATGGTCAGAAACCGGTTTCCAGTTTTTTCATAAGCTTTGGTGTGTTAATCTTGCGTAATTCCACTGTTCCTCAACCTTTCAATTTTACGTGATATCTCATTGTCACTTGAACTTTGCATCTACTTTCAACTTCTCCGCGCAGGATTGTAAACAGGCTTAGTTTAACCATTTGTTAAAATAGTTTACTGTTTAAGATATGCGGAATAAACTCGTGCACCAGGTTGTTTTACCCTGGAATGTCTTCGTTCTCATCGTGCTTCAAATTGCGTGCGTCGGTCTTCTGACGGATGTGCTGATCTCACTTTGTGCAGCTGGATTCGGAATCGATTCCTTATGGATCGTGCAAACGGTGACTACGACGGAAACCCGTTTTACAGGCAGCTAACACAGGAAGTTGGTGACCACAGGCACTGACAATAAGGTGCAGGTGGGTAGGGTGAGAATAATGACTCCGTCCCGAACCTCAGACAACTATTTATGCCGGAGGATTCTGGCTGGCGGTGTAAAGAGGAAGCACTGAAAATCCTTCAAAATGTTCCACGTCCTTCGTGGATTTGACCATATTTGAAATTACTTTGAAAAGCACGTCAATACACCACTTTTGTGCACGTATTTTTTTCCGTGTGAGACGTTTGAATTTGACCTTGAGCCGTCTCTGACTGTCGTGCTTGGGTCAAGGGGCTTTGGACCTTTGGGTTTCACTGTTGAGTCTATTTGGCTGCATACTTGGGGTTTGCATATATTTGTACCTCTTGTGAATCTCAGTTCAGTACAGTGGAAACTACGAATTAATCCCATTCCGGTTTAGTGATTTGTTTGGATTGGCTACGCGTTGCTCGAATCGAGTGAAAGGAAGCACACCAGTTCTTCACCGGCACAGGCTTTCAAATGTGTGTTTGCAATTTTCCGTTCCGGCACCGCTGTTGCTTCTGGCTTACTTGAACCATCTGGTAACCATAGCAGACTACTAGAGTTTCCTTTTCGCAGACGATACCAAATTAGTAAGTGAACCAAAATCAAGGGAGCTGCGAACCGAATTAAAAATTATTAGTGCTTGGGCTGAAAGTTTGGAGTTGCCGCTGAGTTCGACCAAACGCAAACACTTGCTGGCAGGCAGGGGAAGCAGCGATACAAGCACATAGGGCTGTCCTCTTTAGTCAGTATTGAATCTACTGCTGTAGTAGGGGACCCAGGTGTGCTTGTGCACAAGAGCTTCAAACCAGCTGACCAGCGCACGGCAGCAGCGGTCAGGGCAGACAGTGAGCTTTTCAAGTTAAGAAGGAAGATAGTGTCCAGAGAGGCACGGAGTAATTTTTCCCATATACAATGTGGCCGTGAGGCATCACACGGGGACTTTTGTTCGAGCATGTGCACCGATCCTGGAGAAGGACAAAAAGTGTTACAAGACGTTCAAATGAGGTTCACTCGGATGATACGTGGGAGGCAAGGAAAATCAAACCGGGAAAGACTAAAAGTCCTAAGTTTGGTTGACTGTCCCTTGGACTCCACGTTTCACCTGCAAACCTCAGGTCATCCGATCAACCTGCACTCGGAAGCACCAGGCTCGAGCTTCGCCGTTGTAAGAGCTCGAGATGGAGGGGCCCGTGACCAGACCTTGTGTAACAGCCGGTCGTGGAAAATCCCCCTTTTTTCCCTCGCGATTCAGTGTTTCTCCCAACATCACTCATTTCCATACACTATTGACTTGTCTTTACGAACTGGTTGTTTTTCTGGACCAATTTTTGTTTGTTCGCGCCCAGAGCGCTACTTTGGCACATCCTTGTTCAGGACCTGCGTGACGCACGTGCTGTCTGCTCACACGCTGCTATTCGGTTTCTCGTTGTTGAGTCATTGTGATCGTATTATTGAGGTTTGTATAGTGTTTATGTCATTGTTTATTGTAATAATCTATTATCGTAGAATATCACGGATAATCGTCTTTTGATTTCGGGATCCGTTGCGAATTTGGCTACGTATTGCTCAAACGTTCGTAACACCTTGGGTGTAGCAAAGGATTTGCGCCACTGATGAGCTCTAACAAGAGCGAAACTTGAGTCTGGTGCTTCCGAGTGTAGGTTGGTCGGATGACTTGAGGCGTGCGAATGAAACTTGGATTCCAAAGGACAGCCAACCAAACAAAGATTCAACAACCCCACAAACTACTCGCAATTAAGTGCGTGATACATATACTAAATGTTCTAAGTCTATTCTTTCTGGATCGTCCAAGGCTAAGGGGGATCATATAAAGTGCTATAAGGTATGTAGGAGGACCTGTACGACCAACAGACCTTTACTGACTCCTTGTCACAACTTTTTACTCAGGAGACAGGAGCACAAATTGGGCAAACCAAGAGCAAGAAGGAGCATACTAGCATGCTTCTCTTCCCACCGTGTCATGAACGAGTGGAACCAGTTGCCTCCACAAATAGTGACAGCAACCCCGGTCGCTACCCTTTAGCTCAAATTGGATGGCACTGAGGAGAGGTATTTCCACATTGTTACTAACCCTCCTAGGAAGTTTCCTTTTCATTCCTATTATTCTCCCTTTTACCCCTTCAGACTAACTACCTTATACAGCATCTCATCACTCTGGTATTCCCCTAATAAACCTATCTTTACCACAGCCTTCACACCACCCTGTTCCTCATCGTTCCATATTACCATCTCTGCGTTGTTCGAGGACTCGGGGCATGTTTCGCATGGAGGCAGCAGCAGGATATGGCGCCGAACCCCAATTAGTGTGAGGTTGCTTTTCCCGGGGGTGAGCTTGCTTCTTAACCTTTCCCCCCAGCTACTACAAACACCGAACTTTATTGGATTCTCAGAAGTCGCGGCGGGAACTTCTTGGACCCGCAGTGCAAGAAGCTGGACGCCTACTGACTCAAGCCGCAAATCTTGTGACCTGAACTGACCTGAAGTTCGATGATGTTTTCGTTTTCCCTCTAGTTTTTGGCGGGAATTCGACGAAATAAACTGCGCAGTGTTTGGTACGTAGCTCGTGTGCACACCATCGAAGGAATTCTGGAGGCTGGAGTGGCCATGGCTATTAGGAGTCTGGCATCATCATCGTCATCCTCACCAGTGTCATTATGGTCAACATCATCGTTGCCTCCAGAGAGGAAGACTTCCACTGGGGGTAAAATATACACTACATGCGCTAACCTATTATGGGCTTCGACCACGGACAAAAGGTGTTGTGGTCTAGGCTCCTTCGTCGCTCGTCAAGGCTTTCATAGCAACAGACTAGAATACCTCCCGCTCCAAAACAAACTGAGGCTGTCCTACCTGCGCCTACGACTGAACATCAGAACTGTTGGATGGATACCGCCGTCCTTCCGGTACCCCGGCCCATTTGTTTTAACACATACTCGGAGAGTGCGTCAAAGTCTGATACCGCAACCACCACAACAGAGAGCCGACCAATCAAGAAGGGTCTCTTTACAGCCCTCCCCCCACCGGCCTCCTCTACAGTCATCCAGCTGGGGCCAAGCAGTGCAAGGATTAAACGGGAAGAGGCTTCACTGACACCCCTATCTCCGCGATCTCACTGCTATTTGGCTGACAGCCTCCCGAAAGCGACGGCAGAAAATCCCTAGGAACACCTCAACCACGATCTCCTGCAATTCAGGGCCATCCTTGGGAAGCTTTTCAATGAAAATGGAGATCGCTTAGCTCAGTTTGTTGGTGCTGAAGCAGCTTCCCACTTGGGAAAACTACGAGAAGACGGACAACCGTGCGTAACACACTTTTGAGCAATGCGTAGCCAAATTCACGACTGACCCCGAAATCAAAAGACGATTTTCCGTGATATTCTACGATACTAGATTAGTGAATGAACAATGACACCAAAAAGATACCAACCTCAATAATGAGATCACAAGGACTCAGCAAACGAGAAACCGAATTGCGGCGTGCGAGCAAGGAGCACGTGCGTCACGCAGGTCCAGAACAAGGATGTGCCAAAGAAGTGCTCTGGGCGCGAACAAACAACAATTGGTCCACAAAAACAAACAGTTTGTAAAGACACGTTAATAGTGTAAGCAAGTGAGTGATGTTAAGAAAAAATGGAACTGCGAAGGTTTTAGGGGATTTTCCACAACCGGTAGTCACACCGCGAATGCTCAAGATTTTTCTCCCTCCCCCAGGAGCAGGCCCAGTCTGCTGTAAAGTTCTCGGCTCCTCAAAGGCAAAAGTTGCGGTTACACCGGGATCTTGATCCGGAGGACCGTCGGAAGTACAAACAAGGCCCAAAGTAAGAGTGGAGGCGCCGTGAAAAGAGCGAGGTCAGCCTCTATATTCAGGAGTTTTGTGTCACAGAGAGGAGAACGCGGTTGACGTGGCCGCCTCTAACAACCACTTACTCGACGGCCCCTGTCAGCGGGAATCCATGGGTTAACACTTCCTCAACATTGTTATAAATTGTCAGGTGGTAGAAGTAGTTCTTAGTAATGTTACTTAACATGAGTGTCGAACTGGAATCATTATCAGCAGCCAGAAGACCTGTAACTATAGCTCTCACCGAAACCTGGCTGAATGCGGAAGTGTCTGACGAGGAAATATTCCTCCCAGGCTACCATCTCCTCCTTTCGGACAGAATTCGGTCCAGGGGTAGAGGTGGAGTATTGGTGTACTCCAAAGATGGGGTCGGGGCGCATACTCTTGACCTATTTGCGGACCCTTTATGACTTGATGAAGCGCTATGGTGTAAGGTGAAAGTAACCAGTTGCGGTTACATGGCACTGAGCCTGTTCTATAGGGCACCGGCTACTGAGCAGTTATTATTATTATTATTAATATATGCTACATTTCACGCGGCGCTGGGCGAAGGCGGGACTTCCCCTGGTCCTTGGTGACTTCAGTACGCCCCACACTGACTGGAAAGCCAACCTTTGCACTGCAGCAACAGTTAATTTCTCAACACCTACACACGATGGCGCGTGACCTGGCTCCTCGCCAAAATGGGCATGAGCCTACCCGCTCTTTTAATAAACACAAACCCATTTCTGACTTAGTTTTCACTCCACGGGCTTTGAATTTCACTTGCATAGACGTACTACTCCCTGTTGGGGCCCGCGATCACTCCTTGCTGAACAAAAACTGAAGGGGTGAGGCTCAAATCTCACAGACCTTACCGTGAGCCGAATGTCTGGAGCATGCCTCTTGACGATATGAGGGCAACAGCCCGAAACACAACGTGGGAGAATGAGGATCAAGACGATGTCAACCTAGCATGCTGTCTTATCTCAGATAGAATCCACGAACTGGTACTGGGGTTTGCCCCGCCACACAGTCGATGGCCTAAGCCCAAGGCCCCCCACAGGCTCGTCAAGGAGCTCCGATGCCTTCTCCGTAGAAAAAACCGAGCTTGGAGACGGTATCGAGAAACAGCAGCGGGTTATGGTGCGCACAAGCAACCGCCAACCCAAAGCTCTTCTACAGAGATGGCTAAACGATGCAAATTCAAAGCGAGACTAGGGGCACAAAGTGTACTTGCACTAAAACGACTATTTGCATATCCGAAAAGACGAACAAGAGCAAAACCAGGCACACCTGCGGAGTAGCTGATTCCAAAGTAGCTAAGGCAGATGCTCTGGAATGCCATTATGCATCGGTGTTTACGCGTAAAGAAGCCCGGGGGCCTCTCTCGCTGGTGTCCCAGCCTTCAATCGCGTTCGGTGACATCAAAGTGGATGAAGTTGTGACGGTTCTAAGGTATCTAAAGCCTCATAATTCACCCGGACCGGGAGGAATCCACACTGGTACTACGGAAGCTGGCTAAGATTCTCGCTGGCCCAATCACCAAGTAGCTCAACACCTGACCAGCAACTGGGAAACTCCCGGGCGGCTGAAAACAAGCGATTGTGGAATGGATGGTCCAGGGCGGAGACGAGGCGACAGCGGCCAGCTATAGACCAGTAAGTCTTACATGCGTAGTCTGCAAGGTGTGGAGCGGCTTATGGCCGGGCGCGTCAGGGACTATCTCGATGAGCACAAGCTGCTAGTCCTGCGCAGCACGGATTTCGCGAATCACGCCCATGCATTTATAAACCTCTGCTGGCCCCAGAACACTGGATGGAGGCGGAGACTGAGGGATATCCAGTAGATGCAGTTTTCGTCGGCTTCAGTAAGTCATTTGGCAAAGTAACACGAACGACTCTTCCAAAGGCTCAAGCCACTGGGAATAGTTGGCCCACCACCACGTTGGAATGAGGACTTCCTAAGAGGGCAGAAGTTCAAAGTTGAAGCTTCTGGGACCCCGTCCACATGGTACACTGCCTCTAGTGGTGTTCCCCAAGGTTCAGTACCAGTTCCGCTGCTGTTTCTGGCCTATATCAACCATCTCTCAACATGCTTGAACCCCCCCCCCCGCTTACTCTACGCTGATGGCCTAAAGATATGGCGAATACTTCGTTCTGACATGGACAAACAACCCCTGCAGGACGATCCTGACAAGCTGACACACTGGTCCAATAAATGGGTCCTTCCCATAAACTTTGAAACTCCCGCACACATGCGCGCGGGTCGAACACAGTCAACGTCAGGCCACACACTCTGTGGAGCCCTGCTAATAAAGTCAGCCTGTGAGCGTGATCTCGGGGTGGTACTGTCAGACAACTTAAGAACGAGAGGTCATACAGGTGCAGCATGTGCGTCTGCATGGAGAACCATTGGATCAGTCCTCCGACCCCTCGGAGAACTCTTATGATGCCGCTCGGATGTTATACTCCACACGTGTTAGACCTCGGTTGGAGTATAGCACGGCCACCTCATATCCGTGCACCGCTGCCGAAGCAGTCAAGTTGGGGAGAATTCAGAGAACTGCCATTCGTCTCATTTCGGGTCTACTTGGGACTGGCTAGGAAGGTAGCCTACTTGCTACACGGCTGATTCCAGTAACCTGTCGGGTGATATAAGGTGACCTCACTCGCTCCCGTCGCATTATTCTAGGAGACCTAGGACCAAAACTACAAATGATCTACCAACGGCTTGGATCTTGCCGTGCACGGGCACACTCACTGACACCCTTGACGTTGGAATCTATTGGTTCGCCGCTCATACACCGCCTGTCCCGAAGGGTCATCAAAGCTTGGAACTCACTTCCAGCGGAAGTGGTAGAAGAAGTGCACGATTCGACCTTCAAACGAAAACTAGACGACCTTCCGACTGGTAAGGGGTGTGATTTTCTCTCGAGAGGCCACATTCAGGAGCTTTCGCGACTAGGCTTGAGCGGGAGGTTTCCCTCTGCCGCTAATCCTGAAGACAAAAGACCGTGCAAGCAGCTGACTGAACTGAACCGAACTAGTGAGTTGCCGAGTGGTTTGAGATTTGAAGTGATCTGTTCTGCCCTCATTTGGTTACACTAGTAGTGAAGTAACAATAGTTTTTTCACTAAAACTACGTACTACAGTTTTTACTGAAGCAAGCTTTTTATCTGAGGAATTTTTACTCAGATTGGTCCGTTTTTGGTGAGGTACTGTCTTCTTGGCAAAGAGGTTTATTCGCTGTGCGCTTGACTGTTGTGTTTATTCGTACTGTTATCACAAAAGCCTAGTGTCTTTGGCATGCGATATTCACGTTTTTTCCTGGTTCACACCTTTTTCGATTCCTTCTGATAGCGTGACGAGCATTTGCGAAGATTTGCATGGGGTTAGTGTTTGTAAAGAGTATGTTGTGACAGGTATATCTTGTGATAGGTGCAATGAGTTTACCACCGGATCTGCTGTGCCATATCCAGGAAAAACTGAGCTGTTCAGGGAGCACGAACCTTTGAAATGGATATGTTCGCTGTGTTGCTCTGGCAGAGGAACGCTCGCTTATACTGCGCGGATCTCTAGATAGGAAAAAGGGGCCACAGAGGGAAGCTTATGGAAGAGGCCACAACAGAGCCCCGTAATAGCAACGCCCACAGTCACTGGGGAAAACGAGCAGCAGGCATAGAGGCAAACAGGACAGCAGCTAAACACAGAGCAAACCCAGGGAAACTGTAGTAGTAGTAGTAGTATATTTCTTGACCGTGGTCAATACACATGCACAAGGCAAGATCAGAGTATACAGCAATACATGTCAATGTGAGGTATTCACGAATTCTAAATTTATAAATCACAGCAACCGAAATACAACAGTAAAGTCATGTAGTGTTTGAGTAAACTAAAGTGGTAATGGTTGAGGCGGGAATTTCGAATCGGTTTCGAAATCGCTGGGGTCGGTGTGGATAGCTGGACAGTCGTGGAATTGCTGATATAAGCAACAAATGGACGGTCACTAACAAGTAACCGGGCGTAAGAGATGCAAAAGAACATTGTTAGAGGTAAAGCAAGCGTGGGGCTTTCAAAGTGCAGTCAGAGATACCAGCGGGATATTGGACACTGATCCAGCATTGGGTAACTAATTGTGGAGGAAGCATGTGAAACAAAGGCAAGTGATTTAAAGGTGATAATAAAACGGACCTTTTGTGCAGGTGATTACAGTGTCATATGGAAATTCAAATGAAAGCGAAAAGCTTCGCAGGGACTTCAGTGAACTTTTGAAGAGCATGAATGGTGTATGGACATATAACGGACTATTAAAGAAAAGAAAAGCCGTCAATGAAACGGATTAGTGGAGACAAACGTCAATGGTTCGGCTAGGCAGGAGTTGGAAGAGTGTAAAATGTTTTTTTTTGTATTTGATAGAAAATTGGTAATCAAATTATGGTTGGCTGCAGATGGCTGGTATTCTGTTCCGTTAAGACCTTGGTTGCAGGCAGAATGTTGTGGGAAGCAGGTAAAAAAGGGCTGGTTTGACGAAGTTGACTGCTGCGAAGGCTGGGTTCCGGCCATTGATTTCGTACTCTGCGATCCGGTGAGACTTTCATGAGGTTTTGTTAATCCATGTACAGTGCCCCATGTAACGTCAGCAGGCGAGAGTATAGGTTTAAACCATTGATCAAATCGTCCAGTCCTTACGGTAATCCGGAATAAACGTCGATTTAGCCGATGGATACCCAAGTAACCAATGCAATCTGGAAGAGATCAGGAATGCGGCAGTCTGGAGAGTGTTCCAGCTGTGGGTTATGATTATCGTTTATATGGAAGCAAGAAAATGAACATTTTGATATCCGAACAGTTAGTTATCGTTTGGCTAGTGGACAGGTCTATTAGGGATCCCTAGATGGAGACTGGTAGCTTTCTAGGGTATTTGGGGCGATATCAGGTAGGCAGTGGATGAGGAGAGGGTGTCCGTTTGGGAACCAGGAATAAAACAATAGTAGATGGTATGGTCTGGACGAAGAATGAGAAAATAAGAAGAAAACAGTCTGGTCAGTTCACCAGCTGTGGTAAAGGACGGCAAACAGTAAAAAGAGGGGAAAACACAGTGTTAAAATGAGGATTTTTCATGTGGTGGCAAACGTGCTGGTATTCGGCAGGGGCATACGGATTCCGGTTGGAATGGGGTCTTAACTTACCATGAGCATGTGCGTAGAGAAGTGGAGCCTAGTTACTAAGGAATGGTAATCCGTGTGGCAAGTACGAGAAAGGCACAAAAAAAGCAGGATGGGACGGCTGAGTTCTAGCCTGAGCCAGGAATTAACTGAGAGCGAGCACTCATCGCTAAAGGACGGAACGGTTTAATTTATATATACGCAAATTGTGTGTAGTAAGATGGCACAATCTAGTTAGGAAGGGGGACAAGTGAGTGGAGCATACCCAAGGTATATATGTATATATATATATATATATATATATATATATAGATGTATACGTGGGTGCGATCATCGGACGCAAAAGACTACGGCAAGAAAAGTGAGATAGAGTGACGCAGCCGAGGATCAACGGTTAACGGAAAGAAGAGCAAAAGTTAAGCACGGGCTCATCGGTGCGGCGGATCCCAAAGGCACATTGAGGCCATGAAACGTGAGACTAAAAGGGAAACGCCTAAGTGTGGCTAGAACTTTCAATGGGAAAGTTAGTATTTCGCCTAGAGTGGTCATTGAGCAGGAGTAAAGACCAAGTTCTGCATGAAATTACAGAAGAACCTTAGCTGGGGGATAGGGTGGGAGCAGAAATGGTAACGTCATAACTGGGTGTTGAGTTCAGTTAGTGAGTCACGCTAAGTGCGATGAATCAGACTGGATTTTCCAGTTCGAAATCGCAGAGGTGGTGAGCGAAGTATGAGCGGTGGGACCTGGTGCGGAAGAGAGGCATTATAAGCTAAGAGATATCGAGGACCGTTGAGTTACTCACCATGATTTTGTTATTAATTATAAGACAGTAGTGAGTATATATATATATATATATATACATATATATTGTATATAAAAATGTTATATATTTACACATATATATGTATATATATGAATAGGTATATATATATATATGTATGCATATATATGTATATATATATATATGCATATATATGTATATATATATATATGCATATATATGTATATATATATATATGAACAGGTGTATATATATATATGTATATATAAAATACATATATTGCTGTATACGTGGGTGCTATCATCAGACGGGTCCTGGTTGGATTTATATATATATATATATATATATATATATATATATATATATATAAATCCAACCAGGGGTTGGATACTGAAGCAGTTTTTATGGCAATGTTGAAGTTGGTTTCAGGGCCGCATACGCAATATAACTAAATAAAGTTAATAAATCGTGGAGCGAGTGAGAGATATTGACAACCTGTGGGGAGTAATACGGTGGTCTCTATAAATGCGAGCGCATCTGAAAGGATTTGTTTCAAAGTTGAATTAGCAGGATCCTATAAGTTGGTATGGATAAACAGTTAGTGGACGCAGACATGCTTACATATGTCGATGGCGAAGGCTAGGAGAAGCGGTCAAACAAAGCAATCAGAATTTTTAAAGCGGTGAGGTTATTTTGGAAGGTAAGGTAAAGAGAGAAAGCAGAGCAATGGCTTAAAAGTCAAGGCCTATCTCGTAAGCTTGACGTTCGGTTACGTGAACGTTGAATAAGCGCAAAACAGTTGGGACAGTAAGGAATTTATCAATAGCACGCACGAATGCATACTTTGACCGAGAAGATCTGATGTGCAAGGGAAGTTTATTCCAGATTCTGGAGTACGCAAAGAGAAAGAACTTAGAGCGTAGAACAGTCCTCGCGGAGGGTGTGGTAATAGTATACTGTCTATTCCGGAGTGAATATCCAGTATCCGGGGAGAAGCACAACTGGTTGGAGGAATAGGACTGCTTAGTCAATAGCTTATACAGAAATATCAAATTTAGCTTGATGCGACGAAGCCATAGTGGTTCGATTTTGAGAGATAAGCATCGTTCCCTGTAGTTTAAGTTGGACGACCAACCGATAAGCTGTTTTGTGAATCTTCTTTGAACACATTCGATAATAATCCTGTCAGATTTTCTCATGCTAGTGAAGATTAGGGGACAATATTCGAGAAGGGGCCTGGCATGTACTTTGTACATGTAGAGAATGCTCTGCCTAAGCTGAAAGGATCTGAATAGAAGACCAAGACACTTTCTAGCCTTCGCCGTTTGGAGGACAGCATGTTCCGAGAAGTTGAAAGAGCAAGAATAACTTAAGCCAAGGTCTCTTACTAAAGGCTGGCTGTCGATGGGTGAACCGCCAATGCATAAAGAACCAGGAGGAACCTGGCATTTGTAAGTGAGGAAAATACACTTGTCGGCGGAGAATTTCATCGCCCAGGTTGAGCACCATTCATCAAGAGCGGCTAAATCAGCAGAGATTTTAGGGATAGTAGTACTGAGGTTGCCAGGCGAGAAAGTGTAGACTATCTTAATGTCGTCCGCGAACAAAAACGGCGTGCCATTAAGTATTGTCGGAAACATATCATTTATATATAGGAGGAAAAGCAGGGGTCCCAAAACACTGCCCTGAATAACACCGCTAGTAACAGGCTTAGGATTAGAGGTGTGCCCGTTAATTAAGACAACCTGTGAACGATGAGATAAGTAAGACGAGAACCAAGAAAGAAGTGGATCGACAATCCCAAATGACCGTAGCTTTGTTAAAAGGTGGGGGTGAGGGACACGATCAAATGCCTTGGATAAATCAAGATAAAGAACAACAAGAGATTTCCCACTTTCAGCAGAGCCGGTGACGAGATTCAGAAAATCATACTGACAAGTCATGCAGGAACGTGAACGGAGGAATCCATGTTGGTTGTGATTAATAAGACTGAGGCTTAATAAATAGTTAATAATATTATCTTTAACTATTTTTTCCATTATTCTGGATAAGATGGGGGTATGGTTTATAGGGCGATAATTGGATACTTCATGTAAAGGTCCTTTTTTATGAATGGGAACGATTACCGAGCGCTTCCAATTAGCAGGTACGGTGCTACCATTAAGTGAAAGAGTGAAAAGGTTAAGCAACAACAGGGGGAGATCCGGTCCACCATTGACGAGTGCAATTGGTGGTAAGCCATCAGGGCCTAATCGAGGAGAGGGTTTGCTATTGGATAGTAGCTTGGAAATACTCCTGGCATCGAAGGGTATCGTAGAAAGGACAGAGTCGGTAAGTGGTGAAGATGGGGGCGGGGCAATGACAGTAGCTGGAGCCATGGCTGAAGCAAAGAATGCATTGAAGGCTTCGGCTATACAAGGTGGGGAGGTGATAGATGAGTTATTATCCATAATTAGAAGTTGGAAGTCGGCCTTAACATCAGCGTTTCTAGACTTATGCAACATAGAAAGAAGTTGCGACTTGTTAGAATGACTCAAAGCCTTAGCTTCTTGGTCACGAAGTCGCGTATTATCTTGTCGTTGAATAAGTGTGGAGAGGCGGTTTAGACGAATAAAAAGTGAAAAGTCGTTGGAATTATGTAGTTGTTTGAGAAGTTTATGGTACTTCTTATGGAGTGGCGAGACAGACGACCTCTTTTTAGGTACAGCCTGGGCAGTATTGGACAATTTATCCAGACAATCGGAAAAGAAGGAGTAGAAAATATCCGCAGCATGCTGAGGGTCCTGGGTGAGGAAATAATCACCCCAGTCTTTCTGCCGAAGAAGCGTGACTAGCAAGGCCCAATTTCTGCTTAGGAATGTATTGTTGGGGGGGTGTGCGGGACTAGGTGGGCCACTAAGGGGCAGATGGCAGATAACCATTTTATGGTCACTACCGGGGAAATTTCGTATTACGGTCACGTCGATGAGAGGCATGTTATGAGTAAATACCAGGTCTAGTATGTTCCCATTTCTGGTAGGTTCGACAACATGTTGTGTCCAGCCGCCAAGATGAATGCTAGTGATCAGGTCCATAAGATTGGGAGGAGCCGAGAGAGTGGGCCAACAGATGTGAGGGAGATTAAAGTCACCCGCAATAAGCTTGGTTCCAGAAGGAAGCAAAGAGAGGTATTCGAAAGACCTAATGAGAAGTGGAAACAATGAACTGGGGGAATTTGGTGATCGATACACGCAGCCAATGTGAAGAACAGTGGTTTGGAGGTTCATAGTGAACCAGAGAGAATCGGGAATAGAATCGAGTGCCGTATGTAAAAGAGGGGTCGTGGTGTAGGCTTCCTTGACGTAGGCTAGGCACCCACCACCACGCCGGTTCGGTCTGTCGGTCCTTAGAAGAGAGTACCCTACCAAAGATACTTGATCATTGGAAGTGCTCTCAGAAAGCCAGGATTCCGTTATTAAGATAATGTCGTAATTATTTGTAAGGACAAGTTTTTTAAGGTGCGGGAGTTTGTCAAGAATAGAACGCGAGTTGAATAAGGCTAGAGATATACCATTTGTGGGAGGTGGTATAGGCACATCAGAGGGGTGGTGTAATTTGGAAGGAGGCAGGCTATCGCGATTGGAAGGAGCGGAGGTTAGGGTCAACGGGGAATATGTTGATGTTGGGGCTAGTGGAGGTTCAGATGGGGTGGCTTCCAGCCAAGCTGGATTAAATGTTGCAGTGAGAGGGACTGCTGAGGGGTAGAGAGATTGGGCATCAACGGAGGGGGAAACATCGGAGCAAAGGGAAAAACCTGTGGGGTTTGGCGGGTCGATATCAGACAGGGGTGATCAAGAGCTGTCGAGAAATACCGGCCAGTCGGAATCGAGTAATGGCTGAGGGGGGGTGCAGAGGGCAGGGTTGAAAATGTGTGAGGAATAGGGGTGTAGGGTGGTAGGTTAAGCTGCACATTGTGGTGGGGGTAACTCAAGTTGGGTGGAACACCAAATATGGAGCAGTTAGAAGCGGGAGCAGTGGAGATAGTTTTTGGGTGAGAAGTACGACGTGTGGCAGATTGGACGGCATGTGGAGGCCGTATTTTGGTATTGACAGGCAGTGAGCACGGTGAATTTGTAGGGATCACCGATGCATTGGAGCAAGGGGTATTTTTTAAGGTCGAAACCTTATTCCGTGAGTTAAAGCGAGTTGATTTAAGAGGAGACGGTTGAATGATGGAGGGGCTTGTGAGAAGAATGGGAAGACTGTTAGACCTATTCCTCTGGACGGCGAGTAGTTTATCACCGGAGGGAACAGATGGCGAGTTAGAGTTCGGGGTGTATCCAACAGGCGATGAGGTGGGAGAGCGAGGCAATAATTGGCGTCTCTTACTGGGTGGCAGTAAAAGGGGAGAAGCGGAAATGTCAAGGTCAACAGAAATGGGATTAGATTTTAAAGAGTACAGTACGGGAGCAGATGAGGAGGCAGTGGGCGGTTGTGAAGAGGCGGGAGACGCGTGTAAAGGTAAAGCAGTGGGGACTTGAGAAGGAGCTGTGGAGCGACCAGCCGTCTGTGTTGAAGGCTCAGAACTATCAGGCGTCATTCTAGTGGGGAAAGTCGAAGGAGATCTGGTAATTTCCCTTTGAAGTGGGGTTTTATCTTCGGTTATTTTTATGTTTTTATAAGGAGAATTAGAAGCTATAGTGGAACGCATTTTTATGAACTCTTTGGCAGACAGATCATCTGCAAATCGCATAAGGATTGGACAGTTGAAGCGCTGAACGCGCTTACGCAGCCTTGTTATTTGACAAGGAAGGTGGGCCATACCACATGCATTCAACAGTGTGTGCTTGACATGCTCCAGAGGTATTCTCTCTGGGACATTAAACACGACTGCATTACGAGAGTTCCTCACTCTTATGAGAACTTCGGATGCAACAGAGTCGATAAAGCGGCCCGCGGCTGTCAGGTTTTGTAAGGTGGAATTTTCGATGCGATCAGTGATGCACAGTAAGGGGGCGAGTTTAGATATCGTATCTTCCAAATTCAGAAGCCGAGACTTTATATCTGAAATACTTCGGTCTAGAACAGCTGTTCTTTCCGTCGCCAAGCCTACAAAGTCACAGAGGTCAACCGAACATTGTTTTATAGCCACGGGAGTTTGAAGAAGCCTATTTTTCCTAGTGACCGGGGTATGAGTGGACGGGGTAGTATTGGAAGTCTTCTTTGCTACACGTGGCATTTTGGAATATCAAAAAGATGCTGTGAATGAGGTGGAAGAGTAACGGAAACTAGAGCTGGGTTGGAATTTACCACTGAGGAAAAAAAATACCTGAATTTCTATGGGTTAAAGGAATACTCTAAGAAAATAAAATTTTTAGTATTTCCTAAGACAGATGAATGAAAACTATATCGATAACAGCACGCAAAACGACCTGGTGTAGCGCAAGATTGCGTAAACAGCTGGTGAAGAGACGTAAAGGAGAGCTAAAAATTAAGATCATGGCCGAGGGAGTCGTTGGGAAAAGCAGGCCTCTTCTCGTGCATAATTTTTTCAGAACCGGTGATTAAGGAGGCTCTGATCAGAAGAGAAGCCGAACACGGGCACTTTGTAAATGCGCTGAGATTGACAGGGTTAACCACTGACTTGACGTACATAAAGTGCCACAGAGTGGGGCCTTGGAAGGCAAGCAAAACTGTAAAGCCGAGGCCCTTGCTTATCGTCTTTATCAGCACATACAGCAGAGGCCTACTTCTAGGCCGGGCATAAACAGCTTGGCACGCCACAGGGGGTACATAAGGAACACGCCTGACATTCTTCAGTAGAAAGCTGGGGCCGGCAAAAAATCCGCAGCATCCATCAAAACCGAAACCTAAGCAACCGGTTCCCGTGGTAGCTAAAGCTGGCTTCACTCCTCTAAGCTAATCTACACCTAAAGCCGTAATGATTAGCAGTAGACAAGCTGAATAGTCAACAGTGAACTTGCCAGCCAAAAAAATGAGGCGAGTAGGGCAGCAGGTACAAAAGTAGACATAGAAGGAATTAGGCAAGTGGACGATCAACGACTGCGTACGAACAAGAGAGGGAGTGTGATCGAATTGGCGAAGGAATTGACGGCGACGCCAATCAAGATCAAACAGAATGTCACCAAAACAAATGAAGGCTGGGAAACAGTCGTTGCACGAACACCCACGCCGATGAGCAGGAGTAGGTCCTTGAGGCCCTCAAGGGGCAACAGTAGTTCAAGCAATGGAACGAGGGAAATCTCAGGAGTTTTCTTCGACAGCATTACAATTTCTAAGTGTAGCGTGACCTTGAAGGTTCAGGGAAATGCTGGCCCTGTGGCTGTTAATGCAAAAACGGAGAGCCCCGTCGGGAGTAGCGCCGGAGGGTACAATTGCTCTACAGGGACTAAGCAAAGCAGATGACTAGTTGGAAAATGCCGCCTTATGGCACCCAAAAGCTTGTAAATTAGGAGGTAAGTGAGGGAAACTACTGACGAGAAAGAATGGATCGGTGAATAAGGCTTTTCACTGAGACATGGCTGAAAAATGGAATCAGAGCGCCATGCAACTTCTTGCCCACACCGGCTTTAGGCAAGACGGAATAGACGGTAGGCTGAGTGGGGGTGGGTACCCCTTCTCGTGAGGTCCGGCTATAGTTAGTGGGGGGCCCGTTTACACTTTTAACACCCAACATGCAAGCCATCGCATTTCGCTTTCGCTTGGCTCATTGCATGTATGGATAGTCTGTGTCTACAGAGCACCACAAGCGAGATGGGGACGAAGACTCTGGACCACTTAACTTCTACGGGTGATGCTGAGTGGGCCACAGTGATTTATCTTTTCATGAAATATGAACTCCCCAGAAATAAACCTGGAGGACAAAAGTGCAGTAAGGGAACCGCCGGGAAACCCCTGAAGACGTGGCTTCAAAACCACGCTCTTACAAAGCATGTAAGAGAAGCAACACGCTTTCGCGTTGGGCAACTTTCGGCCACACTGGATCAGCTGTTAACCCTGTATCGATCTGACACCACCTCTCTGGCTATAGAGGAACCATCGGGGAAGAGCATTTATGGAGCCCTGCGTGCGATGTTCACTGTAAGGCGCAACAAACCGGTGTCCAGGTTGGTCTGGAAATACGCTAGAGTGGATGAAGATCAACTGCAAGCAAGGGCACCAGTCACATATCAGTACCCGGAAGTCCCGGGACCATCTGTGGTGAACAGATGGGAAGCAATAAGAGCCGGGCTAGTAAGCTTGACAGGAGAGTCTTCTCCGTTAACACAACAAAGAAATAGGAGCCATCGGCCTTGGTGGAAGCCCAGGATTGCGAGAGCGTTAAATGTCCTTAGATGGCTATGGGCTCGCTGCAAACTTCATTGCACACACAAATAATAATAAAAATAACAATAATAATAACAAAAATAATGGTGTATTTCTCGGCTGTGGTCGAGACGCAAGCTCAAGCGCATGATCATGTGGTAACACGTTGCTGATAAGATGAAATACTGCTAAATTTTAAGAAAAAAGCCAGAAGTGTCAGCGATAGAAAACATAGCCAGCCGTAGTTCGAATGGATCACTCTAATAATGGTTTGCGCGGCAGTTTCTTACCAATTTTGAGGTCAAGCTGGGCGGTGTTGCACCGTGGGGATACCGAGAATATCGTTACCACATAGTGCTAAAATGCATTACAAACGAGAATGATGCAAGCCAAGGAGAGCGGAAGCTTACTGGGGCTCTGCGAACAGAGTAAGTTCTGAACAAGAAGAAAAGGAAAACAATTGTGTGGAAGCATGCTCGGGAAACTCGATGCATGCGAAGAATATGACAATCCATGAAGATGAAGCAAACCCTGAATGATGGGTCTACCGAGATTCAATGAAAGGGATGAGTTTTGAAACAGGGAGACATGAAACCGATTTTACGGAAATGCTCTTGAGAACATTAGTGAGTGTTGAGGGAAAGGCAGTCCACAAAATTTTGAGTTTAATTTCAGGAACAGTGACCTGTGCAGTTCAGAAATGAGAAAACGCATCTGGAGGGTCCTGAAAAATGGACGGTCAGCTCACAGCCGGCTAAGGTTTGAGGGAAAATGAACTGTTGCAGCGGACAATAAAGTGAAAAATCTCCGCATAGGCTTGAGAGTTATTATATATACATATATATATATATGCATACATATATATGTATACACATTTATAAATATATAAATATATATATAGGAGCATTTGGCCTCAGTGTTATTCAGCACGATAGCTGGTAATGTCGAACGTCCTGTGGGTATGGTTCGTCTGGCTGGGTAAAGGATGTGTCAGTCAATCAGCCGTGTGGCTAAATATGACTGATTGAACTGATGACTGGTATCAAACGGTATATTGGCAGGATGCGCGTGAACTGTTGCTTGTGTTGGCTGCAGTGATGGCATCGGCAGGAGAGGCTTTGAGTTAGAAAATGCTAATCGACCTGATGAGCAGTTGGGGATATATTCTGTCGGGTGGCTTGATTGTGGTTCCGCTTGCTATGAAAGGTTCCATTTGGGTCTCTGTCGGCACGAGTCAAAGTGGCACCCTTGATCATCCAGTTTGGCGACAGAGGTAGTATGAGACGATGAACCTGAAATAAATGGGGGTTTCTGTCTTGACGTGGATCCAGCTGTGGGTTATGGTAACATGTGAAGACGCTAATAATGAACTGGTTGAGTTTGTGTGAATGGGTCAGGAATGAAGTTTTATTGAAGCAGTCAGTGGCACCCACTCCACATTCTGGGTGAAGTAGGCTCGCAAGGGATTGCAACATACCGCTACAGGTTAGCGAAGCTGCGTACTCCGGTTAGGCAACTGAGTATGCATTTCAACGGATAGGCAGTTTGCACTTTGGCGTGGCAGTGCTCGGATACTAATAAAAACCTAAGGCCTTACTTTTGAGAGGAATTAGAAATAGTGACTCTCAATACCAGCGGCTTACGCAGAATGCAGTTCAGCGCAGAAGTATTGAGATAGGTTTGAAAGACGGGTATGTGAGTGAATGGGACTGATACACTGCCAGCATAGCACTATGCTTGTCACTGTCTCTTCTGGTATAGTGGTTTTTCTATAAAGAACAGTTTCTGAGGAGCCTCAAAGTAGAAGAAACTATTAGGGTACCTGTGGTGAAGCTTCAGAGGAAAATGGTCACTTGCCGTGAAAAGTGGACCTAAGTTCGTCTGTGATCTCACCCGATGGTGCTAGCGTACTTAGATTATACTCCGGTGTGAGCAAGGAGGGCTGACGTGGTGGTGATTACAAGGTTACCGTGGTACCTTTGTCGTCGTTGTCATACTGCAATGCGGGACAACAATAGTGTGAGCAGAGACTTGGAGAATCTTCAGTGGTGGGAACGGAAATGGGCCGAATTTTCGTCAAGGAAGAGAACTCTGAAGGTCTACAATCAGCGCCTATGGTAAACAGCACTAGAACCTGCTTCAGGTAGGGGGGCAGCGCGATACACATCCGTTAGCATCCAGCTCATGGAGCCCCAAGAGAGCTCCGCACTTTTCAAACGTGGTTTTTTTATTTTTTATAGACAGATATTTGGCTGCCGGAGGAGGTACAGCTGCCTTTGGGGGGTGACAACAAGTCCCAGGCCCGGCCGAAACATGGACCGCATGTAACAAGCCGCGTTGTGGATAGATCAACCACACTAGTCAATCCGTAGCAACAGTGCAGCTCGAGGACATGGGTCACGTGTTACAAAGCCGGTGTGCCCGGAAGACAAAACACTGAGGCATTTTTTCTCTCTTTTGTATGCCAATCTCCTATTTTTCGGTGTTCACGTATTATTTGCTGTCAGATCTGTGCAGGGGGATAGTCACGGCCAAGAATGCTTACAGACGTGCCGCAGTAACACTCGCCTTATCCGTGAAGTCAGAACCCCAAGGGCCGCTTACATGGGACAGAGAATGCAGGGGAGGCAGAGTCAACCACAGCCTGCGATTATTCGATTGGGTTCATGTTCACCGAAACACTGGTTTGCACAAAGATGGGGCACTACTTGTAGCACTAACAACGTGATGCATCGGGACGATCCACAGATGGTTTGTAGTTTTGTTGACTAAGAATCAAATATTACACGGGCCACTCATGGGAGGAAGCCAGAGTTATATGGTAGGGAGGGAAGTTGATCGATTAGTGCCTAATGAATCGATTTAGGGAAACCACTTGATGGAGTTTGAGGAGTCTGACAGGTGCTGCGTCTTAGGTTAAAGACAGACCAAATAAAAATCAGCGCCGGAAGTGTTTAGAGACTATCTTTCACGCAGCCAGAGGTTTTTCATATAATCAAATACGACTTCAGAGGCACTGACCTCGGTCATGAAATTAACTAGGTGAAGCACTGCAACCTTGTAGGTTAAAGCTAAGGTGATAGCAAGGAAGGTGAATGGTGTGGCGCATCCTAGGGATTATCGAGTGTTCTGGTCAGTATCCAACACTTTCCTCGTGAGCTCTATCAATAGTCACAAGTGGATTTAAAAGAGCGATCAGTTTTTGGATGTCCAGCTCTACGCGATGTATGGACTCAAAAGTGGTCTGTGAGTCTATGGAACGGATATCAATTGGGGGTTCGTCCCACAAAGTTGCATATTTAAGGAGGAATAAGTTTCGCCTTAAGGATTTCCGAGAATTAGGGGTCGTTGTACGGTGTTCCATATTGCGCGGCCGATGCGTCGAGTTTATGCTGGACAGAACTTGGCTAGAGGATACAGCTTACTTGTGGAGCAAAGTAAGCAAAAATGCAAGGTTGAGTTTTTTTTCTCCTAAGCCACAGAGGGTCAAGCCGCAGGAGTGTACACCGCTGTCTGCAGCTTAGGTTCGTGGAAGGCCTAAATAAATTTTTGGCAAATCTGTGCTGTACATTTCCAATTTCGATAATGTCACTTTTGTGCATATTTGAGAACACAGGTGTACAGTACTCTAGGGCTGGACGATTGAGTTTTGTATATTTCTAACCTAATGTTCGTGCGAAGAAACTTTCTCTGCAACAAGCCAAGGGACTTGTTTGCCCGTGCAGGTATGTAGGAAGTGTGTTCAGAGAAATTGAAAGTGTAAGAATATTGCAGTCCAAGGTCTCTAATTTTAGGGGAATATGGGAGTGAGACACCGCTCATCGTAAGCAAATCATGAGGAATGTTACAGTTAAGCGTGAAGTAACTGCTTTTGTCCGCTAAAAATTTAATTTTCCAGCGATCACACCAGGAGGATAAGAACTCTATGTCGACTGTGATGTTATTTAGTGCTACAGGTAGGTTTTCTCGTTCGAATTAGTAGATTATCTTCACATCATCGGAGAATAAGAAAACTTCACCATAAGTGATGATATTGCAAACGTTTATGTACAATAAAAGCAGAAGTGGTCCCGGAACACTTCCTTGGATAACCTCACTGTTTACCGGGTGGGGGTCTGACATCTGGCCTCTGATGCAGGTAAATTGGTGATGATCTTGTAGGTGGGATTCAAACCAACTGATTGGGGGGTTTTCAATCCCGTATCTTCTGACCCCATTCAACAAATTCAGATGTGGGACCCTGTCGAAGGCTTTTGTCATATCAAAATTGATGATGACAAGTGCTCTGTCTTTGTCGGCGGCTATTGTTATCAAGTTCACAATGACGAGTGGAACTGCGCTACACCGCCACGGGGTGTTCTTCGTTATCTCTCGCTAGTTATATAGGTTTCTAGGAACTTAGCTAGTTATTTAGAGACAAATCATCCCAAAACAATACAAGAATTCTAAAGATTTTTTTCCAATATTTTTATCATGCCTGTTACTCAAAAACTTCGACCCAAGATTAGAGTTAAGAAACCGCTAACACAACTGAAACAACGCTCTATACCATTGGTGGACCTCGCGAACGACGCTATCTTCAGTGATCGTATTCACCAGGGCCCACAGGCGCCTCCAATACCCGAACTTACTGTAGGAGAAGAAGAAGTGTACGCGGAGTTGCAAACTTTGAATAGGAACAAAGCAGCAGGTCCAGACGGGATTCATCCAGCAATCGTTCAGCCTCTGGCCGAGGTCCTGAAGGCTCCGGTGACGAAGCTGTATGAAACGTCACTTAGAGAGGGAACTGTGCCGGGAGACTGGAGGAGAGCAACAGTGGTAGGCATATACAAGAGTGGGCCCCGGCAAAAGGCGGAAAATTACCGGCCGGTTAGCTTGACTTCGGTACTGTGTAAGTGCCTGGAGCGAATAGTCAGGAAGCAGATCTCTAGGCATTTGGTTCAACACAACCTCATATCAAATGCTCAGCATGGGTTTGTGGCAGGGCGAACCTGTCTGACGAATCTCCTGCTGTTCCTCGATGAGGTAACCAAGCGTCTGGACGAAGGGCAATCGATTGCGGTCTGTTACTTGGACTTCAGCAAGGCATTTGATTCCGTGAACCACAGATTTCTGGACGTCAAACTGCAGTCCATGGGAATTGTTGGAAAGGCCAGACAATGGATAAGTAGTTTCTTAGCAGGGCGAACCTTAAGTGTTAAGGTGGGGAACCATGTTTCAAAACCGGAAGGTGTAACGAGTGGGGTGCCACAGGGCTCGGTGCTCGGCCCTCTGCTCTTCCTCATCTTCATCAACGACCTAGCACGTGGGCTTACAAACCCCACCTTTATGTTTGCCGATGACGTCAAGATAGCTGGAGTAGATATAGAACTTGACGTGTTAGCAGTACAAAACTGGGCACGCAAATGGGACCTTCCACTAAACCTCACCAAGTGTCAATGCTTGACCACAAATACAGGGGCTAGTGAGAATAGTGTGGGTTCGTTGCAAGTGGTCTCGCAGGTCAAAGACTTGGGCGTTATAATGGACAACAGCTTTAAGCCGTCAAAGCAGTGCACCTCAGCAGCCAATACGGCCAGGAGGGAACTCTTTCGAGTTAGATCCATTACGTCGTGTAGAGATCCGGAGATATTCGTTCCGATATATCAGGCCATAGTTAGGCCGCATATGGAGTACTGCGTGCAGGCCTGGGCACCGTACTACCAGAAAGATATCGACTGTCTGGAGAAAGTGCAAGGGCTAGCCACTAGAATGGTGGCTGGGGGCAAAGGGGGTTTAACTACACAGAGCGTCTCCGTGCCCTAGACCTATTCTCGATGGAAAGACGGCGCATTCGCGGGGATTTGATAGAAACCTTCAAGGTAATGAAAGGACTGTCAGGAATAAGTCGAGAAGACCTATTTTCGCTGATCCCCGAGAGAGGCACAAGGGGGTATAGCCTTAGATTACAAAGGAAACATTCGAGGCTCCAAATTAGGGCGAAGTACTTCTCAAATAGAGTGGTACCCTATTGGAATAAGCTCCCGGAAGAGATCATAAATACCACAACAGTGAAGGCCTTTAAGAAAGCACTAGACCTATGTTGGGTGGCGGTATACCCCGAGTTATGCTAAGCAACTTTTAGGGTCAGATGCAATTTACTTATTGTTTCCACCTTACTCTGCCAGGGCTGATACTGCACAAAATTTATGCCTTTCAGAAAAAGAAAATCACGCAGTGTTGGGAGCTACGGAAACGCGCCGACAACACAACTATCTGGACACACGATTGGCTCTAGCCACACCAAGTCCTGTGCAAACTGAACTGAACTGAACTGAACCAAGAGGTTGAGAATATCTCAACAAGACTCACGATTCTGGATGACAGTATCGCCAAGCTTGCTTCGCTACTGTGCCTAATGGACCCCGCGGCAAGCTATACGCAACAGCAGCTTAAATCAGCCACGGACTTCCTTAACTCTGTTTCTACCGAGATCTTTAAGCGCATCTCGAATAGCAAAAATGCGATAGCCTTCAATCTCCCGGACAAGGCCCCAGTATCGCAACTGAAATCCACCCTGCTCAGGGCAGCTGGCATGGAACACCATCCATGCACGTGCACAAGGTTACACAAACGTTCACCACGCCACACATGTCCTATCCTTTTCCAATTCCCTTCCGATCAAATAGCAAGAGAACTTATCAAAAGGCAATCGTCGCTTGCCCTCAACACAGCTTATAAATCGGTCAGGATTACGGCAGACAAGACTCCTCTCCAAAGAGAGGCGTCAAGGACAGCAGTAACTCCCACTAGTACCTCACAAACCGGCCCTCGGCTGAGGCTAGCCTCAGCCGTGCGATCACCTCCCCTCAACCCGGCACGCTCCGTACCAATTCAGGTGCCGGTCGACCTTGACAGCTCACCCTTGTCGGACCCCCAGGTAACACCCAGTGGACGACAGGTACTTCTAGATGCAGCTTCGACCCCTACCCGCAGCGTATCTACATCACCTGCCCCTAACAACGGCACGGTTGATCGGGCATAAGGGGCCTCTCCATCACCGGCCATCCCTCCACCAAGTAAGCGGGTTCGTAGGATGCAGGCTACCTCTACTCCCACTACTCCATCCGGTTGGGCCCATCCGCCTGTCCCTCCTGCCCTTACTAGATCTCTCAATTCCTCCACGAACCTTTCCGGACCAACAAAACGTGCAAGCGCGAGGCCCATTCCGGCCCATCATCACGCACAAACAGATAGAGTGGGGCCTCACTGCCAGGGCCATCCTACCATGCAATCCGAAGTAAAACCGGAAAGCAGTTGTCAAATATTTGTGGGCTCTCGGAGGCGACCGCACCGATCCACCCACAAACCTGAACCTAACCGTGCAGACTCTAGGCCTACAGAGGGCACTAACTCAAAGATACAAGCATCCAGCCCACTCGAGCTGCGCTCGAATTGTCAGACAACTCACAATAGGGTCCGACCCACGCACAATCCCACTCAATATAAAGCCTTCCCAGAGACCCAGTGGCCGGCTCTCGACCCGTGTTCAACATCATCACGTATGCCTCCACGGATAATACAGTTTGCCCCGATACCAAATATGATGCCGGGCGGACCTTTCTTTCCACCACTGGCCCAACATGCCTTCGCTTCCGTGCCCTATACCTCTCGAAACGGGGTATTCGATTCTACCTCTCCGAGGGTCCTCCAAGACCCATATCAGCACCAGGTTCAACCCTCCCTGTCGAATATTCCTATACTCCCATTTCCTCCTTCAGTGGACTACTTCAGTGCAGTCCGCAACCTTGGCACAAGCTTCAACTTCCACCCCGCCCCCGGACCGCTCCCGTTTTTTCGTCCTTATCCCTCACTCAACCAAAATCCACGTATAGCATCAAGCCCCGGGCTAATGCACCAAATGTCCATAAGTCCTTACCACCTCTATCCCCCCCCTAGCTCCTTCCGCGCCTCATTTACCCCCTCCAGGATTCGGCCGTTTCAATTAGAACCCCCTAACCGCTCTTCAAATTACGCCCAATTTGAAAGCCCAGCGGCGCATTTAGTCACAGGCACAAACTCTTCATCTGAAACGCGGTTAAAATGGGTCGAGCTTCGACTGCCCATCGTAAGCCACGCCTTATTTGACGATCCTTCATCACCTCACCACAACGAAATTACGGCTCTATCTACTGAGAACCTATCCAAAAACACCTTGTCTCTCTTACTACTTAACGTCCGCTCTCTCCTCCCAAAGTTGCCCCTGCTTAGAGAGCTTGCATTAGACCTACACCCTGACATCTTACTAGTTACCGAGACGTGGCTGACGGATCACACCCCATTAAACCACGTATCCATACCCGGCTATCAGGCCACTGCCAACAGTAGATCTGACCAAAGAGGAGGCGGCTGCATCATTTACACCAAACACATATTCACGGCGAGTAGGTTCCATCATCCTATTCTAGACAACATTCCAGACTCGGTCTGGCTCACTATCAAAGAAGATCAACAACTACTTCTCGTAGGATGTATCTACCGTCCTCCAAACCAGGGCAGGCACGAGTTGACAGCAATAATAGACGCATTCAACTATGTCTCTAACCTCCCCGTAACTGCTA
This sequence comes from Fasciola hepatica, assembly GCA_948099385.1. Classification (NCBI taxonomy): domain Eukaryota; kingdom Metazoa; phylum Platyhelminthes; class Trematoda; order Plagiorchiida; family Fasciolidae; genus Fasciola; species Fasciola hepatica. The sequence continues at coordinate 3,262,742 of CANUEZ040000002.1, read as the reverse complement.
AAATTCTAGCTGGTGATTTCAACGTGCCTGAAATATGCTGGCATTCCATGACATCACCCCCAAAACTCCATGATTTCCTTTCGTGTATCCATGTGGGTAATTGGGTACAGCATGTTTTATCCCCCACTCGAGGGAGAAATACATTAGACCTTATCTTCTCTATTGGTATCAAGAAATTAGATACCCAAATCTTAAGTCGCTTCACCGGTAGTGACCATAAGATGGTATCCTGTGTTTTTACTGCACCTTGGCCTCACACTGATAAGTCAGCAGAAACACACCTTCCGACCACCAATAAGCAATACCATAAAGCTTGCTGGAATAGTCTACCCTCTTTTATCCGTTCCTTAAACTGGGACGAATCGTTTTTATCCAATGACCTAGAGATAGCAGCTGCCCAACTGTATACTAATCTTCACTACTGCCTCGACAAAATCAATCCAGCCTCGGGGCCTATCATACGCAAACAGCGGAACTCTCTAGATCGTCTTAACGGTAACCTAGCCAAACTCCAACGAAGATTCACTAAGACGAGGGACTTCTCGTCGTATCTTCAAATAATACGTATATCCCGTACGATTAAATTGCGCTTGGATTCTTCTAAGAAGAAACAGGAACGAGATGCCTTAAGCCACCCAAACAAGGTGGAAGCACTGGCCAGGCTAATGAAGGTCAGAAACAAGCAACCTAACCAAGACATCCCATATTTGAACTATAATAATAAATGCTTGCATGACCCTCTTTTGATTACGGAGGCTTTCAGCACCTATTTTGCCTCCTCTTTAACGACGGATGACGCCACATCCTTCCCCGTTCTAGATCCGGTGACATCAGTAACTTTCTCGACGGTAGTGTTCTACCCTGAGGAGGTTTCAGTCCATGTTGCAAGAACAAGACCGTCCTGCAGGCCAGGTCCAGATGCATTACCACCGGCCATTTTTAGTCGAGGTGGCGAAGATGTTCCAATGTTGCTGACAAACATATTCAATTTGTCACTCAGGTGCAGTGTTTTCCCTTCCCAATGGAAAACTTCAACTATCATACCGATGCACAAAAAAGGATCACGTCTAGATCCAGTTAACTATCGGCCGGTGAACCACACCCCGGTCGTGTCCAGGATCATGGAGAGAATGATCAAGGAAAGGCTGACACGTCACCTTCTTAACAATAATCTAATCAACGCTGGTCAGCATGGTTTTCTGAAAAACAGATCATGTGCGACATGCATGACCGATTTCCTCAATCTGGTCACAGAGGCTGTCAATATTGGTAAATCGGCAATCGTGATCTTTTTGGACATGACCAAGGCGTTTGACCGGGTATCCCACGTCCGGTTACTACAGAATATTAAAACTAATGGAATCGTGGACCCAATGCTCGCTTGGTTTGCGTCCTATTTAACATCCCGAGACCAGGTTGTAAGTATAGGTGGAAATTTGTCCGAACCCCGTCCCGTAACCAGTGGGGTGATACAAGGTAGTGTACTGGGCCCATTACTGTTCCTAATGTACGTTAACGATATATTTACCATTTTCCAACGGGGAGTTCCCTTCCTGTTTGCAGATGATATCAAAATCGTGTACACTTTTGATCCCGCGGCGTTAGTCTCTACCGTAGATGACATTACAAGGGAACTGCTCGCTCTCAGCTCCTGGAGTAATGATTGGAAAATGAGTTTTTCCGCCGAAAAAAGTAATATTATTACGTATAAATGTCACGTCCCCACTGGAAGATTTAGTATAAACGGCAAATTCATCCCCAATAACTCTCAAATACGTGACTTGGGTCTACACTACTCATGTACGTTTGACTTTTCGGAACACGCAGCCATCCAGGTGGCTAAAGCACGCCGTACGATCGGGCTAATACATCAAACATTTATTTTGCCAGAAAGTAAACTCAACATTTTTAAGTCCCATGTTAGACCTCTTCTGGAATACGGCTCAATCATTTGTTCCAACATGCGACAAAGGGACCGCATAGCGTTTGAGAATGTACAACGGGCATTCACGAAACAGCTCATAGGTTTTTCTTCGCCCTCTAATTACATGGAACGTTGTGAGCGGCTGAAAATCGATCCCTTATGGCTACGCCGCATAAGAAATAACCTGCTATTCTTTCACAATATCTTGAAGAATAGATCATGTAGTTCAGCACCGCAGGTAAGAACCCCTTCTACGTATCCCTTACGTAACAATGAGTTCTTGGTGTCTGTCCCTTTGCCGAAGCTTGCTCTTCGGTCAAACTTCTTCATTAACAAGTACGCTTCATTGTGGAATAAGCTACCACAACGAATTCGGGCGTTATCACCGACATCGGTGGCTTTCAAACAGGAAATAAGCATAGCCCTAACGGTGGACACGCTGACTATGTTATACAATCCGTATATTTCAAGGGCTCAGGCCTTTGAGGTAGGTAAAGGGTACTAATAAGTCGAATAACCGCTTTGAGCAACCTAGGCTCAATTAGACCCGCATAGGGTTGGCCCCACCGCTGCAGCAATTACGAAACTCAGCGGTTCATCCATACGATCTAGGACAGCAAAACAGTCCCAACTTTTTACCATCAACTTCTTCCTCCTGAAATATGCAACCCTGTGGAATAAACTCCCAGCTGAAGTCCGTTCCGTAGATTCCCTAATTATGTTTAAGTCTGGACTACACGTAGCTCTGGACATCCAAAAACTGATCGCTCTTACGAATCCTTATATGTCTTTTGATAGAGCTTATGAGGAAAACGCTGGATACTAACCTGAACCCTTGAGAATCTAGGATGTGCCACACCATACGCCGCAGTTGCCATCACCTAAGCGTAAACCTAACAGTTTACAATGCCTAAACAGAATAATTACCTCTAATCTATAACCACTGTCACCCCAATAGTTCCTTCTACTTGGACTCCTCAGAAACTACTCAGTATAGAACAACCACTATACAGAAAGAGACAGTAACAGCGTAGCGCCACGCAAACAGTATGATAATCCTACTCGCTCTGTCTGTTATTTCAAACCTATCTTATCGCCTCGTGCCAAACTGCGTTCTGCGTAAGCAAACGGTATTGAAGGTAATCATTACTAACCACGGGCAAATCATAAATCCTTTGAAATGCATACAGCTACCAAGCCTGTGTACGCAACTTCATCAGCCTGCAGCAGTATAGCTCAAATCCACTGCGAGCCTATTTTACCCATGCCCCACTCACATAGACCTAACCAATCCATTGTTTATTGTCTTCACATATTATCATAACCCACAGCTGGAACCACGTCCAGACTGCAATCTCCCTTTATTTCAGGTCGTTGTCTCCCACTATCTCAGTCGCCAAATTGGCTAACCAAGGAGGCCGCTTTGACTCGTACGGACAGAGACTCAAGTGGAACCTACCATGGCAACTGGGACAGAAATCTAACCACACAACAGGAGATACCCTCAATTGCTTATCAGATCGTTCAGCATTTTCTAACGCAACCAACACGAATTCCAGCTCACGCGCATGCCGCTAACATACAGCCACACTCGGCTGATTGACTGACACATACTTTGCCCTGCCAGATGAAACTTACGCATTCGATGTAGTACGTTACCAGAATAACACTGAAGGCAAATGCGTCATCACATACATATATATTTGTCATTGAAGCAGCATAACGCTGAAGTCCATGCGAAGATTTTCCCACTTTATTATCCGTTAACACAGGTTATCTTTTCTCCGAACCGTAGCCGGCTGGAATTTGACTCTCCATTTCTCGAAGACCCTCCAGTTGCGCCTTCTCATTTCTGAATAGTACATGTTACTGGCCCTGAATCTAAACTCACCTTTTTATGGACTGCTGTTTCTCCCACATCCACCGGTGTTCACTTTCACGAAACTGGCCTCAGGTCCCCCTGCTTCAAATCTCATTCCGTTTACAGAACTCCGGTAAATCCGTCATTCAGGGTCTGCATTGTCTTCATGGATCGCCATCCTCTTCGCATGCGTCGATTTTCCACCCTTTTTTTCTTGTTCAAAATTTATTCCATCTGCAGAACCTCAGTTGGCCTCTGGTTTCCTGGGCTTGCATCATTCTTGTTAATAATGCCTCCTTAGCACTGCGCTAACGATTTTCTCGAGATCTCCACCGCGCACCACTGCCTGATCCGGATTCGAAACCGGTTTAAAACTGCCGCGCAAACCATTATCAGAATGGTCCATTCAAACTTTTCATGTCATTGTTTTTTCATCTCTAATACTCTCGACTTTCATACTTGGAATATGTGAACATTTCATCTTATTGAGTAACGTGTACACCATGATCATGCTTTAACGCGTGCGTCTCGACCATGGCCGAGAAATATACCAATATTAAAGTCAAATTGGTGGGTTGAACACGACAGTGATCCGAGAAATCCGTGCTGCCCTGGGTTGATGAGCTTATGTGCAGAAAGGTAGTCGGTCAAATAGTGTTTCACGACTTATTCTGGCAGCCTCGAGATCATTGACATATGAATAATAGGGCGATAATTGGTGATGTCATAAACGGCGCCCTTCTTATTCCAGGGGGATAATAACGGATTTCTTCCGCTGACTGGAGAAGGTTTCGGTTTTGTAGGGATCGATTTTATAGGTCCAGTAATAGGAGGGGAGTATCCGGGCCACCAAGGGAGAATATTTCTGATGGTGGGCCGTCAGGTCTGGTGTGGCAGGTTGGTTTGAAAGTGCGGATGTATCTATTTATATCCGTATTAATGACCGTGATAGAATTAAGTGAGGAATTTGTGATAGGCGGGGTGGCAAGCTGGGTACACTCTGGACTGAGAGACGTGGTGGTTGTGAAGAATGCGTTCAACGTTTCAGCCATCTTTTGAGGTGAGTTCATGAGATTATCCAAATGGAGAATTTGTTTCATGCATTAGGTTGATTGTGGGGCACTACGCACTGGCCGCTCACAATACAGCCAGAAACAGAGCCGAGACCTTGCAGTGAGAAACAAAAGTACGGGTAAGAGAAGAAAGTAACCAAATTTGGGGGGGGGGGCAGAATCCAAGAAGTTTTTCACTCATGTTCGGTTCAAGAAAACGACTCGTGAGAGCGTAGGTGCCTTGGAATTGCCTGACAAAAGCACTGCTCTCGGTGATATGGATGGGTCAGAAATCCTAATGGAGTCCTTTAAGGGAGTGTATCACCAAGAACATATGCTTAGTGCAGCGGGATCAGATATAAGGAGCATGCCAATGCCTCAGGGGCTTACGGTAAGTGGGGAAGAGGTGCTCCATCAAATCAACTTTTTCTGTAAGCAAAAATCAGCCGGACCGGATACCATCCATCCGGCGACTGTTCAGCAGCTTCCCGATATCTTATTAGGGGCTATTCCCCGGTTGTAAGAAGCTTCTCTAAGAGAGAGTGGGGTGTAAGAGGATTGGTGTGAGGCCATTGTCTTAGCGATACATAAAACGGGATCCAAATGAAGGGCGGAGAATTATAGATTAATCAGCATGACATCAATTTTGTGCAAGCTCTTCGAACGTATAATCGGAAAGCCATTGTGCTTGCATCAGGTTAATATCAACCTACTGACAACTGCACAAAATGGGTTTGTTAAAGAAGATTGTTTGACTTACCTGCTGATGTTTGTAGACAAGGCCACATGACGAACAGATGAAGGTAAGACAGTAGAGTTTTGTAATTTGGATTTCAGTAAGGCTTTTAACTCCGTGAGTCATCGCCTGCCGGACTGTAAATTACAGACCTTTAGGGTAAGCGGGAAATTAAGTGATTAGGTGGCACACATTCTAGGGAATGGTAAATTCTGTGTCAAGGTGGGCGATTATCTATCTGGGCCGGAGAGGGTTACCGGTGTTGTGCCTTAGAGTTCAGTACTTGGGCCTCTGGCCTCCCTCATGTATACTTGACCTAGCGGAAAAATTGCTCAATCCATATTTCGTCTTTGCAGATGACGTGGAGACGGCGGGTAGCTATTTAGCACAGAATATAAATGCGGCGCCCGCATGGCCGGAAAGATGGGCTTATCACCGAATCTCGCTAAATGTCAAGTCCTGACCACTAACACAGACGAAACGCGCAGTACTCCGTTTCAAAGTGTCGGAGATAAATGTCCCAGAAGTGATAGTCACACAGGACTTCAGGCCTTCAAGACAATGTCAGAGAGCGCCAATACGGGCAAAGGGGTATTAACTAGAGTATGCAATACTATCACATGCAAAACTAGAAGCGTTCTTCTCCTTTTACAAGGTTTTGGTGCGACCTCTTCTAGAGTATTGTGTGTGGGCATGGGCTCCCTATTATCGCAAGGATAAGGAGTGCTTGGAAGGGGTACAACGACTTGCAATCGGAATGATCACCGGTCAGAGGGAGAAATCTTACTCCTAGAGTCTAGGAGATGGTAATCTCTTCTCTTTAGAGCTCCGTGGAAGCTGAGGTGACCTAATAGAAGCGGTCAAGAGCACGGAGGGCCTGTCGGGCATAGATATGTGTGACTCTTTCGTTCCCGCCCTTGAGAGCGGCACCAGGGGACACATTCTTAAGCAAAAGTATGCATACTGAACGCTGGACATACGGCTGAATTTTTTACAATTAGGGTTGTATCTATGTGGAATGGATTGTCAGAGGAAGCTGTTGGATGTTGCAATGTACAAACCCTCGAGAAGGCCCTAGATTCGAGCGGGAACACAGCGTTCCCAGAGCTAGCTGTGTGAACCAAGGGTGAGATGATAAGTCCTTGGCATTTTTTGTCAATGAACTTATGTTTGTGAAGGCGGAACTGCCTCGAAACTTCTACCTTTCAGACAAAACATTAAATGTGCATTGTTGGGAGCCAGGGGATCTCACCGATGACACGACGACCTGGACTCTCGATTAGTCCCGAAGACTTTCGTCCTGTGGATACTAAACTGAACAACCAGAGTCCCTGTGGTCTAAGTCTTTCCTCGTTGGAAAGGAAGGGGCACCGAGAGGATCTTATTGAAACGTTTAAGGTAATGAAGGGCTTTTATGGCCTTAGACTGGGTAGTCTATTCCAAGTGGCCTCAGATTCCAGAACAAGGAGACCCAAGAATAAGATGACGAAAGCCCGAGCTAGGTTGATGGTCAGATCGCACTTCTTCAGCTACAGGGTAGTGAACAGTTGGAACGGTCTTCCTGGTGGACTGATAGATCTGCAGACCGTTTAGTCCCTTAAAGGTGCACCAGATTCCAAAAGATACGGTACATTTCCTCGTAGTGAGCGCTGAGTAAGTTAAATAGATGGATGACGGGGAGCACTGTGGTCCTTCTGGAGTATGTTTTAATCAACGATTAGCTCACTGTGTACTGCCTCAGTGAAAGCTCACGATGCATAATGTCTCTAGCAGTTGATGTGCAATGAGGTTTCCCGTTTCCTTTTCATTTTCAGCGAGGATTCGACAGAATACACTTGGCAGAGGTGGGCGCATAACTGGTGTGCATATCATCAAAGGAATTCTGGAAGCTCGATTGGCCGCGACCACTAATGGTCTTGTGCAAACTGAACTGAACTGAGCTTTAGACCGTAGAGGCAGTGCGCCACAGCAGCCAACATGGCCAGGAGAGAACTCTTTTAAGTTAGATGCATTATGTCGTGTAGGGAGCCCGAGATTCTCGTCCCGATATACCAAGCCATAGTTAGGCTGCGCATGGAGCACTGCGTGCAAGCCTGGGCACCATACTACCAGAAAGGTATAGACCGTCTAAAGAAAGTGCAAGAGCTAGCCACTAGATTGGTGACTGGGCGAGAAGAGTTTAGCTAAAAAGATCGTCTTCTTGCCCTAGACCTATTCTCGATGAAAAGGCGCCGCATTTGCAGGGATTTGATGGAAAGCTTCAAGGTCGTGAGAGGGCTGTCAAGTATGAGTTGAGAACACCTTTTGTCTCCGATCCCAGAGAGAGGCTAAAGGGGGCGTAGCTTTAGATTACAAAGAAATCACTCGGAGCTCCAAATTATGGCAAACTACATCTCAAATGGTGTGGTACCCTATTGGAATAATCTCCCGGAGAGGGCCGTAAATAACACAGTAGTGAAGGCTCTTAGGAAAGCAGTAGAAGTGTGTTGGGTGGCAGTATACTCCGAATTACGTTAAGCAGTTTTTGTGGTCAGACGCGAATTACTCATTGTTTCCATTTTCCTCTACCAGGGCTGATACTGCCTCAAATTTCTGCCTTTCAGAAAAAGAAAATCACACAGTTTTGGTTACCAAGGTGAAGCACCGAAAACACAACTATCTGGACACACGGTTGGCTCTAGCCACACCAAGTCCTGTGCAAACGACCTGACGGTGGATGCCGCGCGGTTTGAATCCATAGTATATAATAGAACCGAAACTAACAGGTAGTGTTTGAACTGGAGCTTACTGATGCACACCCTTTTCTATCATCTTCCAGGTACCGCTCATAACCACTGGACGGGACCAGACAAATTGTCGCCGAAACCCTTTTGAAGTGTGGAACTCTTTTTCCTGATGCACATATGTTTTATTGAACTGGACCGAAGAGACGTCTCCGATAACTATACGCACTTGCCTTCGTGAACGTGACTTTTATTCGTGCATCTCGGTTGAAATGCCGCCCTCCGAGAATATACGGTAAACATTCATTCGACACCGTGCGTTCGCGTCACTTATGCTCGTGGCCTGGCCTTCGTTGTGTGCTGAACCGTTAACATTGCTCGTGTGCATCCAACTTCAGCTAGCTTGAGTCGACTTGCTGTCGAGAAATGAACGGCTAACCAAGGGGCTTGCTCGCTCAGAATCGAATACTACAAGCGCCCTTGTCTCTGAAAGGAGTTTTGAATTGTTTTATGAATTAACCTAGTTTAATTCACATTAAAGAGAGTATCAGAGTTGCGTTTAAGATGGTTTTTATCCTAAAAGCATTTTTACTCTCCCGATAGTATTGCCGAATAAAGTTTGGTATTTCTGAAGCGATCTTTTCTCGCTTGGAGTTTTTCTTTTTGTTCTTTTGTGGTAGCGGGCTATACCCGCAAGTGTCAGAGTGTTTATTTTGTGTTTGGTTAAAGAGCGCTTGAGCTGCTTTTGTCCTCGTTTTGTGGTTTTTGGTATGATACGAGTTTCTGGCAATTGTCTCTTGCACAAGTGCGGAAAATTTGTCGTAAATTGCATAGAGCGCGAGGTATGCAAGAGATGGGCTCACCCAAGCTGTTTGGGAATAGCAATGGACGTCTATGTCCTTTGTAAACAGAACCTTTTGCCCACTTTGCCTCTTTTACACACCAGGTCCCACCAAATATACTTACCTCAACACCTCTGCGATTTCCAACTGGAAAATCCAGTCTCATCTCTCTCACTTCGGCTGGATCACTAACTGAATTGAACACCCAGTTATGACGTCACCAATTCTGCCCCCACCCTATCCCTCAGCTACGTTTCTTCCGTAATTTCATATAGAACTTGGTCTTTTCTTCTGCCTAATGACTACTCAAGGTGAAATACTAACTTTCCCATTGAAAGTTTTAGCCACACTTATGGATTTCTTTTTTTAGTCTCACCTTTCATGACCTCAACCTGCCTTAGGGATCTGCTGCATCGATGAGCCCGTGCTTCACTTTTGTTCTTCTTTCCGTTACCCATTTGCCCTCAGCTGGACTATACCCAGACTGCTTTCCTTTATCTCATTTCCGTTTCCAGTGATCCTCAGTGCCGGTCAACCAACTCGGGCACTACGCTGACCACCTTTCTGGCTGGTGCGCCTGGATGAAAATGCTGTATGGCCGTCTGACAATTGCTGTTCCCGTTGGCACTATTGTCCAAGTTCCCACGACCTGTCCAGTTGGTCCTGGACCACATACCCTTATCGTGGGTGCCCAGCCCTCTTTACAACCATCAGTGAACACTCAAGTCAGTTGTAACGACCGGTCATGGAAAATCCCCTAAAACCCTCGCAGTTCCATGTTTTCCTAACATCACTCACTTGCTTACACTATTGACGTGTCTTTACGAGCTGTTTCTTTTTATGGACCAATTGTTGTTTGTTCGCTCCCATAGCGCTACTTTGTCATATCCTTGTTCTGGACCTGCGTGACGCACGTGCTCCTTGCTCGCACGCTGCAATTCGGCTTCTCGTTTGCTGAGTCCTTGTGATCTCATTATTGAGGTTTGTATCCTTTTGGTGTCATTGTTCATTCAATAATCTAGTATTGTAGAATATCACGGATAATCGCCTTTTTGATTTCGGGGTCCGTTGTGAATTTGGCTACGCATTTATCAAACGTGTGTTACAATACTCAATAGATCAATTTGGAAAGAGAAAAACACGCAAGATGCCAAGAAAAGGATCGAAAACATTGGAATCTGGACAGGAAGTAATACGGCAAGTCACTGGGGAGGTTTTGGGTACTGTTGATTTTTTAGTTAATGTTAGATCGCCTAGTCCTGTCAGTGCTAGTTCATGTGTTACTGAGGGCAATATGGATTGTAAGGATGTTGATCTATATAGGCTGAGGATATTAGACTTTGGACAACAACTGTTATCAGCTAGACAACAGGCCCACGAAGCAGAACAGAAGTGTAAACATAGAGAGCACGGGCCAGAGACCAACGACTACAAAACTTCCGATAGATCAGGGCACAACAAAATAGGAAACTTCACGCCGGTAGCCGACTATAAAGCGCCATCGATCGGTTTGGCAAGAGTAGAACTGACGGTTTTCGACGGGCGATCTAAACACTACCGCAAGTTCTTCAAGCGGTTCAAAACGTTCGTCGAAAATAAGGTAACCGACCCCGGGCAAAGGCTTCTTTACCTGACTCACTACTGCCGAGGCAGAGCAAGAGAAGCTATCGACGGGTGTACCATGCTTGACCCGGAACGAGGCCACACCTGAGCAAGGAAGATTCTAAGGGACTTGTTTGGCCAACCTTTCAAAGCAGCCCGTAACCTAATAGAGGGCGTGATGGTAGAGGCAAAGAGAACCAAGGGCGACGTCTAAACAAAGGCCGACCTGGTGGTCAAGGTGCAGGACTGCTCAGTAGCCCTCGACCATTTAGGTTACAGGGCTGACCTAGACGCCATGCACACTTTGGAAGGCATAGCCCGTCACCTCTCTCCCGAACTACAGGGTCGGTGGGCGGAAGAAGCAGAACGGATAAGCCGAAGCGACAGAGAAACCAACTTTGAAGACCTGACTGAATACTTAGACAGGCAAACGAAGATAGCTGACAGCAGATTCGGCCGACTCATCCGGGACAGCAACCGAGCAAACAAGCCAGGCTCAAACCATGGCTCGGGAACAGCCGAGATATCAGCCCTAGACCAATACATATGCCATTTCACGCGATGCTACTGCGCAACCCAATTGCAGATCCTGTGGTGCTAGCCATGGACTACCAGAATGCCCCAAGTTCGGCAAGGCCACAATAGACGAACGGTGGGGAATGGCTAGGATGGCGGGAGCGTGCTTTATTTGTCTCAACACCACGCACAGGCGGCAGCTTGTAGAATAAGGACCAGATGTGGTTACAACAGCTGCACTGGCAGACACCATAGATTGTTTCACCAGGCGAGAGTAACCTTAACCGAGGCGAGTGCCAAGTCCAGTGTTATTTTTCAAAGCCGCGGTCAGCCAGTAAACCGGTACGCTTAGGCGTAGTTGTCATGGGAGTAGTGACCTCAACTGGGGTGGTCAAAGCGTTGGCTTTCGTCGACAGTGAATATAACTTCACCCTAGTGAAAGAGCGGTTTGCCGACAGGCACCGGCTCGCTAAAAGTGCAACGTCGTTAGCAGTGAGCACGGTGGGCGGAACACAAGCAGTTACTGCCGGCTGGTTGAGGTTGCAACTCATCTCTTTAGACACTAACGTGCAAATCGAACCAACGGAGGCATTCACGTTAGCGGATCTCCCCACGCGAGCACCGGGGTCGGCCAACGCAATCTTGACTAGGTGGCCCCACCTGCAGGATGTAGCCTTTGCGGAGTGGGAAGACGACGAATTGGATCTCCTCATCGGCTGCGACGTGCCAGGGGCATTTAGGATAGTCGACCAGAGACTGGGCGACAGCCAGGCGCCTTATGCCGTATGCACGGCTCTGGGATGGATGTGGTATGGTCCAGTAGGGGTACGTGGTTCCGTGAATTACTTATCCGCCGAAACGCCCGCAAAGAGTATCACCTGCAGCGGCTGTATGAAAAGGAGTTTCATGACATTAGAGACGAAAGACCATCGTTGTCTCAAGAGGATCACTTAGATTTACAAACGGTGCGGCATTGCACTAGAGGCCTCAAAAGCAGCTCAAGAGTCCCCTTTCATGGCGCACATTTGCTGACCCGTGGACTGATAACCGAAATTATGTTCTCCAACGTTTACTAAGGCTGAAAGAACGCTCCATTTGAGACCAGAAAATGTGGGAACGATATGCAGAATTAACGAGGCAAAACAAAGCTCTCGGCTACGTTGAAAAGGTGTCTGCCAACACCGACGGCCGAAAGGGTATCTGGTATCTACCTCACCACCCGGTTATCAACCCCAAGAAACCCGAAAAAACTGCGGGTGGTCTTCGACTGTGCGGCCAAGTTCCAGGGCAAGTCGTTAAACGATCGCTTACTACAAGGGCCTGACTGGACCACGCCACTAATCGAAGTTTTGTGCCGTTTCAGAGAGGGTAGAGTGGCCTTATCCGCCGGCATAAGGAAAATGTTCCGCCAGGTAAAAATACCAGTAGAAGAAGTAGATGCGTTGCTTTTCCTGTGACGGGAAGAGAGCGACCGGGACAACGCAGTGGTAAATTATAGGATGCCCCTCCGCCACTTTGGAACCATATCGTCACCGTTCTCTGCGAACTAAGCCCTTCGGGAAGCTGCGAACAAACGTGGAGTTCTGGTCCATCGGTCGGTGGTAGATAGCCCTAGAAGGAACTCCTACGTCGATGACTACCATGGATCATTCGATGATATAGAATCAACTCCAGCTCTGTTTGGAGGCCTGACAAGATTTCTAGAAGAGGGCGGCTTCCATCTAACAAAAGTTATGTCGAACGCCCCAGAAGTGCTCGAGATTATTTCGTACCACGAGAAGGCCGAAAATGTTGGATATTTAGACGGCTCTTCACTCCCTACCGAACGCATTTAAGGAATACAATGGGACGCGGAAACGGAAGACTTTGTTTTCGAGCTAAACGTTCCTAAGCTGCCAGTAACCCATCGAGGCATACTATCCGCTGTCTCTAGTCTGTTCGACCCGCTCGATTTCGTCTCTTCCTGGCTGCTACCCGCAAAGATCTTGCTGCAACGGCTGTGCCGGAAGAAATTCAATTGGGACCAATCGCTGGACCGAAAAGACCGGTTGGACTGAGAAGAATTTTTAAACACCTTGAAGAAATTAGGGGGCATGAGGATTTCACGATGTTTGACTCCTGAACATACAACGCGGACTGGAGAACTACATGCTTTTTCCGATGCTTCCGAAGTCGGTTATGGAGCTGTGGTGTACGGACCATGGTGCACAGGAGATGGACAACATACTACGAGGATCCTGTTCGCTAAAGCCCGCGTCACTCCACTGAAGTCGGTCTCGATCCCACGCCTTGAACTTAGCGCAGCCGTGTTAGCGGCCAGGGCGGCACAAGTGATGAAGAGATGTTCGGACTTCTACATTCAGTCGACTAGCTTTTGGACGGACTCAACGATAGCACTTTACTATATTAACAATTTCCGGAGCCGGTTTAGTACTTTCGTTGCTAACCGACTCACGATTATCCACGATGAATCAGCCACGAACCAGTGGAGTCATGTCAGGTCTGGCGATAATCCGGCCGACCTGTGCTCCCGAGGTGCGACCAACTTCAAGCAACTAGACACGTGGATGAGAGGGCCGAAATTCCTGCAGATGCCTAAACAGGACTGGTCCGTGTTCGAATTAAAACCCCTTACGGAAGCAGAACTGGAGATCAAAGGCGTAGTGACAGCGGCCAAAGTCAGTGAAGCGACATCCATTCTATCGCGATTAGTCAGGATTTCTTCCTGGATGAAGACACTTCGTGCGTTAGTTTGGTTAGCCAGGTTCAACAGGAATTTACTAGTCATGAAAGGGCTACGCCCTTGAGGCCAGATATGAGTCGGCCCGGTAAGTCCCGATGAGCTACAAGCTGCAGAATACGATATTTTCAGAATGATACAACGAGAGGCTTTCGCCCGAGGACTCAAGAGGGCGGAAGAAGTAGGACCAATCAACAACAAAATATCATCTCCAAGAGGCGAATTAAAGCGTTTGAACCCCAAACTCATTGGTGGACTGATACGGGTGGATGGTAGGCTGGCCAACGCCCACCTGAGCTTTGACACAAAATATCCTATACTGCTGCCGGCGCAAAAACCTGTAGTAGAGCTAATGATCCAACATTTCCAAGCTGTGGAGGGACATGCCGTTGAAAGTCACGTTAGGAGCGTCATCCGAAAGCGCCTTTGGTTGGTGAGAAGATGAGCGACTGTAAAACGCGTAATCCGACGTTGTGTGCAATTTAGGAGACGCCATGTCACGGCGGGCAAACAACGCATGGCCCCGCCACCAAAATGCAGGGTGACTACGGGCTGGTGGCCGTTCAGTGACACCGAGTTGGACTATTTCGGGCCCTTGTGGATCAAGTGCGGGAAAAGATTAGAAAAGCGATACGGATGTATCATGACGTGCGTGAAGTCACGTGCGGTACACCTAGAAGTCGCACATTCGATGACGACCGATTCGTTTCTACGGGCCTTGCAGAGATTTATCAACCGAAGAGGCGTACCGGCCGATATATACTCAGATAATGGATCGAACTTTGTGGCCGCTCATCGGGAATTGCAGCGTTGGCACAAGAACATAAACAGGGACGAACTGCAGAATCGAACCGTGGCCTACGGCATACGATGGCATTTCAACCCCCACAGGCCAGTCACCGAGGCGGCGTATGGGAACGCATGATCCGGTCCGCCAGACGGATATTGCTGTCAATCATGAAGCAGCAGCCGCCCGACGACGAGACGCTGAACACCGTCATGACTGAGGTGGAGCGAATCCTGAACAACCGCCCCCTGGTTCCAGTGTTGAACGGCGACCCCACCCACCTGGCGCTCACCCCGAACGACTTATTAACGTTGAGGTCGGAAAACGGTTTCCAAGGGCCGGTAAGCCTTCGCGGGAGCTACCTCCACTAATGGAAGCAGGCGAATTATCTTGCCAAGGTTTTCTGGAGGCGCTGGCTGCGGGAGTACCTACCAGCTCTGCAGAATCAACAGAAGTGGCTGGTTAAAACAAGACCATTCAAGGTTGGGGATGTGGTGATGATCGCAGACGAGCGCGCAGATTTCAGCACCTGGTCCTCGGGAGTAGTTATGGAAACCATCGAAGGCACTGACGGAATAATAAGAACAGTGAAGGTGAAGACTGCCAACGGAGTGCTCATTCGTGACATACGCAGTATTAGCCTACTCGAGAGTGAAGGCGGAGAAGCTGATAACGCTGAGGCCCAGTAGACTTTTTCGCATTCGTCTTTGAGGTGGGTAAAGAAACCCCATATATGGAAGCAATCACGACACACTGACGTATCGAACCATCATACAACTCGAGGCACACTCACCTACATTTTACTCTTTATACCACATGGTCTCCGTCAAACACGCTACAGTGCTCACAGTCTTTCGTTGGCGTCACAGAAGGTTTTTTCCGATATATGGTGATAGTTGCGATTTCATTGTACCTCCAGACATATATACACATACCCGATGCACACTATATCCCGTAACCCCTACCAAACATGTGACAGTGTTCGTCGTTTGTTTTTTGTTGACGTTACCGAATGTAACGACCGGTCATGGAAAATCCCCTAAAACCTTCGCAGTTCCATGTTTTCCTAACATCACTCACTTGCTTACACTATTGACGTGTCTTTACGAGCTGTTTCTTTTTATGGACCAATTGTTGTTTGTTCGCTCCCATAGCGCTACTTTGTCATATCCTTGTTCTGGACCTGCGTGACGCACGTGCTCCTTGCTCGCACGCTGCAATTCGGCTTCTCGTTTGCTGAGTCCTTGTGATCTCATTATTGAGGTTTGTATCCTTTTGGTGTCATTGTTCATTCAATAATCTAGTATCGTAGAATATCACGGATAATCGCCTTTTTGATTTCGGGGTCCGTTGTGAATTTGGCTACGCATTGCTCAAACGTGTGTTACACCAATCCTAAAGGGGCGGGGCGCCGGCAGATCCACCCTTCTGGCCGGGGCACATAGGGCCCGCAGGCGGCTTGCAACGGTTCGCGAACGCAGTTAAGCTGGTGGATCACACCACCCGTGCTCACTTCACGAAGTGATTTTCAGGTTGGGTGTCCAGCTCACGGTCAGCCCCATCCACTAACACCGGTTGCGGATTGCACGCTCCAACTCTGCTCGCCCTACTGCATTTATCGCTGTCCGTTGCTGACCGCATGCTCCTACCATTCTTCCGCCACTTTTTGTTCATCTATCGTTCCTATCAGTACTCTTATCATTTCTCTTCCGTGTCGTCCTACCTCCGTATGCACACCCATCCATTCTGTTTTTGTTCCTATCGTGTTTCACAATGACAACCCTCATTACATGATGTCACTCTCGCCCTACCAGTTTTACTCTGCCCAAGCCCAAAATATGTTCTTTTCCACCCACTCCGCCCCTGTTGGCTCCTAATCAGTATTCACCTGGTACCTCCAAATGCCTATAAATCTCATTGATCGCATACCTCACTATCTACCATTTTGAGATATCCTTTTATTTCCATCTTATACCTCCCACCATTACCCCCCAGACACATCCGTAACCATGGCCAATCCCCAAATAAGAACTGGCAGTTCCAAACTTTGCATTTTTACGACCGAAAGTATTATTTATTTACCACCTCCGTATTTTCCATGTCTGAATCCGTAATTCTTCTGTGGATCGTCCTACTAAGCACTGAACCGATTAGCAACTTCTGGCTCAATCCCTTGGTGCAATAGCCTGTAGGCTTGCAACTCCTCATTTCCATTCTCCCAACTCCGAAGCAAAACCATTTTTCGTGCATTTCTGTTCTATCACAGGCTTCCCCGTCCGGATTGTTTTCTTCTTCTTGGTCTCCATCCTGTGTCATCTACAGTGAAACAATCTGATTCATCATCTCTTGCCAGGATTTTTCTGGACAACGCTTTCATCCGCTTCGTACATTGCTCGCCATAGGCATCTCCATTGTGTCTTTCAGGCTGCGCCGCTTTCACGCGTTCCACTCAGTGTAATGCCATCGTAACGTCATTACTCCCACCTACAGTTTCAAACCACGTGATCTTCCATTACCTGATTTTTCTGACCCTCCACTACCTTATCTCTCTTCCATGTTATTCGCTGTTACAACCGATGCATCTTCTTACCGCATTTCTTCTGACCTCCAAGTTATCCTTCCCCAAGGATCTTTCACACCTCTCCAACCACCCCGTACTTCCAATCGCTCTGAGTTCTCCAGCCATTTTCAAGATCATCTTCTGTCTACATAATGTACTTCCAATAATTAATGCTTCACCCATGTTTGACCGTCACCACATGTCACACCTGCAATAATCACACTGTTAGATCCACTCTTACCTGGTTTCGTCGATCATTTCCTTCATATTCTCTCGTTTATCAATTTCTGCTCACAGCCATCACTTCCGGGCTTTCAAAGTTGGGTCTCTTTTGCTGTTGACCCCCTATGTTCACCTGTCCTAAAAATTCCATCGGGGGTTGTTCAAGTTCATTCCGCACCATTGACACAACCCTACCTGTCTCTTCCAACCACTGCTACTTCCTTGCTTCGTCTCTTTACTGTTATTTGCTCCTGCTCTGATATATATATATATATATATTTGTGTTCACATATTTTCTCTACCTCTTTCAGTTCTTTTGCCACCATGCCACCGCCCCTCATGATATGCGTCAATTTTGTCCACAACTGTGCCTCATATTTACCGTATCTCGATCCTTCAGCGGCATTGATGCCATCTGACTCACTGTTAACGTCCTGCATTCCAGCTCCCTATTTTCAGATTGACACAGTTCGTTTATTGCAATAACGCATAGTTCATGGCTACCTAGTCCCCAGCCATACAACTCAATTGTTTGTTCTTTTCTTCTCTTCTTCCTTCCGTTATTCTTGATTGTTTCGCGTAACGATAGATCCACATATCGATTTTCAATCCCCTTCCTGTAAAACTCCCAGGCTCCGTTCTCCCCCACTTGGTTCAGCCCGCCGTCCCACCTGACCCTGACCCTCAAATTCACCGGGCCCATATCTGAATTCGTCTCTGTGTTCAATTAAACTCCCTACGTTACTCCTTGATGTGCATATATTTATCTCCCTCTCATTTCGTCTCTATTTCTTCCGACACCCCTTTTGAGATACGTAATTCTACATTTTTCATGAATATTTACTGTCAGGTTAGTCCCTTGTAAAATTTTTGATTATGCGTAAGGCATGCTTCGATCGTCTCCGAAAGAAACTACCATTGCTGTAAACGAATTATCCGGCCGCCTTCCTTAAAGCCTTCCCGGTTTCTCCCTTCTTTTTTGTCTCGTTATCTCTAGCCGCGTTTAAGCCTTTCTAGGATACTTCCGTTTGGGTCAGTCTACTTCGCGTCCCAACCACCTAATAGACGCACAGTCAACAGACGTTGGTTGTAGGGAACACGGTTCTATAATTGATGAACATTAGTAAATAAAGGCAAATGGACGTACAACTAAACATCTCCAAACGTACGGTGAAAACTGTCAGTGCGACTCGTGTCAAACAGTACGACCGAATATCGAGTAGTCCCGGTTGAGGGAATTGACCCGTAACACGTTGGGAGCTGATTGGGTGTGTCAGGTGTGTGCGTGCGGCGGAATGGTCATGGGGCCAACGGTTTAGTCTGTGTGCGTGTGTGTGTGCTCCTTTTCCAGTGGTCCCGTGTGAACAGTGATCACTAGTGCGAGTTCAAGTGTAGTACTCTGGGTCATCGTGATATGGGGGAAACCGTGATGAATGAACGTCAGTCCGTGTGTCTCATACAGGGAGCGGTCATGAGTGCGTGTGCATGTCACCACATGACTCCATACCGAGACAACAAACATGTGGTCACATGAGCGTGCTTGTGTCAACGATCACGGAGCAGAAATCGATAATCGTGCGGTGCGCGTGATGGCGTGTGAGGACAACACATGATGGGAGCAGTACCTTGCGTGAATGTGCGTGAGTGTAGGAACCGTTAAGAAATGATCCAGCGACGTATGTGCGTGTAATGCACTTGCTTCCGGCCCGAATTGTGGCCGAGCCATATGGAGGAGCTGGACCGGGGAAGTTGTTCTATTCGCATTGTTGATAGCAGATAATTACGGAACGTACACTCCCCCCAAGCGTTTGCGAATGTATTTAGCAGGTCGGTAAGATGCTGCGTGTGCGCCATTAGTTATTCATATTACTCGGTCCGTAAATCCCTCCATCCTCCACAAGAATCTGGGACAAGAACGTAGACGGTGAGGTACAGCTGTTCGTTTTTCTTCATAAGGTATCGGACCCATTAGAACCCAACCGAGAGGTGTACGCATAGCGTACGGATCCTCTCGCCCGCGGTATCGATGTTCCGGTACCCATTGTGTCGCCGGAACGTACATTCCAATCAGCACAGACACTTTTGCTCCTTTGAGGGCAGGAATTTCAACGCCCTGTAAGTGCTTCCAACTCGCAGATGGGTTTGCTGCCAGCTCAATTTCTGTGACTTGGGATAGGCTAGATACACACCAGGACCTTTTGATTTCAAAACGTTCTTTCTTATCTAATCCACTCAACTCAAAACTAACCACCTCTGAATTCTTCTCTGCAGTCTGAACAACAGTAGATACCGATAACTTTGATGGTTCAGCTGTTAGGCCTAACTGCTTGACCAAATCTTGATCCATCAGGGTGGAGTCCGAACCGTTGTCGATGAATGCGTAGGTGTTGACTGATCCGAGAGGTCAGAATACTCTGTCTGCTAATCGATCTAACGAAGTAACTGACTCTTTTGTGGACGTTGAAAGACAGCGGGTGATCTCCTTATTGGTTCCGGATTCGGGGCCATTGTCTGCGATATTCGAACAAAGCAAGGGGTGGTGGCGCTAAAAGCACCTTGAGACGCCACATGACCCACGTGATCTGCAACTGTCTGCTACATGGTTCGGTCTCAGGCATAAACGGCATAATCGATGATGATCGACAAATTCCAGTCTTTTTTGTAAATTCATTGCAATGAACATTCTACACTGATCAGTGTAATGTGGTTCGTCACACTGAAGACACCGACTACTCTGAATAGGTGTCTGATGCGGTGCAGACGACACCGTCGTTTGCGTGTGGTGCGTCGAAATCTCCAACGGTGGTTCACGAAGAATAGGAGCATAACTGTGGGTCGCGGTCGAAGGGAGCGTATAAGACTGATGCATCATAAGTACGTCAGCCCTTTCGTTTACGAATTCCGTAAGATCCATGAAGGTTGCCCCTCGACCTAGGCACATAATGGATGAGACAGCTTCGGTCCAATGAAACTGCGAAAGTTGGGGTAAACGTCTCACAATAGTGCCTAATGTTCTTGAAGCATTCAGGCCGGACAAATGATTTAACTGGCGCAACGTATTGTGACAATCCTTCATTTTTCCAGCTAACTTTAGTAAAGTGGATGAGTCCATGGATTTGATGACCGGGCCGTCCATCAAGTCATCAATGAATGCCCTAGAGGTCACATAGTGCTTCCCGAATCGTCTTTTTAATATACTCAGAGCTTCGTTATATCCTTTGTCTGGTTCCAGGATAGCACAGCTCTCGATGGAATTCTTCGCTTCTCCCCGACAGTAATAAATTAGGTATGACAGTCGGCTTTCATCATCCAAACCCCTTCCGGCGATGGCACATTGGAAATTTCTTGTGAACAACCAGTACCTTAAGGGGTTACCATCAAAATATATCATCTCACTCTAAGGTAGTGAGAACTGTGACATAGCAAATGTTTGACATTGGTGATAAGAACCTGAACCTTTGCCTACTGGGAGGTCAAAACGACTGACAGAAGGCTTAATTTCAGTTTCACTGGGACTCAGCGATCGCAAATCATCGGCCACTGATGACTCACCGCAAGTTTTATATCCAGTGTGGGGTACATCCACTGCTTTGGTGTCATCCGTTATTGAAGCCTTCATGGCGAGCTCCTTTACCACCATTCGTATCCCTTCCCTGTATAACTGGATGATTTCTTCGTGATTGTCTGCATCTCTTGAATACCATTCCAGATCCGGAACTGATAAACAAGTCATTGATTCTTCCATTTTGACAAGAAGGTATTGTTCAGTTAACTGTAAAGGAATTATCCGGCCGCCTTCCTTAAAGCCTTCCCGGTTTCTCCCTTCTTTTTTGTCTCGTTATCTCTAGCCGCGTTTAAGCCTTTCTAGGATACTTCCGTTTGGGTCAGTCTACTTCGCGTCCCAACCACCTAATAGACGCACAGTCAACAGACGTTGGTTGTAGGGAACACGGTTCTATAATTGATGAACATTAGTAAATAAAGGCAAATGGACGTACAACTAAACATCTCCAAACGTACGGTGAAAACTGTCAGTGCGACTCGTGTCAAACAGTACGACCGAATATCGAGTAGTCCCGGTTGAGGGAATTGACCCGTAACACGTTGGGAGCTGATTGGGTGTGTCAGGTGTGTGCGTGCGGCGGAATGGTCATAGGGCCAACGGTTTAGTCTGTGTGCGTGTGTGTGTGCTCCTTTTCCAGTGGTCCCGTGTGAACAGTGATCACTAGTGCGAGTTCAAGTGTAGTACTCTGGGTCATCGTGATATGGGGGAAACCGTGATGAATGAACGTCAGTCCGTGTGTCTCATACAGGGAGCGGTCATGAGTGCGTGTGCATGTCACCACATGACTCCATACCGAGACAACAAACATGTGGTCACATGAGCGTGCTTGTGTCAACGATCACGGAGCAGAAATCGATAATCGTGCGGTGCGCGTGATGGCGTGTGAGGACAACACATGATGGGAGCAGTACCTTGCGTGAATGTGCGTGAGTGTAGGAACCGTTAAGAAATGATCCAGCGACGTATGTGCGTGTAATGCACTTGCTTCCGGCCCGAATTGTGGCCGAGCCATATGGAGGAGCTGGACCGGGGAAGTTGTTCTATTCGCATTGTTGATAGCAGATAATTACGGAACGTACACTCCCCCCAAGCGTTTGCGAATGTATTTAGCAGGTCGGTAAGATGCTGCGTGTGCGCCATTAGTTATTCATATTACTCGGTCCGTAAATCCCTCCATCCTCCACAAGAATCTGGGACAAGAACGTAGACGGTGAGGTACAGCTGTTCGTTTTTCTTCATAAGGTATCGGACCCATTAGAACCCAACCGAGAGGTGTACGCATAGCGTACGGATCCTCTCGCCCGCGGTATCGATGTTCCGGTACCCATTGTGTCGCCGGAACGTACATTCCAATCAGCACAGACACTTTTGCTCCTTTGAGGGCAGGAATTTCAACGCCCTGTAAGTGCTTCCAACTCGCAGATGGGTTTGCTGCCAGCTCAATTTCTGTGACTTGGGATAGGCTAGATACACACCAGGACCTTTTGATTTCAAAACGTTCTTTCTTATCTAATCCACTCAACTCAAAACTAACCACCTCTGAATTCTTCTCTGCAGTCTGAACAACAGTAGATACCGATAACTTTGATGGTTCAGCTGTTAGGCCTAACTGCTTGACCAAATCTTGATCCATCAGGGTGGAGTCCGAACCGTTGTCGATGAATGCGTAGGTGTTGACTGATCCGAGAGGTCAGAATACTCTGTCTGCTAATCGATCTAACGAAGTAACTGACTCTTTTGTGGACGTTGAAAGACAGCGGGTGATCTCCTTATTGGTTCCGGATTCGGGGCCATTGTCTGCGATATTCGAACAAAGCAAGGGGTGGTGGCGCTAAAAGCACCTTGAGACGCCACATGACCCACGTGATCTGCAACTGTCTGCTACATGGTTCGGTCTCAGGCATAAACGGCATAATCGATGATGATCGACAAATTCCAGTCTTTTTTGTAAATTCATTGCAATGAACATTCTACACTGATCAGTGTAATGTGGTTCGTCACACTGAAGACACCGACTACTCTGAATAGGTGTCTGATGAGGTGCAGACGACACCGTCGTTTGCGTGTGGTGCGTCGAAATCTCCAACGGTGGTTCACGAAGAATAGGAGCATAACTGTGGGTCGCGGTCGAAGGGAGCGTATAAGACTGATGCATCATAAGTACGTCAGCCCTTTCGTTTACGAATTCCGTAAGATCCATGAAGGTTGCCCCTCGACCTAGGCACATAATGGATGAGACAGCTTCGGTCCAATGAAACTGCGAAAGTTGGGGTAAACGTCTCACAATAGTGCCTAATGTTCTTGAAGCATTCAGGCCGGACAAATGATTTAACTGGCGCAACGTATTGTGACAATCCTTCATTTTTCCAGCTAACTTTAGTAAAGTGGATGAGTCCATGGATTTGATGACCGGGCCGTCCATCAAGTCATCAATGAATGCCCTAGAGGTCACATAGTGCTTCCCGAATCGTCTTTTTAATATACTCAGAGCTTCGTTATATCCTTTGTCTGGTTCCAGGATAGCACAGCTCTCGATGGAATTCTTCGCTTCTCCCCGACAGTAATAAATTAGGTATGACAGTCGGCTTTCATCATCCAAACCCCTTCCGGCGATGGCACATTGGAAATTTCTTGTGAACAACCAGTACCTTAAGGGGTTACCATCAAAATATATCATCTCACTCTAAGGTAGTGAGAACTGTGACATAGCAAATGTTTGACATTGGTGATAAGAACCTGAACCTTTGCCTACTGGGAGGTCAAAACGACTGACAGAAGGCTTAATTTCAGTTTCACTGGGACTCAGCGATCGCAAATCATCGGCCACTGATGACTCACCGCAAGTTTTATATCCAGTGTGGGGTACATCCACTGCTTTGGTGTCATCCGTTATTGAAGCCTTCATGGCGAGCTCCTTTACCACCATTCGTATCCCTTCCCTGTAGAACTGGGTGATTTCTTCGTGATTGTCTGCATCTCTTGAATACCATTCCAGATCCGGAACTGATAAACAAGTCATTGATTCTTCCATTTTGACAAGAAGGTATTGTTCAGTTAACTGTAAAGGAATTATCCGGCCGCCTTCCTTAAAGCCTTCCCGGTTTCTCCCTTCTTTTTTGTCTCGTTATCTCTAGCCGCGTTTAAGCCTTTCTAGGATACTTCCGTTTGGGTCAGTCTACTTCGCGTCCCAACCACCTAATAGACGCACAGTCAACAGACGTTGGTTGTAGGGAACACGGTTCTATAATTGATGAACATTAGTAAATAAAGGCAAATGGACGTACAACTAAACATCTCCAAACGTACGGTGAAAACTGTCAGTGCGACTCGTGTCAAACAGTACGACCGAATATCGAGTAGTCCCGGTTGAGGGAATTGACCCGTAACACGTTGGGAGCTGATTGGGTGTGTCAGGTGTGTGCGTGCGGCGGAATGGTCATAGGGCCAACGGTTTAGTCTGTGTGCGTGTGTGTGTGCTCCTTTTCCAGTGGTCCCGTGTGAACAGTGATCACTAGTGCGAGTTCAAGTGTAGTACTCTGGGTCATCGTGATATGGGGGAAACCGTGATGAATGAACGTCAGTCCGTGTGTCTCATACAGGGAGCGGTCATGAGTGCGTGTGCATGTCACCACATGACTCCATACCGAGACAACAAACATGTGGTCACATGAGCGTGCTTGTGTCAACGATCACGGAGCAGAAATCGATAATCGTGCGGTGCGCGTGATGGCGTGTGAGGACAACACATGATGGGAGCAGTACCTTGCGTGAATGTGCGTGAGTGTAGGAACCGTTAAGAAATGATCCAGCGACGTATGTGCGTGTAATGCACTTGCTTCCGGCCCGAATTGTGGCCGAGCCATATGGAGGAGCTGGACCGGGGAAGTTGTTCTATTCGCATTGTTGATAGCAGATAATTACGGAACGTACACTCCCCCCAAGCGTTTGCGAATGTATTTAGCAGGTCGGTAAGATGCTGCGTGTGCGCCATTAGTTATTCATATTACTCGGTCCGTAAATCCCTCCATCCTCCACAAGAATCTGGGACAAGAACGTAGACGGTGAGGTACAGCTGTTCCTTTTTCTTCATAAGGTATCGGACCCATTAGAACCCAACCGAGAGGTGTACGCATAGCGTACGGATCCTCTCGCCCGCGGTATCGATGTTCCGGTACCCATTGTGTCGCCGGAACGTACATTCCAATCAGCACAGACACTTTTGCTCCTTTGAGGGCAGGAATTTCAACGCCCTGTAAGTGCTTCCAACTCGCAGATGGGTTTGCTGCCAGCTCAATTTCTGTGACTTGGGATAGGCTAGATACACACCAGGACCTTTTGATTTCAAAACGTTCTTTCTTATCTAATCCACTCAACTCAAAACTAACCACCTCTGAATTCTTCTCTGCAGTCTGAACAACAGTAGATACCGATAACTTTGATGGTTCAGCTGTTAGGCCTAACTGCTTGACCAAATCTTGATCCATCAGGGTGGAGTCCGAACCGTTGTCGATGAATGCGTAGGTGTTGACTGATCCGAGAGGTCAGAATACTCTGTCTGCTAATCGATCTAACGAAGTAACTGACTCTTTTGTGGACGTTGAAAGACAGCGGGTGATCTCCTTATTGGTTCCGGATTCGGGGCCATTGTCTGCGATATTCGAACAAAGCAAGGGGTGGTGGCGCTAAAAGCACCTTGAGACGCCACATGACCCACGTGATCTGCAACTGTCTGCTACATGGTTCGGTCTCAGGCATAAACGGCATAATCGATGATGATCGACAAATTCCAGTCTTTTTTGTAAATTCATTGCAATGAACATTCTACACTGATCAGTGTAATGTGGTTCGTCACACTGAAGACACCGACTACTCTGAATAGGTGTCTGATGAGGTGCAGACGACACCGTCGTTTGCGTGTGGTGCGTCGAAATCTCCAACGGTGGTTCACGAAGAATAGGAGCATAACTGTGGGTCGCGGTCGAAGGGAGCGTATAAGACTGATGCATCATAAGTACGTCAGCCCTTTCGTTTACGAATTCCGTAAGATCCATGAAGGTTGCCCCTCGACCTAGGCACATAATGGATGAGACAGCTTCGGTCCAATGAAACTGCGAAAGTTGGGGTAAACGTCTCACAATAGTGCCTAATGTTCTTGAAGCATTCAGGCCGGACAAATGATTTAACTGGCGCAACGTATTGTGACAATCCTTCATTTTTCCAGCTAACTTTAGTAAAGTGGATGAGTCCATGGATTTGATGACCGGGCCGTCCATCAAGTCATCAATGAATGCCCTAGAGGTCACATAGTGCTTCCCGAATCGTCTTTTTAATATACTCAGAGCTTCGTTATATCCTTTGTCTGGTTCCAGGATAGCACAGCTCTCGATGGAATTCTTCGCTTCTCCCCGACAGTAATAAATTAGGTATGACAGTCGGCTTTCATCATCCAAACCCCTTCCGGCGATGGCACATTGGAAATTTCTTGTGAACAACCAGTACCTTAAGGGGTTACCATCAAAATATATCATCTCACTCTAAGGTAGTGAGAACTGTGACATAGCAAATGTTTGACATTGGTGATAAGAACCTGAACCTTTGCCTACTGGGAGGTCAAAACGACTGACAGAAGGCTTAATTTCAGTTTCACTGGGACTCAGCGATCGCAAATCATCGGCCACTGATGACTCACCGCAAGTTTTATATCCAGTGTGGGGTACATCCACTGCTTTGGTGTCATCCGTTATTGAAGCCTTCATGGCGAGCTCCTTTACCACCATTCGTATCCCTTCCCTGTAGAACTGGGTGATTTCTTCGTGATTGTCTGCATCTCTTGAATACCATTCCAGATCCGGAACTGATAAACAAGTCATTGATTCTTCCATTTTGACAAGAAGGTATTGTTCAGTTAACTGTAAAGGAATTATCCGGCCGCCTTCCTTAAAGCCTTCCCGGTTTCTCCCTTCTTTTTTGTCTCGTTATCTCTAGCCGCGTTTAAGCCTTTCTAGGATACTTCCGTTTGGGTCAGTCTACTTCGCGTCCCAACCACCTAATAGACGCACAGTCAACAGACGTTGGTTGTAGGGAACACGGTTCTATAATTGATGAACATTAGTAAATAAAGGCAAATGGACGTACAACTAAACATCTCCAAACGTACGGTGAAAACTGTCAGTGCGACTCGTGTCAAACAGTACGACCGAATATCGAGTAGTCCCGGTTGAGGGAATTGACCCGTAACACGTTGGGAGCTGATTGGGTGTGTCAGGTGTGTGCGTGCGGCGGAATGGTCATGGGGCCAACGGTTTAGTCTGTGTGCGTGTGTGTGTGCTCCTTTTCCAGTGGTCCCGTGTGAACAGTGATCACTAGTGCGAGTTCAAGTGTAGTACTCTGGGTCATCGTGATATGGGGGAAACCGTGATGAATGAACGTCAGTCCGTGTGTCTCATACAGGGAGCGGTCATGAGTGCGTGTGCATGTCACCACATGACTCCATACCGAGACAACAAACATGTGGTCACATGAGCGTGCTTGTGTCAACGATCACGGAGCAGAAATCGATAATCGTGCGGTGCGCGTGATGGCGTGTGAGGACAACACATGATGGGAGCAGTACCTTGCGTGAATGTGCGTGAGTGTAGGAACCGTTAAGAAATGATCCAGCGACGTATGTGCGTGTAATGCACTTGCTTCCGGCCCGAATTGTGGCCGAGCCATATGGAGGAGCTGGACCGGGGAAGTTGTTCTATTCGCATTGTTGATAGCAGATAATTACGGAACGTACACTCCCCCCAAGCGTTTGCGAATGTATTTAGCAGGTCGGTAAGATGCTGCGTGTGCGCCATTAGTTATTCATATTACTCGGTCCGTAAATCCCTCCATCCTCCACAAGAATCTGGGACAAGAACGTAGACGGTGAGGTACAGCTGTTCCTTTTTCTTCATAAGGTATCGGACCCATTAGAACCCAACCGAGAGGTGTACGCATAGCGTACGGATCCTCTCGCCCGCGGTATCGATGTTCCGGTACCCATTGTGTCGCCGGAACGTACATTCCAATCAGCACAGACACTTTTGCTCCTTTGAGGGCAGGAATTTCAACGCCCTGTAAGTGCTTCCAACTCGCAGATGGGTTTGCTGCCAGCTCAATTTCTGTGACTTGGGATAGGCTAGATACACACCAGGACCTTTTGATTTCAAAACGTTCTTTCTTATCTAATCCACTCAACTCAAAACTAACCACCTCTGAATTCTTCTCTGCAGTCTGAACAACAGTAGATACCGATAACTTTGATGGTTCAGCTGTTAGGCCTAACTGCTTGACCAAATCTTGATCCATCAGGGTGGAGTCCGAACCGTTGTCGATGAATGCGTAGGTGTTGACTGATCCGAGAGGTCAGAATACTCTGTCTGCTAATCGATCTAACGAAGTAACTGACTCTTTTGTGGACGTTGAAAGACAGCGGGTGATCTCCTTATTGGTTCCGGATTCGGGGCCATTGTCTGCGATATTCGAACAAAGCAAGGGGTGGTGGCGCTAAAAGCACCTTGAGACGCCACATGACCCACGTGATCTGCAACTGTCTGCTACATGGTTCGGTCTCAGGCATAAACGGCATAATCGATGATGATCGACAAATTCCAGTCTTTTTTGTAAATTCATTGCAATGAACATTCTACACTGATCAGTGTAATGTGGTTCGTCACACTGAAGACACCGACTACTCTGAATAGGTGTCTGATGAGGTGCAGACGACACCGTCGTTTGCGTGTGGTGCGTCGAAATCTCCAACGGTGGTTCACGAAGAATAGGAGCATAACTGTGGGTCGCGGTCGAAGGGAGCGTATAAGACTGATGCATCATAAGTACGTCAGCCCTTTCGTTTACGAATTCCGTAAGATCCATGAAGGTTGCCTCTCGACCTAGGCACATAATGGATGAGACAGCTTCGGTCCAATGAAACTGCGAAAGTTGGGGTAAACGTCTCACAATAGTGCCTAATGTTCTTGAAGCATTCAGGCCGGACAAATGATTTAACTGGCGCAACGTATTGTGACAATCCTTCATTTTTCCAGCTAACTTTAGTAAAGTGGATGAGTCCATGGATTTGATGACCGGGCCGTCCATCAAGTCATCAATGAATGCCCTAGAGGTCACATAGTGCTTCCCGAATCGTCTTTTTAATATACTCAGAGCTTCGTTATATCCTTTGTCTGGTTCCAGGATAGCACAGCTCTCGATGGAATTCTTCGCTTCTCCCCGACAGTAATAAATTAGGTATGACAGTCGGCTTTCATCATCCAAACCCCTTCCGGCGATGGCACATTGGAAATTTCTTGTGAACAACCAGTACCTTAAGGGGTTACCATCAAAATATATCATCTCACTCTAAGGTAGTGAGAACTGTGACATAGCAAATGTTTGACATTGGTGATAAGAACCTGAACCTTTGCCTACTGGGAGGTCAAAACGACTGACAGAAGGCTTAATTTCAGTTTCACTGGGACTCAGCGATCGCAAATCATCGGCCACTGATGACTCACCGCAAGTTTTATATCCAGTGTGGGGTACATCCACTGCTTTGGTGTCATCCGTTATTGAAGCCTTCATGGCGAGCTCCTTTACCACCATTCGTATCCCTTCCCTGTATAACTGGATGATTTCTTCGTGATTGTCTGCATCTCTTGAATACCATTCCAGATCCGGAACTGATAAACAAGTCATTGATTCTTCCATTTTGACAAGAAGGTATTGTTCAGTTAACTGTAAAGGAATTATCCGGCCGCCTTCCTTAAAGCCTTCCCGGTTTCTCCCTTCTTTTTTGTCTCGTTATCTCTAGCCGCGTTTAAGCCTTTCTAGGATACTTCCGTTTGGGTCAGTCTACTTCGCGTCCCAACCACCTAATAGACGCACAGTCAACAGACGTTGGTTGTAGGGAACACGGTTCTATAATTGATGAACATTAGTAAATAAAGGCAAATGGACGTACAACTAAACATCTCCAAACGTACGGTGAAAACTGTCAGTGCGACTCGTGTCAAACAGTACGACCGAATATCGAGTAGTCCCGGTTGAGGGAATTGACCCGTAACACGTTGGGAGCTGATTGGGTGTGTCAGGTGTGTGCGTGCGGCGGAATGGTCATGGGGCCAACGGTTTAGTCTGTGTGCGTGTGTGTGTGCTCCTTTTCCAGTGGTCCCGTGTGAACAGTGATCACTAGTGCGAGTTCAAGTGTAGTACTCTGGGTCATCGTGATATGGGGGAAACCGTGATGAATGAACGTCAGTCCGTGTGTCTCATACAGGGAGCGGTCATGAGTGCGTGTGCATGTCACCACATGACTCCATACCGAGACAACAAACATGTGGTCACATGAGCGTGCTTGTGTCAACGATCACGGAGCAGAAATCGATAATCGTGCGGTGCGCGTGATGGCGTGTGAGGACAACACATGATGGGAGCAGTACCTTGCGTGAATGTGCGTGAGTGTAGGAACCGTTAAGAAATGATCCAGCGACGTATGTGCGTGTAATGCACTTGCTTCCGGCCCGAATTGTGGCCGAGCCATATGGAGGAGCTGGACCGGGGAAGTTGTTCTATTCGCATTGTTGGTAGCAGATAATTACGGAACGTACAATTACTATTGTTATAACCTGTGGGTTGAGTGAGTTTGTGCTTTTGCAAGGAAGCTGCCAGTCTCGCCTTCAAACTGCAGGCCCAAGGGCAGGACCAACCCCCATCATGCAATACCTCAGTCATAAATCTCAAACCGCTGACGAGCATAAACGGTCAAAGTTTGCCGCCACGGAAACGTGGCTTTCTGAAGAAGACCATTTGCCAGGCCTAATAAGTAACAGTTTTGCAGCCTTTAAGCAGGATCGAGAACAGGATCGCCCTAGCGGTGGAGTAGCCGTCCTCGTTAGGTCAGGTGCAAACCACCTTGAGTCTCAGACCAACATGTGCACTCGCAATATCCAGCTATGCGCCGTTACGATCATCCTTCCAGGCAGAAGGGTAACGTCGTCTGTGTCTACAGGGCACCCAGCACAAACCACGAAGAGGACGTTTGTTTACTGCGGACTTTGACTGAACTAGTTAAGGAGGCACAAAAGACCCTCATAGTGGGTGACTTCAATCTCCCGCGCATCGACTGGGTGGCTGAAGTGTGCGTGCCGGGATCGGAGGAGCAAACCTACTTAGAATGGCTGCATACCAATGCGTTGCACCAGCATATTAGGGAAAATACCAGATATAGGACTGGATGAGTTGCATTCTTGCTGGATCTAGCTATAACGAACTTCCCCAACGATGTGGCTGGACTGCATTATTGTGCACCGCTGGGAAAGAGTGACCACGTGTGTGTCAAAATAGTTCTATGCATGCGGCAACCGAAGGTACCCTCAAGGCTGATTAGGAATTTCGGTAGTATGGACATAGGCTTCGTAATAGGGCGATGGGTTTGACCTGGGACGCGCCAGAGGAGGCTGCTGTGGAGGAGCGCTGGCAGGCCATAAAGGGATCCCTGACTGCCCTACAGGAAGAGTTCGCACCCTTCAAACGAAGAAGTGGGGAGGGCAAACCCATGTGGTGGAAGGCTGCAATAGCCAAGGCCATCAGACGTAGAAACCGCTGTTGGAACCAGTACAAAGCTTCCGGCAGTCAGATAGCCTGGAACCGCTATACAAAGCTGAGAAACGAGACTGTAAGCCTTTTGAGAACTTCTAAGAAGGAATTTGAGCTCAAATTGGCCCAGTCTGTAAGACAACAGCCGAAGAAGTTCTACAGCTATGTACAATCTAAAGGCTCAACAAGAAATGCCGTAGGTCCGCCATCCACTAGAGACTATGGCATTGTCACTGATGACAAGGGCAAAGCAAACGCCCTGGGGGAATACTTTGGTAGCGTACATAGAATGGATAGTAGGTTACGAGTCGACTTGACTCTGGTTCATCCCTGTCCTCAGTTAAACGAGCTAGATCTGTCAGAGGAGTGCGTGCGTAGGTACCTACAGGAGTTAAACAGCCACAAGTCAGCGGGCCCAGATGGCATTCATCCAGCTATCATCAAGCCGTTGGCGGATATCATAGCTCCATCGGTATGCAGACCGTACAGATCCACGTTGGACCAGGGTAAGCTGCCTCGGGACTGGAAAGTCGCGGCGGTCGTGGCAATACATAAGAGTGGGCCCAAGTCGGAGGTGCAGAACTACAGGCCGGTAAGCCTAACTAGCATTCTCTGTAAAGTTCTCGAGAAGATCATCCGTGCCCATATCTGGCAGCACTCACTGGAGCACTCCATGTTAAGTCTGGCCCAACATGGATTCCTGAAAAATAGATCTTGTCTGACCAATCTCCTGTGCTTCTTAGATGAAGTAACTCGACGACTGGACGAAGGTAAGCAAGTTGAGGTATGCTACCTCGACTTTAGCAAGGCGTCCGACTCCGTTAATCATCGTCTCTTGCTATGCAAGATGGAGACGTTCGGCATAGATGGGCCGGTATTTAGATGGCTGAAGGACTTCCTCTCCTACAGGAAGTTTTACTTCAAAGTGGGGGGAAAATGCTCCAGTTTGGTGAATGTCACCAGTGGTGTAACTCAGGGATCCGTCCTGGGCCCGGTATCATTGTTGTTACTTATTTATGACCTGGCATCCACTCTTCAATCGCCCAGCTCTATTTTTGCGGATGATGTGAGCATTGTTGGATCTGAGGGTAGGGTGGACTTGGGCAGGGAAATAGGTACTGTCCTGAACTGGGCATACAAATGGGACTTACCTCTAAACGCTCAAAAAAGCCATTTGTTGTCAAGGGCAACAGAGAGCCTAACTGTCGCCTATGATCAAGGGCTGTTCACCGTAGAGTCAGTCAGCAGGGTTAAAGACCTGGGGGTCATTATGAACGGTGACTTCAAATGGTCAGAGCAATGCAATGCTGCTGCGCATAAGGCTCGTGGGGAGCTCTTCAGACTGCGATCAGCTTTGTCTTGCCGGGAGCCGGAGGTATTCGTACCTATTTACATGGCTATAGCACGACCTCACTTAGAAGGTAGCGTGCAGGCTTGGTTACCCTTCTACGAAAAGGAAGCCGCCTGCCTAGAGAAAGTCCAACGTCTCACCACGCGAATGGTTGAAGGGCAGAGGGGTAAGACTTACGAGCAGAGACTCTGTGACCTGAATCTTTTCTCGTTGGAAAGGTGGAGAAGTGGAGGAGATCCCATAGAAACGTTCAAGGTAATGAAGGGCTTTTCTGGCCTTAGACCAGCTAGTCTATTCCAATTGGCTGTAGACTCCAGAACAAGGGTTATGAAAAGAAGCTGATAAAAGCCCGATCTAGGTTGATGGCTAGATCGCACTTCTTCAGCAATAGGGTTGTGAACAGTTGGAACGGTCTGCCTGGTGAAATGGTAGATCTGCAGACAGTCCAATCCTTCAAAGGTGCACTAGATCGCAAGTGGTACGAGATCTTTCCTTGTAGTGAGCCTTGAGTATATCAACTAGATGGATGACGGGTAGCACTGTGGTCCTTCTGGAGTATGTTTTAGCAGACTTTTTCCCTCATTGCATACTGTCTCAGTGAACGCTCACGATGCATAATGTCTCATGCAGTTGATGTGCGATGAGGTTTTTCGTTTCCCTCTCATTTTTAGCAGGGATTCGACGAAATACACTCGGCGGTGGTGGGTGCATAACTGGTGTGCATTCCATCGAAGGAATTCTGGACGCTCGATTGGCCGTGGCCCATACCTGTCCTGTGCAGACTGAACTGAACTGAACTGAACTGAGTGCGGCTGCGCTACTCCAGATGGGCGGCACTGTGGCGGCTGCGATGCAAGGTATCGTACCGCTGTTCGAATATTTTGTGTTGATTCTTGTTGATGCACTTGCGGAGCTTCGCTCATAGAGTTTCATTCGGTTTGGGCTTTGCAGATGGAACATGTTCAACCCCCCTGAAGGAAGGTCACTGCTCTTTGCACGTTACAAATTTGATGCCGAGACCGGGGACCGAATCAGTTCAGTTCAGTTCAGTTTGCACGGGACTTGGTGTGGCTAGAGCCAATCGTGTGTCCAGATAGTTGTGTTGTCGGCGCGTTTCCGTAGCTCCCAACACTGCGTGATTTTCTTTTCTGAAAGGCAGAAATTTTGTGCGGTATCAGCCCTGGCAGAGTAAGGTGGAAACAATAAGTAAATTGCATCTGACCCTAAAGGCTGCTTAACATAACTCGGGGTATCATGCCACCCAACATAGGTCTACTGCTTTCTTAAAGGCCTTCACTGTTGTGGTATTTATGATCTCTTCCGGGAGCTTATTCCAATAGGGTACCACTCTATTTGAGAAGTACTTCGCCCTAATTCGGAGCCTCGAATGTTTCCTTTGTAATCTAAGGCTATACCCCCTTGTGCCTCTCTCGGGGATCAGCGAAAAAAGGTCTTCTCGACTTATTCCTGACAGTCCTTTCATTACCTTAAACGTTTCTATCAAATCCCCGCGAATGCGCCGTCTTTCCATCGAGAATAGGTCTAGGGCACGGAGACGCCCTGTGTGGTTAAACCCCCTTTGCCCCCAGCCACCATTCTAGTGGCTAGCCCTTGCACTTTCTCCAGACAGTCGATATCTTTCTGGTAGTACGGTGCCCAGGCCTGCACGCAGTACTCCATATGCGGCCTAACTATGGTATGGGAGGCCTTGGTGATTGTGTTCCTGTGAGCCGTACAGAAGTTTGTGTTATTCGAATTGTGATACAGTCTTGATGCGGATTAACAGAGGTATCGGGGATTGGCCTGCACGAAACAATGAAACTTGAGGCCCAGTTGGTTGTGTACTTTCGAGTCACTGCGTGGTCGGCAGTGGTCCTGTAAAATGGCCTGCCCAAGGCGCGGTTTCAGGGACTTGAGTGCTTTCGCGGTATGAGATGGAGAATTACGCGAAATTGTGGACTGTGTTCTTTCGTTTCAGGGGATCGGTGTAATGGCCAGGCTGTTAGCCGCCATATTGTTTTTCGAATGATGTAAGTGTTGGTACCTGTTGATAAACTTACTGAGCTTCGACTCATCGAGTTTCCTTCCTTTTTGTTTTGCAGATCGAACATGTTCAGCCCCCATTCCCGACGGAAGATCACTGCTCCTTACATGTTACAGCGGTGTAGCCCATTGGGTAACGGTGTAGGGATCTAAGACGCATACCAATCAAGTTCATATAAGGCAACCGGTAGCGTGCAAGGCTGGCCACAATCGTGGTCACTGTAGAAAATGTAAGCAAACGTTCGTAATAAACAGAGTAATTACGGAATTTCTGCACAAAATAACATACCCGTGACGCGCCTGACCAAGAAGAATAGCATTTACGGATGTTATTTGCACAAAAAAGGGTACAATGCCAACGGAAGTGCACCAAGCTTTTAAGACCCATCCACCACTACCAACGCATTGCGATAGACAACCGCCTCCATACTCTGATATCAGGGCAGGTAACTGTTTATAAACTTGCCATGCTTCGGATTTTCATTCTTTCTATGCGTTTGCAGATCGTGTATGTGCATGTGCAACTAATCTAACACAGTAAAATTGGGCGCAGCGTCCTTCCTATCTTTTCATCTACGGTTTCCCTTATACCCGTCGCTCTTCACTCCCACATATACACTCCCCTCCCTTCCAGGGCCCTCCGTATTCCCCTCCCCCTCACACCTGACCTCATATTAACCTTTGTACCAAACGCTGCTGTGTGAATGATCCTCTTGGTTGAGAGGTAGATCTGGACAAGGACCCAGTTCGTAACCGTGGGGCTGCGCTCCTGACAGCTAACCGAGTCTTAACGCTGTTCCTCCACAGATCCGAGATTGAAAAGAAAAGAGAACGAATCACAAAGGAAACACAAAAGTCGTAGGCCTGTGAGAATCAACTGACGTTCGCTGATACGAAAATCTGGACTGATCTACTGGTTCGAACCTCAAGTCCTGTGACCTTAACTAACCTGACGTAAGAGCGCTGCTTCCAGCACATCTGGCGGCCCTGCTTGTTTGTGTCCGTATTGAATAGCCGTCAGTTCAGCTGACTTAAATATAACCCTCCGAGCATTAACGTTTTAGCCAATTCTCCTGTTCCGTAGTTGTTTCGGACATTGGTGAACTGAGAAGGGGTATTTACTGAGTTGCATGCTCCTGTAGATGAATGAACTTCGGTTTATTTCATGAAAATCCCGTATTCTATGGAAGTCACGTGTTACTTTTTCTGCCAATACTAGACGTGAACTACGGCTCACTAGAAACATTGTTTTTCGGACAATTTACATTACCTTCGTACCCTGTGGCTTGATAGTCACCGTTTGCTATTTCCTGGGAACTTTATGATCATTATGCAATTTCTTAGGCGGAACAATGACGCGGTGCGTTGCCAATTCATCTTCGCTCAATTATAATCATCGGAGATTGTTCACGAGGTTTTTTATTCGTCCTTCATTGCTAGGTATAGTTACTGTGAAGTCGCTGTTGCAGGTAGTCGGGGCAAATGTAAAGTTCCCACAAACGGATGAGTGATGAACTGAATTATCTGTAAGCTGCAATTTAAGATTAGATAGCGAGCTCAGTCTTCAACATTATATCTAAGTGATAGGAGTCCAAATTACCGTTGATATGTTAAAACGCCCTTCCCAGTAGAAAAAGAACTCATGTTAAATCACCAATAAGTCAGAATTGGAACACGAGCCAGTTGTACAACAGCAAATTTGTTGGGTGGTATTATTTACGAAGTTAAGTTCTTCCTTGAATATATTTTTGCGCATTGCATGGTTTCGCACAGAGAACTGCAAAAGAAATGGTAGTTATAAACAATAAAATTATGCATATTAGAAAGTCAGTGTTCATATAGAACATTTGAACACAGAAATGCATATTTCCTAGTTATTATGTTAGGATTTGACTCAATATTAGATGGAAATTATCTATATCATTAAATCGTGCCATTACAGTGGCCAGATATATAAGCAGCTTCGTCAATATTCATTGAGGTCATGACAGCAGATTTACAAGTGCTCCTAAACACAGCAAAGTGACGGTGTGTTTAGGAAATATAAATCATTCCCAATGAGGAACGTTATAGCCTTACTGCAACATGGTGAAAAAGGCAGTGGTCAGTGGGGCTTGCCCTATTGTTTAACGCTGTACGATGATGATGATGATGACTGTTAACATTTCAGAATGCAACCTGTAGCTTCGCACCGTCGGTTGAAAAACATACGAGCACGCAGAATGTTCGCGATTAACAGTACGTTCATATTTTTAACAAAACGGAAATACCTTTGTCGTATATAGTCACAGTTATGGATTTGTCACCATACTAGGAATATATAACTTATTCGTACAGTCACGGTCAATGGTTATGCTTCACTAGTAATTACTATTTCAGGAGTTTACAACACTGGAATTTCCCTGAAGCTATCAAAATGCGGTTCTCTTCTGCTACCCCATGCAGCTGTTCAATGGGAACTTATTTGTCCGGGGATCGCAATAAGTTGAGATAGCTTTCGGTTAGGATTTTGCATAATTTTCAAATGCCCGTTATTTTGGTAACTTGTATCACACTACGACCGTGGCAAATCTGAACCACACTCGTGATATCTCACTGATCCTGTGAGTGTAGCGACGATAGGTTGTGAAACCGAAGCACGAATTCATTGTTTGCTGGTCCACTTGGGAACGCGACCACCGAAATCCGCATGAAAACCTTCCATCTCGTATTCAACATTTGTCTCCCGTCCCTAACCACCCCTCTTTGCCCCATCTATCCACCGACAATGCTCCCACTGATAACACGGTCGATATTCGCAACGATTCATCATCATCATCATCATATTCGTACAGCGTTAAACAGTAGGGCAAGCCCCACTGACCACTGCCTTTCTCACCATGTTGCACGTTGAATTAGAAAGTATGAATATACAAGATGGACAGGGAGTGCACCTACATGGGTGGGAAAAGGAAAGAATGCCCTAGTAGCCAACACACGGAATATACAGTCTAACTGTACAAACGCACATCGATCAGTCATTCTGATTCGATAGAAAGTGACAGCACCATCGCCACTGTTCGCGGTTCGAAGCCATATCCTTCAATGTCTCCAGCCAACTGGTAGACGGATCTTTTGGACCCCAACCACGAAGACGTGAAGCACCTACTTTTCCTGTACATTTTCTCATTCCTCGCTGCTAC
This sequence comes from Fasciola hepatica, assembly GCA_948099385.1. NCBI lineage: Eukaryota > Metazoa > Platyhelminthes > Trematoda > Plagiorchiida > Fasciolidae > Fasciola > Fasciola hepatica. Next base: position 3,224,416 of record CANUEZ040000002.1, on the reverse strand, counting down.
GTCATCTGTTGACCTCCACGTGGTCTCTTCCACTCCCTAGGAGGAACGGAGAATAGGACACGGTACGGTTGACGTGTTTGACATACGCAACCCATACCTTAATCAGCGAAGTCTACTAAGTTGGATACGCTGTATCAAGACGTTCTCCGAATTAGTACCCAATACTCGCCTTCTGACCTCATCATTACTTACTCGGCTATTCCACCCGATCTTAGCGATACTACGTAAACATCGGTGATCGAAAACCTCAAGACGACGAATATCTTCTGCACGCAGACTCCAAGTTTCGCAACCATACAACAAAACTGAACGCACTGCGGCACAGTATACACGACATTTCAATTTCGGTGAAATATCAGATCGACGCCACAAGTGCTTCAATCCAGCGTACGCCGCTCGAGCCTTGGATATACGCGCGCTCACCTCTACTACAGCGCTCTCATCCGTCGTCACTCTGCTGCCGAGGTAGGTGAAGTGTTCGACAACTGACAGCACCTCCCCATCGAGTATCAAGCTCGGAATCGTTGACGTCCAGTCTTGTAACATTACTTTACACTTTGAAGGTGCAAAGCGCATGCCGAATGAAGCTACAGCTCTTGAGAGTCTATCTAGTGCACGTTGAGCATGTTCAGTGCATTCGAACAAGCAGACAACGTCGTCCGCGTAATCTAAATCACATAGCTTTTCACCAATTGCCAGTTCGACGCCCACATCTTGAAGATTTCGCAAGACATTCCCCATTATCTCATCCATGACAAAGTTGAACAGGAATGGAGACATAGGACATCCTTGTAGAACACCGATCGCCGTCTCGAACCGACCGGATAGTTCACCGTAAACTCTAACGCGGCCAGAAGTATGAGAATACATTGATCTAGGTAGGTTCACGAACTTCTGGGGCATACCTTTTCGATGAAGAGCACTGAAAAGCGCCTTTCAGGTCTAAGAAAGCCATTATTGTCGGTCGGCGGTGCGTGTGACGCGTTTCAAGTAGTCGGCGAAGAGTAAAAATCTGGTCGATGCATCCTCGACCTGGGCGGAATCCAGCCTGCTGTTCGCGGGCATTCTTCTCGCGAGCAGGCGTAAGACGGCGCAGAAGAATCAAGGCTAATACTTTGGTGACTATCGGAATTAAGCTAATCCCACGATGATTACCACAATCATTGCGTATTCCCTTCTTGAAGATGGGAACAATCAGTGACTCACTCCATATTAACGGAATACGCTCCGCGTTCCAAATGTCACAGAGCAAAGCGGTAAGTGATTTTACCAAAACATTCCCACCCAGTTTGAAAAGAACTGGGGGAAGTTCGTCGGGACCTGCCGCTTTCCCTCGCTTCAGTGATCGAATGCATGACTCTACTTCTACTTCCGATGGGGGCTCAAGCGATACTACCCAAGGAATCGCAGTTGCTGACACGGAAGTAACTACACTAGCGTGCGGCCAGCTAAACTGTACCTTGAAGTACTCGGCCCAACGGTCAAGCCTTTGTTATTTGCTATGGATGGGTTGTCCATTTCTATCGCAAATCGTTTCACTGACCTGGATGCGCCGTCCACTGGTGTCACGGATAAGTTTGAACAGTCTTTGACTGTTACGTGAAGCACCTGCTATTTCCATTTCTTCGGCTACCGTGACCCACCAATTTACGCGATCACTCTTAAGGCTTTTCGTAGCTTGCCTTTGTAGCTTTCTCCGCATCTTATTCATCCCCTTACAGTTCGAGAGCTGACGCTTTTGCTCCATTATACTCAGCGACTCTTGTGAGATCCAGTGTATTTGATGGACAACGGATCTAGGACCACAGGCAAAACCTGCAGCAACCTGGATCGCTTGTTTGATATGAGCCCAATGCTCGTCTACATTATTGTTCGTCGTAGATCCTAGCTCATGTGCTAACTTCTGCTCGTAACGGGTGCGTACTTCTGGATCACACAAATGTTGCACGGCTAATCGGGTTTGCGGTTTGCGAAGATGACCATGGAGCTGGAGAGATAATCGCATTCAGACTAATGCATAGTCCGACTCTACGTACGTGAACCAGTAAGATCTACAGTTCTGAACAGAACTGCGCCACCGGTAGCTTACGGCGATATGACCAATTTAATTCAAAGTACCTGTAGAGTTAGAGCGCCATGTTGCTGTGCGACGCGAGCTGTGTCGGAAATTGGTACTAGAGAAGAACAATCGATTGTCTGCACAAAACTGGAGAAGTCTATCCCCGTTATCTGTACGCTCAGCGGGTAAACCACAACGCACCCTAAACAGGCTTCTGACACACTGAGTTTGCCAACTTGTGCATTGAAGTCACCAACTAGCACTACAATGTCAGAACCTTTACTGCTGCGAACGAGGGTGGTGAGTTCATCATATACCTCATCTTTCTGCAAGTCTGAGCTGCAGTCCGTTGGGGCGTATGCCGAGATCACAAACAAATTGCGCTTAATACAACTATCCTTTCGAACGCCAACTGATCCCTGGAGTCTCAGCACACAAACGACTGTTAATAGGGATCCAGTTTCAAAGGGCAGCCTCAGCCTTGTCAGTCAAGACTATTCCCACACCATGTTGACCCGTAGCTCGAGCTATTTCGTCTCCCAAAGTGCGCATAAAATACCTCGATGAGATACCAGCAGCAGTTAGTTGAATTACACTGCTCGCATCCTGTATACGCGTTTCACTGAGGCAGCAGATATCAATCTTCAGAGAATCTAACGTGAGGGCTAGGCACGCCTGCTGACCGGCCTTCATGAGTGTACGCACGCTGATAGAGCCGAGATTCAGAGGCTGACGAGGCTTGAGAAAATGTGAGTTACCAGACAGAGAATTATTCCCGACACTATTTGACTATGAATCGTTGCGAGTATGGACCGCGTTATCAGTGGGAGCATAATGGATGGATAGATGGGGCAAAGAGGGGTGGTTGGGGACAGGTTTTGCCTGTGGTCCTAGATCCGTTGTCCATCAAATACACTGGATCTCACAAGAGTCGCTGAGTATAATGGAGCAAAAGCGTCAGCTCTCGAACTGTAAGGGGATGAATAAGATGCGGAGAAAGCTACAAAGGCAAGCTACGAAAAGCCTTAAGAGTGATCGCGTAAATTGGTGGGTCACGGTAGCCGAAGAAATGGAAATAGCAGGTGCTTCACGTAACAGTCAAAGACTGTTCAAACTTATCCGTGACACCAGTGGACGGCGCATCCAGGTCAGTGAAACGATTTGCGATAGAAATGGACAACCCATCCATAGCAAATAACAAAGGCTTGACCGTTGGGCCGAGTACTTCAAGGTACAGTTTAGCTGGCCGCACGCTAGTGTAGTTACTTCCGTGTCAGCAACTGCGATTCCTTGGGTAGTATCGCTTGAGCCCCCATCGGAAGTAGAAGTAGAGTCATGCATTCGATCACTGAAGCGAGGGAAAGCGGCAGGTCCCGACGAACTTCCCCCAGTTCTTTTCAAACTGGGTGGGAATGTTTTGGTAAAATCACTTACCGCTTTGCTCTGTGACATTTGGAACGCGGAGCGTATTCCGTTAATATGGAGTGAGTCACTGATTGTTCCCATCTTCAAGAAGGGAATACGCAATGATTGTGGTAATCATCGTGGGATTAGCTTAATTCCGATAGTCACCAAAGTATTAGCCTTGATTCTGCTGCGCCGTCTTACGCCTGCTCGCGAGAAGAATGCCCGCGAACAGCAGGCTGGATTCCGCCCAGGTCGAGGATGCATCGACCAGATTTTTACTCTTCGCCGACTACTTGAAACGCGTCACACGCACCGCCGACCGACAATAATGGCTTTCTTAGACCTGAAAGGCGCTTTTCAGTGCTCTTCATCGAAAAGGTATGCCCCAGAAGTTCGTGAACCTACCTAGATCAATGTATTCTCATACTTCTGGCCGCGTTAGAGTTTACGGTGAACTATCCGGTCGGTTCGAGACGGCGATCGGTGTTCTACAAGGATGTCCTATGTCTCCATTCCTGTTCAACTTTGTCATGGATGAGATAATGGGGAATGTCTTGCGAAATCTTCAAGATGTGGGCGTCGAACTGGCAATTGGTGAAAAGCTATGTGATTTAGATTACGCGGACGACGTTGTCTGCTTGTTCGAATGCACTGAACATGCTCAACGTGCACTAGATAGACTCTCAAGAGCTGTAGCTTCATTCGGCATGCGCTTTGCACCTTCAAAGTGTAAAGTAATGTTACAAGACTGGACGTCAACGATTCCGAGCTTGATACTCGATGGGGAGGTGCTGTCAGTTGTCGAACACTTCACCTACCTCGGCAGCAGAGTGACGACGGATGAGAGCGCTGTAGTAGAGGTGAGCGCGCGTATATCCAAGGCTCGAGCGGCGTACGCTGGATTGAAGCACTTGTGGCGTCGATCTGATATTTCACCGAAATTGAAATGTCGTGTATACTGTGCCGCAGTGCGTTCAGTTTTGTTGTATGGTTGCGAAACTTGGAGTCTGCGTGCAGAAGATATTCGTCGTCTTGAGGTTTTCGACCACCGATGTTTACGTAGTGTCGCTAAGATCGGGTGGAATAGCCGAGTAAGTAATGATGAGGTCAGAAGGCGAGTATTGGGTACTAATTCGGAGAACGTCTTGATACAGCGTATCCAACTTAGTAGACTTCGCTGATTAAGGTATGGGTTGCGTATGTCAAACACGTCAACCGTACCGTGTCCTATTCTCCGTTCCTCCTAGGGAGTGGAAGAGACCACGTGGAGGTCAACAGATGACGTAGCAGCGAGGAATGAGAAAATGTACAGGAAAAGTAGGTGCTTCACGTCTTCGTGGTTGGGGTCCAAAAGATCCGTCTACCAGTTGGCTGGAGACATTGAAGGATATGGCTTCGAACCGCGAACAGTGGCGATGGTGCTGTCACTTTCTATCGAATCAGAATGACTGATCGATGTGCGTTTGTACAGTTAGACTGTATATTCCGTGTGTTGGCTACTAGGGCATTCTTTCCTTTTCCCACCCATGTAGGTGCACTCCCTGTCCATCTTGTATATTCATACTTTCTAATTCAACGTGCAACATGGTGAGAAAGGCAGTGGTCAGTGGGGCTTGCCCTACTGTTTAACGCTGTACGAATATGATGCAGATGTTCAAGAAAACCGGGTGTAAATTGTGCGCATAATGCTTATTGGTCGAGTGTATCCGACATCACTATTGGCGTATTTTCCTGACCCGAAATCAACGAATCACAGGCAAATAATACAAAAGAGCTTCTGGCAGGGGAAAACCCATTTTAAGGACTTTTAGACCCCTGTTTTACTGGCTTGGAATACAGTATGCCCAAGTCAAATGTGTTCGAGACCAGTCGTTAGACAAAGCTGTTCCCTCTATCCGTTGCTGTCGAACTACGCCATTGATTGGACTGCATGACGCGTTACGAGATGATTCAAGGGTTCTGCTTAGCCAGGAAATATACATCTCGGACTTGGAGTTCGCAGATGATATCGTCGTGCTAAGAGGCTTATCCACTATGCTCCAACTGATCCTCGACCGAGTCAATTCTTTCGCGAGGTCCAGCGGGCTAGAGGTAATTTCAACCAAAAGGAAAGTTTTCATTACCTATCTGGGCCCGACAATTCAACAACTGTCGATCAATGACCAACCAGTCGAATACGTCCCTTCATTCCAATACCTAGGCTCAACTCTGCTTCCGAACGGTCAGGCAAAAAATGAAGTGGTATTACGGATCGACAGCGCCAGAAGAGCCTTTCTTCAGCTAAGACGAACGCTGTGGACTCTCAGTGAAATCAGCTTAAGAACCAAAGTTCGTGTTTACCGTGCTGCCATCCGGCCCGTACTCATCTATGGCTGCGAAAGCTGGCCACTACGAGCTGAGGATACCAGAAGGCTGGAGGTTTTCGACCACTGGTGCGTGCGGCAAATCCTCAAAGTCAAGTGGCACGACAGGGTGTCCGACGAAGAGGCAAGGAGGCGATGCTCCGTCCATATTGTCGCAGTCCTCCTCCAACGTCGACGACTTCAGTGGTTTGGCCATACCCTTCGGCAACCCGCGTCGGAGATAACCAGACAAACACTCTCCCCTAGATCTTGCCCTGGTTGGCGTTGTTGCCTTGGCGGACAGCTCAAAATGCGGACCAGTACCATAGAAAAAGACGTAGAGATTCTAGGCCTTCAGTCGGTCCATGGAGTCCGGCGACGAAAAGAGGACTGGATGAGAATCTGTACGGAGCTCGCCTCCAACCGCCGCGCGTGGTCAGCAGTGGTCCGTAATATTAATCGAGCCGACTTATACCCTCGTAGGCAATAGTCGCGTAAAAGTGAATAAAGTAAGTAAGTTACAAACTTGGTCCTTATTAAGGTCTACCTCCCTACTAAGCGGGTCATTAGTACAGCAGCGTTTGACATAAGGGCTAATAGGGAAGGTCAGGTGAGGGTGTGTGTGATCCGGAGGGCCTTGGTTGGAAGTGAAGTGGAGAGTGACAACTATAAGGTCAAAGGTAGATGAAAAGATGAGAAAGGTGCTGCATCCAATTTTTCCCCATGTATGTTAGATTAGTTGCCCTCAGGGAATACATCCGACCAGCAACGGTCCAGACAGGCCTTAAACTGAACCACCGAGTCCTTAGCCACCACCCGGGCCGGTAGATCGTTCCAAGCATTGATGACCCGGCACGCAAAAAATATGCTCCAACTGTCTCCAGTGCTCTTGGTTTTACCAGTTTGCACTCATGGCCCCTACGTCGGGATTCCATTGCTATTGCTACAATCGGCTTTGCTATGATGGATAGCCCCCTGATCTCCTTGAAGTCTTCTATGAGTTCACCTCTAAGTCTTCTACGCTTTAAGGGGATCAGGTTCAGCACCGCGAGTCTCTCCGTATAGGGCTCGTTCCTCAATCCATCTGCCATCCTTGTGGAATGAAGCTGAACATTTTCCAATACTGCAGCGTCTCGCACCAGAGCAAGAGCCCATGCTTGGACACAGTATTCGGGGTATGACCGGACTATTGTTTTAAAGTGTGGTAGTGCATGAGCCTCTCGATGCGAATGCGCGCAGTAGTTGATAGAACGCTCTTCTTGCCTTGGCCATGGCAGCTAAGCACTGCTCAGATGATTGGAAACAGTTAGTTATCCAAACTCCAAGGTCCGTGATATCTGTGGCCCGTGTCAACATTTGTGGGTCACTCAGGTCTATATATTTTAAATCCCTATCGGCATCCTGGGTCAAGTGCCCACACTTCCCCACATTGAGTGCCAACTGCCACTGGATGGTCAAAGCATGAACCCCTTTAGGTATGAGGTACCTGTTTCGCCTGTCAGTTTCAGTTCGTCTGCAAAGAGGCAACCTGGGTTTTGTACAACACCCATTGGGTCGTTCACGTAATTTAGGAACAGAAGCGGACCCAACACTGATCCCTGTGGAGCTCCACTGATGGCCCTTACCCTCGTGGATCTGCTATCCTCTACCCCTACGTAGTAACTCCTGTGACTAAGGTATACCCGGGTCCACTCCAGGACCTGAGGTGCAATTCCGGGGGCCCCCATTTTGCGTACCAACAGTCGGTGGATCATGGAGTCGAAAGCCTTTTGGAAGTACAAGTAGTAGACCTCGACCTTTTCTCGTCTATCCCTTCTGCCGTTATTTCGTCTAGGAATGAAAACAGATTGGATAAACAGCATCTATTTTTGACAAGTCTGTGCTGTCTATTGGGGATCCATCACGACCAGACTGCACCTTGGCGTGGCGTGATGGCCTGCGGGCCTCCATGACCCAAAGACCTATGCAGGATGGCTTCCTTAAGCCGGAGCTGCAATCATGCCTGATAAGTCCATTGGTAGAGGCCAGACGAAGTCCGGTCTCAGATCCAGTCGATGAGCAACATCTGGTTTCATTCGCTATACCCCTGGAGAGGACACTGCAGTAAATAAACACGGAGAGAAACAGTTTACCGGTCTTAAAGCTCTACTAAATGGACGTAGGCGTGGAGTACCTGGGGTTTCTCTCGATGGTGGGAGAAGTGATCGCACTTCATTAGGCAGCTATCGCCCGCCTGAGCTGGGCAGCCCCGAACCCAAAGGATGCTGCCCCGTCCACGTTCCGCTTGCTCCATTGGGTGCATGGGGGCCAAGTACTGAATCAAAAAAGCGAATCGATAACAGAGCACCAGTGATGATAAGACAGAACGTATGCAACAATAAGGCTTCACGGGTGTTTCGGTCGCGTTCCCGTGCTGGGTTAACGCCCCACTGCCTCGTGGGTCAAACTTTTGAGTCAAATGCTCCGGTTGGGGATCCCAAAGAAAAGACCCCTTCCACGCTATGGACAGCCGCGAAATATGATTTGCCCAAAAACCTCCATTATCTTTCCTGTAAAATTCCAAACCAATCTTCCCTCCTTTAATTTAAGGTTGATGCAAAACGCCACGGGTAATTGCGGCTGTGATGAAAGCAATAGTTCAAGAGTTGGATATAAATTCAATGCACTTCGTACACCTAAATGTTCACTTCACTTGGCTGCCTTTAACGTCCGCACGCTATTTCAGATAGAGCAACAGGCTGCCCTCACTAAAACATTTGACACTTTTAAAATAGATGTATGCTGTCTCCGAAACAGGCATACAAGACCTCATTTCTGTGATAACTCTCCGCACCCTGGATACAAACTCAGTCTCTCACATCACTCTTCGCGTGTCGGGTGATTCGGTGTGTAGAACTCGTGGTCAGGCTGGCATTGAGATTGCTTTAAGCGCAAGAGCTGAGCGTGAATTGCTAGACTGGATTCCAGTCACCATCCATGTGTGGACAATTCGGTTGAGTGGTTCTGTTCGTGTTAACAACAACAAACTGAAGCTCCGATGCTTGTTCATCATGTCTGTGTATGCGCCCACTGATTGCAATCCCTCTGAGACCAAGGACAAATTCTATCAGGATTTGTCTCAGCTGCTTCGAAGCGCATGTTTAACGGACGTGGTGATTATTGATGGGGATTTCAACGCTTAAGTTGGCCGTTTGGAAGATTCCGAAAGGCACATCGGAGGCCCATTTGTTATCCCATCTGATCGTACCGATAACGGCGATCGTCTCACTCAGCTGTGTTCTGACCACAGATTGTTCCGGGCAAGTAAGAACTTCTGCCATAAGATTAGACATAGACTGACATGGCGTCCTCCTTCGTCTTCACAACGTTGGACTCAGATTGACCATATTTAGATCGGTCGTCGCAGGCGTGGATCAGTTGGAGATTGTCGTTCATCTTAGTCTACTCCTGTGGACTCAGGTCACGCCTTGGTATGCGCTCGCTTCCGTTTATATCTCATCCGTGGTCACACCAATGTAAATGCCACTTGTCCCGCTCAGTTGCTTTTAGACGAGAACCAGCGAAACAATTTCCAGACGGGGCTGTCTACGCAGTTATCGATGTAGCCAAATGTTCAAAACCCAAATGAACGCTGGCAACAGGTCAAGGAAGTCTAGTATGCTGTTTCGAATGGCACCCAGGACTCTGGTTCAAGTCGCTTTCAAAAACAATGGATATCTTGGACATCGGTTGCTCTGTTCGATGCTGGCAGATCCGTCCCTCCGGGCGCCACATTCAATGAAGCGCGCCAATCCCTGAGACGCCAACTGACTAGGAGCCTGAGAAATGGGCGTGAGCGGTGGTGGATTGCGAAATGTAGGGAAATGGAAAAGGATGCGTTCATTGGCAATGCTTGCAACCTTTTCCGTTTGATTAGAGGTATCGGTCCACGGAAACCTGGTGTAAGTGAGTTAATTAAGAAATTCGACGGCTCACTGATTCACTCTTAGGGTCGTCGTCTGGAGTGCTGGGCGGAGCACTTTGGGGAACAATACCAGTTGGCCCACTAGAACGGTGGACCTTCTGAACACACCTGCCAGCGAAACGATGCAGGCGGATATCAGTCCTCCATCAGAGATGGAGATTATGCGGGAAATAGATTACTTGGGAAGGTACAAATCCGCTGGACCGGAGGGGTTCTCTTCATCTTTTTTCAAGGATGGAGGCAAAGCTTTGGTTTCGCAGTTAGCAAAAACTGCTCCGTATTATTTGGGATAATGAGCAGATTCCCACGAAATGGTGTGATTCGGTGATTGTGCCGATTTACAAAAAACGGTGACAAGTCCTCTTGTGAAAACCACAAAGGAATTAACTTGGTAGGTATCGCATCCAAACTACTAACCAGGCTTATTGTCCATCGGTTTCCCATCGCGCACCAAATGTGTACGCGTGAGAATCAAGACGGTGTCAGACTCGGTCGTGGTTGTATCCACCACATCTTCACTGTACGAGAAAACTTAGAGCTCAGACACATCTTCCGTAGGTTCACACTCTCTGTCTTTCTTGATCTGAAAGCAGCTTTCGATTCAGTCGACCGCACAGTTCTCTAGCACTGCCTCTCACTGAAGGGTGTGTCATAGAAGTTTATTTCTCTTTTCCAATGCTTGTATGCAAACAGCCGAAGCCGAATTCGTGCTTACGGTGATCTTTCACCCGTATTTACCATGGAAAGTAGTGTTCGTCAGGGTTGCCCTCTTTCACCCTTCCTCTTCAATTTTGTAGTTGAATTGATTCTTCAGATAACCCTATCCTCGTGTGAGAATATCGGCATCGATCTCTGCTCAGGCAGTAAACTGTCTGACTTGGAATACGCGGATGATATTTTTCTTCTGAGTGAACATCCAGGTAAGTTGCAAGCTTTCTTAGGTAGCCTAAACAACAGTGTAGCAATGTTTGGGATACGTTTTGCACCTTCAAAGTGTAAAATTCTGCTGCAGGACTGGATTGGCTCAACACCAAACCTTGTGCTGGCAGAGGAACCTCTAGCTGAAGTGGATAAATTTTGTTACCTGGGTAGTTACATTTCACCCGGTGGTCGGATATGGGATGAAGTGTCATTACGTATACAGAGGACGCGTTTGATTTTTGCCAACCTCCGTCATCTGTGGCATCGGCGTGACATCCGGTTGTCTGTTAAGAGTCGAGTGTACAATGCGGCGGTTAGGTCTGTTCTTCTATACGGTTCAGAAACATGGCCGTTAAGGGTACAAAATAGACGATGACTGTCGGTGTTCGAGCACCGATGTCTCCGTAGCATTGTCCGAGTATGGTAGGAACACCATATCAGCAATGGTGAAGTTATGCGTAAGGTGTAAGGAACGAAAAACCAGTCTCTGGATCACGTACTGAATCTAAACAGGTTAGGGTGGTTGGGACATGTGTTACGCATTTCCACCGATAGACTTTCTTAGTGTACGCTTTAATGTGAGGCGAGTATTGATTGGAAGGTAGGTCAATGTGGTCAGTCCATGACATGGCGAAAAGGTATGAAAACCTTGACCAGTGGACTTGGCCGAGTAACACGTGTTGGACTTGCAGGTTGGGGTCCACGTGGTCCGCCTACCAAATGGTTGGATACATAAAGCGATATGGCTAGGTGTCGCGGCCAGTAGCGTAGTTGTATTCGGACTCTTTCTTTGTCTCCGTGGTTCCCACTTTATACTTTGATTTTTGGATTTTTTTGATTTCGTGCTGCTGTTCTTTTTTCCCTTTACTCGACGATGCTGGAAGATAACGACTGAAACCAGAGCACAAGAGCCCATGGCTTGTGGCTCTATAAACTTAGTTGAACTGAAACCGCTTTCTCATTGGTTGGTAGTTGAACACATGCATCGTGAAAATCTCGCAGGGCTTTCTTCTTTATCTCGTGGATGACGAAGTCGAACAAGAATGGCGGAATGGGACATTTTTGTCGAATATCGATGGTCGTTTCGAACGGACTGGATAGTTCGCCGTAAACCTACGCGGCTGGAAGTGTGAGAGTAGAATGGTCTCAGTAGGTCCACGAACTTCTGTGGCATCGGTTTTCTATGAGGAGCTCTGAATAGTGCTGTTCAGTCAACTGAATCAAAGGCGTCCTTCAAGTCGTTATTTCCGGTCGACGGTGTGTGTGTGTGTGTGTGTGTGTGTGTGTGTGTGTGTGTGTGTGTGTGACGCATTTCAAGCAATTGGCGAATAGTAAAAATCTAGTCAGTGCTTCCTCGACCTGGGCGGAATCCGGCTTATTGTTCGCAGGCGTTTTTTTCTCTCCCGAGCCGCCGTCAGACGGTGCAATGTAAATGAGGCTAATACCTTGTTGACTGTCTGAATTGAACTGATACCACGATGATTGCTTCAATCCTTTCGTATTTCCTTCTTGAGGTTGGGTACAATCAGCGAATCGCTCCGTGATAACGGAATGCGCTGCACGTTCCAAATGTCGCGGACCACGGTGATAGATGATTTTAATAGAGCGCCTGCACCCATCCTGAAAAGAAATGGGGAAGGTAATTGGAACTTGCTGCTTTTTCACGCTTTAGTAATCGACGATTTGCACTTACTTTTCACCTGGTTTCTCTCCAGTATCCATCATAAAATGCTCCACAAAAACTGCACATCAGATACAATCCAGAATTCAGTCACGTTCAGCTTATCAGAAAATAACCCCTCCTGCTCACACGGTCGAATGCTCAGTATTTTTCGACCGAAAACTGAAACGGCCCCGCGCTACGTCTGTTCCGCATTCAGCCGAAAACTTGATTGTGAATGTGACACATCGAAATCACTGGACAGCAAGTGGCCAGTTAGACCTTTGCGACGCATCCAACCAGAGCGGCGAGGTTATTGTGCCACATGTGATTGCCTGTTTATCAACTCGGACAACGAGTCGTTTTTACACAAAGACCATAATACACGGGTCGGTATTACCGATCGTCTGTTAAAGATGCCTTCGTTTCTACTCTCCTCGTTGTCTGACGCAAGTGCACATGCTGTAAGTGTCCTTATTTCATGCCCCTTGACTACGTTCCTTTTTGTAGCAGTATATGTTCTCATTGGAGACTCTGAACAATCTGTATTCCGTTTTACTACAGATCAATGTACAGTTTGTCTTATGCTTCGGTACACCTCGTTTGCATGATTTTATCCGGCTTCAACGAGAGATCAACAAACAAAACATGAATTCATTCCTCCTGGATTTGGATGCCCGATTGGTAAGTCTTTCTATGGAAATATAGTGACATAATCAATAAACTAGTGTCATTTCTACGATTGTAAAGAATTCGCTCGGTTCAATATGATCAATGGGCATTTCTTCACTACCCACGGTCTCCATGATTTGACAGAATTCACGCGAGCTATTCCTACCACTGCAAGATACGCAATGATTTGTGATCCACCGTTCAAAGCTCCGTTGATATTACTTATTGAACAAATGCGTCTATTGAGTACTCGATTACTTGCAGACGTTTCCCGGTGGGTAAGTATCGAAATGGTTAATGAGCTAATTTTTTGTCCCACATATCAGGGAATCAGAAGTTTACCAGTTGACGGACTAACCTCTCCAACGTTTCTCATTCTTCCATACTTTTTTGAGAAGAAACTTCGCCAAATTGACAAAGAGTTCGCCCAGCTAGACTACAAGGTGCGGTTGTCATTGATTCCTGCGCAATGAATTATTTGTTCTCAGATCACATATGATAACCACCCACGTTTCGATTGGGATGCCATGAAAGCAGTGGATGAAAATCACGAACCCAAAGGTCGGCGTCGAGATTCGATAGTTCGCCTGTTTACTAACGTGGATCCGGCCATTGTGTTGCCACCTGAGATGCACAAATCAAAGTTCTGGTACGCTTATTCCTAAAGTTGATTTTTTTATTACATACTTGTACGGCGCAGTGGAAGGGTAGTTTCGAACACTGTTTGCACTATCAGGGTTAACCGTAATACGTGAACCTGAGAGTTGGCGGGTAGAAGCACACATTTGTTAACGACCCCGGCAACAATTAATTTCTGACTACCACGAAAGTGACCGGCGGTGGCAGACTTCGAAGTTCTTATCTTCGAGTTGGTAGGTGAACGCCATAAACCACTCGATCATCACGGATCCAAGAATCTCACTTCTCAAATAATTCATGGTAAATTCCTTGGCTAAAGTTTGTATTAGTCTGGGTATTCAGTGATCCCTCTGTGATTACCAATCAGCTAGGTTGTTAGCTCTCGAAATCTGTTAGTGCGTAGTAAACAGTGGGTTTTGAGTTCACTCCGACAACAAGCAGAAAAGTACAACGTAAGGATTAGAGTCCCTCAGATTTTGGGTCTTAACTTTTCGAAGAATCTTTTGAAAATATGGAAAAAGCCTTCGAATAACATCGATAACAAGACCTAAGAGAACATATGTTCTCGGTGCTTTCATTTTCAAGCCAATTACAATCACATATACGTGTGAACGTTTTCAGCTACGTTTTTCTTCCTGTAATAACTACCAGAAAGGTTCGCTAAGTTCTGCGTAATCTGAATGTTTTCAAATCACCCGGTCCGGACGGTATTCCGTCTATCGTCCTAAAAATGTGTTCAGAGTTAGCCTACGTTTTACGTCGTCTATTTTTTTCTTCCCTAAATCAAGAACCTTTCTTTCTTCGTGGAAGAACGCCATTATTTTTCGTATCCACAAACATGGCGACCCTTCCGACCCCAACAACTACCATCCCACCACCCTCACTTCTATGCTTTCGGAAGTTTTTGAAACCTCCTACCAACTGCGTCCGTCTCCGAGACGTTGCTTCACTATCTCTTTTCTGCCGTTATTATTTTAGTTTTCGTTCATCAGAACTCGCTTCGGCAATTCCCGTTCCCATGATTTTCTGTCGTTCATCTCATGTGCAGGCGGCCAGTCATCGGTAACAGGTTTCTGCTTCTAGATGCTTCTAGATGACCCAAAGAGCTATACATGATGGCTTCCTTAAGCCGGAGATGCAATCACTCCTGAAAGGTCAATGGGTAGAGGCCAGACGAAGTCTAGTCTCCTGGCCCTCCAGGTTTGGGGTCGATCTGAGCTGGCAACTCAGTTGGTAAAATCAGTGGAAGAATAATTAACCCAAGCAAATGGGCTTCCACTCAGCCACCCTGCTGCCTTGCGGACAGGTTCTTGTCAGAACTAAAGACTTTGGTTGAGAACCCTAATCATTCTCCTGCTTTGCAGCTGGACGCCCTAACAGTACCTGTCCAAAATCTCCCATGAAGTGCACGACTGCAAGGAATTCCATACTGCATCGGTCGTCGTGCAGGATAATCAGGACCGTGCTGCCCATTGGATCGAGTGGGGTGGGTAGTGATAAGTCAACTACTGCTCAGATTTCCCTCTCCTTTATTCAACATTTGTCTTTTGTCCCCAACCACCTCTTTTTGCCCCATCTATCTACCCGTAACGCTCCCACTGATAACACTCTCGATATTCACAACGGTTTAGTTTCAGATAGTGTGAATAATCCTCTATCTTGTAACTCATCTCTTCTCAAGCCTCGTCACCCTCTAAATCTCGGCTCCTTTAACGTGCACACATTCATGCAGACCGATCAGCAGGCGTGTGGAGTAATAACAATTGTCGACCATTTCAATTACCTCGGCAGCAGCGTGACGACGGATGGAAGCATGGTAGTAGAAGTGAGCACGCGTATATCCAGGATTCCAGCGGCGTACGCTCAACTGAAGCACCTGTGGTGCCGACCTGATATTTCGCTGAAGTTGAAAGGTCGTGTGTACTGTGCTTCGTTGCACCCAGTTCTGTTGTATGGTTATGAGACTTGGAGTCTAAATGCGGAAGATGTTCGTCACCTTGAGGTTTTCGACTATCAATATTTGCGTAGTATTGCTAAGATTGGATGGAATGACTGAGTAATCAATGCTGATGTCAGAAATTGAGTATTGGGTACTAGTTCACGGAATTTTTTATCACAGTAATTTGTATGGTCTTTGGTTCCGTTGCGATCTTCCATGGAAGGTCGAGTATACACTGCAGTTATTAGTTCAGTTCTGCAATAGAATTCGGAAACATGGCCGTTACGGGTAGATGATACGCGAAGTCTACTGATGTTTGATCATTAATTTCTTGGTACTGTTGCTCGACTATGAAGAATACTCCGTATCAATAATGCTGCGAGCCCTCTCCTTGTATTCACGGTTTGCACGTATCTTGTTCGTCTTTACTGTTTCGGTTTTTATTTATCCTCCTCCCCCCGTACTCGAGGATGCTGGGGGTTGGCAAGCAATACCGATGCACAGAGGTGCAAGACTAATGGGTAAAATAACTGACCCGATTAACCACACTTCTGTGCTTTTGTTTTTCGGTCAACGGAGTTCCATCTTTGCGAAGTGCAACAGATGAGAATTCGATCTATATAAGTTGTAGATTCGATTGGTTTGTGATATAATTCATCTTGCACTATCGATGATCAACTTATCATTGAAAACCAACTGCCTAATGAAACATGCATAAATGTATATTTTGCAGGTGTCTCTAACTAACCATATTCTCTGATGAACTCACACATTCATTGAGTCTGGCCGATGTGGTTTGAAGTGAACCGTCGAATACACTTTGTCCAATCTGTCAGACCAGAACAAAGACATATTGTAAGATGCTAAGATCTCTCGGTTACGCGGACATAA
This sequence comes from Fasciola hepatica, assembly GCA_948099385.1. NCBI lineage: Eukaryota > Metazoa > Platyhelminthes > Trematoda > Plagiorchiida > Fasciolidae > Fasciola > Fasciola hepatica. The sequence continues at coordinate 3,207,922 of CANUEZ040000002.1, read as the reverse complement.
TTTTTCGCAGTTGATCCTTGTTAAAACCGTGATGTCCGTCGCTGGTTGTTGTGAGCATCGGCTTCTTCGTATTGTTCCTTCTTTGGGACTTTACTGCCAGAACTTTCCTCTAGTTTCCTTCGATTCCGCTTCGTTGGGTGACCACACGCCCAAATGCAGAGTCAGTGATTACCGAATCAGCTCGTTTTCGGTAACGTCGTTCGCATAGCTAATACAGTCACATTAATGGAATAAAAACGCAGATGACGAAATAGAATTAATTGTTCCATGGATTACAGAATCATCATAGCTAATGAGATGAGGTTCAGACCTACAAGATCGGGTGAATTTTCTTTGTATCACCTGATTGCTGCTGTTTCATCCTTCTTGACATTTTTTACCGAAATATCTTTCCTTTCTTCAGGTTTTGTCAAAAATGCCAAAGATATTCAGCGAAAGCAAATCAACATTGTGACGCATGTGGTATATGCCCGACCAAGGTAGGTTATTTATGTGACTCGCATTTTGGCAAACACATTTGTTCCAGCCGTGATTAGCGTTTAATGATTGCGGTGGTTGCGGTGTTTGTTTCACACGTCTTTGGATAGAGTTACCCGGCGTGTTATGCTCGCTGAGCTGGATCGGCAGTTGAAAGGTCTCTAGAGCCCACTCCAGGAGAGCGATCACCCCCTCCGTGCAAATGCATTGTCCGGGTGCCGACTGATTTTACACTGAAACCCCTCAAGAGCAAACACGGCCATCGAGTCGCACACCTACCGTGACAGAGCTATTGTTTTCGAGGTGATCCAAATGGGAAAAGTCTTTGGCCCCGGCGGGATTCGAACCCACGCATGGTCGCCACCCTCGTTTTAGTACCGCCAGTGCTCTACCAGCTGAGCTACGAGGCAGTCAAATTACAAGCTAGTTCACTGTGGTGGATGCCATGTGCTACTGTAATTTGGGCGGGTATATTGTGTGATCCATATGCAGAAAGTCGAAGGTCCTTCGGCGTGGCCTCGTAGCTCAGCTGGTAGAGCACTCGCGATACTAAAGCGAGGGTGGTGGCCATGCGTGGGTTCGAATCCCGTCGGAGCCAAAGACTTTTCACATTTGGATCACCTCGAGAGCATTGTCAAAATCTGTTAAACATCAATACAGTGTTATTGTTTTTATTTTGTAACTGCTTGAAATCAAACGCAGTGCCAAAGCAACAGCCAAAATTACAAAAATGTTGTAGAGAACAACAACAGAACGGTCAATCGTCGTATCAGTGATATCTTCGTGGTTGTTTGCGTTGTGGACCATTGTACTACTCGGTCGCCCGGTCCAGCTTAAGTTTTTTTATTCGAGGAAGCATTTGTAGCCTTTGCGCAGCCAAGCGCATCCTACAAGACAGCACCATTGGCCCAGATAAACCGGTGGCCAGTTTTACAATTCATTCGCCTCTTCTGTAATACAATGTTGGGTAAGTGAAACACGATAAGGGGCTGACCTTATTTAGTAGCGGGTCACACTAGCCAAGTCAGCGTGTCGTCAGCAAAGTTATGTGACGTTTTAGAGTGGAGAACTTGAGTCAAGAAAAAGTCGTACCATATCATCGAGCACTGCCCCTGGTCGTCCACGACCGTTTATTTGGCTATTCGACATCATTCACGGTTAACGGCGGCTGCAGGCGTTCCCCTTCCCGCATACAGCTCTGCTGTTCCTGGATTGGAAAACTGGGACACCGATAGAAAGCACCACCTGAAAAGGTACACAGCTGCTGGACCGCATAGGTTGTCTCCATCTTTTTCCGAGGGTGTGGTCCAGGAAACCCTCCTACTCAGTAGTTATATACGTTAGAGAAAATGGCTACGTGTCGTAATCAGTGACGCAACCGAAGCCACCGCACCCAATACATGGGAATGGTTGTCTGAACTGAACTGGTTGGTGAGCAGATTCCTAGGGAATGGTGTGAATCGGTGATTGTGCTGATTTGCGCGAAAGGTGACAGGTCCCCTTATGAGGACCACAGAAGATCTAACTTGGTACGTATCACATCCAAGCTGCTCGCCGGGATTGTACTTCACCGATTATCCATCACTCACGAATAGAATACGCATGAGAATCAGGCTGGTTTCAGACGCGTTCGGGGCTATGTTGACCACATCTTTATCCTTCGGTAAATCCTAGAACACAGTCACACCTTCCATAGGCCCGCAGTTTCTGTCTACCTCGATCTAAAAAAGGCGTTCGATTCACTCGACTACAGACTTCTCTGACCCGGATGAGATGAAATGGGCGGCCTTAAATGATTCCCTGGTTGCAGGATTCGACATACCGGCCGACCACCAAGATGCGATGCAGGGGGTTCAGGGCTGTCCAGCTGGGGGTTGGTGCGAATCCATTGATGCATGCCACAAGGCTCCGTTCACTCCTGGACCGTGTGTTGCCCACGCTCGATGAGACGTTAATAACTGAACTGTTGGCGGATTTATTTGTAAACAGTCTACCGGAGCTCCTGCGAGGGATGGTACGCGTTGCCTGTGTCGGCCCTTTCATGGGTAGGTGCCAGTTCGTGGACGCTGCTGGTGAACTGGAAATACCTGACGTGCCTCTAGTAAATACGGTCCCTGCAGAGAAGTCAAGAATGAACCATGATTTCGCGAGGACATTCGGACGGAAACTTCCGAACATAGAGGACAGTGGTGATAACCGAAGAACCGAGTGGAACCCGTTGTTTCTATTGTGGACATGTTACAAGTTTGATGCGAATATCCTGGACTTCAGCAGGACGTCGTGAGAAACGAAGACCTGCCAACTGATATAGTCATTACTGAAGCGTTAGTCTGCGAGCCAAGTCAAATACAAGTTAAAACTGGCGAGCCTTGCCTGGTTAAGACAAAAGAAATTGGTCCCTCGCCTGAGTGATTGACAAACCATAAAGTTCTGCCATTTGCAGTTCAGGTAGAAAATCCTGGCACCATTTCCCGGATGATGATGAAACAACGGAACACAATTCGCATTGGCGACGAGGTGATCGTGCACGACTTTGTGTTGTCGTGCGACAACAGTCGAGCGGTTCTGTGCGCACTATGTCCGATAGTTGGTCTCCGCGATTGTTATCTGTAAACTCGGCTCGTTTTGGTGTTGATCATGGATCATTACCGGACAACACACGGCACCGACCATGTCCTCCTACGCGCATGTTTCAAAGTTCATCTGTCTGCACGTGCTAAAGTGTCTGCACCCTCTCGGATAAACGTTGCTGCCCTAGAAAATCCAGAGAAGCAAGAAGCGTTGTCACGAGAAATCACAACCCTACTAACCAACGCAACCAATGCACAAGCAGATGAAGTTTCTGTGGGAGGGCAGTGGACTCGAATGAAGACGACAATCAAGGAAGCTTTCTGGAAAGTACTCGGCAGAACAAAAAAGATTGGATCTCGGAGAGCACGCTGCAGCTGTCAACCAGAGCACACGAAGCGCGACTGGCAGGTAGTGATGAACGCCGCAGATTGCAACGAAAGGCCACACGCTCCGCCAAGGCTGATCGCAAAAGATACTGGATAGAAGTAGCCGAAAAAATGGAGACCGCGTCCGGAATTGACGACTTCGGTAAACTGTTCCGTCTTATTCGCAGCGCCTCTAATAGGTTTTGTAAGCAAAATTCCCTTCTTCGTGACACGGCAGGAAACTTAATACCCGAACAGAGCAAGAAAATGGACCGATGGGTGGAATACTTTGGTCAGCTGCCCAACCGGTCTACGGACCACCGGACGGACCAACCAATATCAACCCCTCCAGTCCAGTACGAAAACAACTGTGACCCGCCCAACACCGCGGAAATCACGGAAATGATAAACAAACTGAAAGACAGAAAGGCTGCTGGGGAAGATGGCATCCCTCCAGAAGTGTATAAAGCATGTTCATCGTCATTTGGAGAGAGGAAGCATTTCCACCCAACTGGGGAATGTCCATACTGCTGCCCATTCCGAAGAAAGGTGATAAATCGGCATGTGAGAACTACCGAGGAATCAGCCTGATCGATGTGGCCGCAAAGATCTTTGGTGCGTTGTTACTAACCCGTTTCTCCGAGGCAAAAGACCAGTGCACTCGTCCGAACCAAGGGGGTTTCCGCCGTGGCAGAGACTGTGTGGATCAAATCTTCACACTGCGCCGAATACTGGAGCACCGCTATAAGTTTCAGCGGCCGACGGTAGCTTGTTTCATCGACTTCCGGGCAGCTTTTGATTCGGTGAACCGCGAGTCTCTTTGGACCATAATCCAATCCGATGGAATGCCCGATAAGCTTTTAAGGCTGTTAAGGGGATACTACTCGACAACCGGTGCTAGGGTTCGTATGTGTGGTGAAGAGTCCCGCGAGTTCACACTCACTACCGGAGTTAGGCAGGGCTGTTCCCTCTCACCGGTGCTGTTCAACTACGCCATCGATTGGACAATGCGACAGGCATTACACGACTACCCGGATGTTCAGCTTAGCCAGGAAATATACATCTCGGAGTTCGCGGATGATATTGTCGTGCTTGGAGACTCCGCCGCTACTCTACAACCAATCCTCGACCAAATCAATTCCTTCGCGAGATCCATCGGACTTGAAGTAAACTCGACCAAAACAAAGGCTTTCACAACGCATCTGGGCCCGACAATTCAACAACTGTCGATCAATGACCAACCAGTCGAATACGTCCCTTCATTCAAATACCTAGGCTCAACTCTGCTTCCGAACGGTCAGGCAAAAAATGAAGTGGTATTACGGATCGACAGCGCCAGAAGAGCCTTTCTTCAGCTAAGACGAACGCTGTGGACTCTCAGTGAAATCAGCTTAAGAACCAAAGTTCGTGTTTACCGTGCTGCCATCCGGCCCGTACTCATCTATGGCTGCGAAAGCTGGCCACTACGAGCTGAGGATACCAGAAGGCTGGAGGTTTTCGATCACTGGTGCTTGCGGCAAATCCTCAAAGTCAAGTGGCACGACAGGGTGTCCGACGAAGAGGTAAGGAGACGATGCTCTGATATTGATGCTCTCTTCGTCCTCCTCCAACGTCAACGACTTCAGTGGTTTGGCCATACCCTTCGGCAACCCGCGTCGGAGATAACCAGACAAACACTCTCCCCTAGATCTTGCCCTGGTTGGCGTTGTCGCCTTGGTGGGCAGCTCAGAACGTGGACCAGCACAATAGAGAAAGACGTAGAGCTTCTAGGCCTTCGTACAGTCTATGGAGCCCAGCGATGGAAAAAGGACTGGATGAGGATCTGTACGGAGCTCGCTTCTGACCGCCGCGTGTGGTCAGCAATGGTCCGTGATATCCATGGAGCCGACTTATCCTCTCGTAGGCAATAGTCGCGTAAAAGTAGAAGTAAGTAAGTATTACCGGGCGAGTTGATTACTACACCACGAAGAACCGGCATTGAAGGAATGAACCTCGAAGTGAAGGATGATATAAAGACAGTCCACAGAACACGGAGATTTTTGTCAGTGACGAGTGTGGTGGAGTGTGCATACTATTTACCGAGTAAGTAAGATAGACTGAAACACCTGTGGCGCGACTTGATATTTCGCTGAAGTTGAAAGGTCGTGTGTACTGTGCTTCGTTGCGCCCAGTTCTGTTGTATGGTTATGAGACTTGGAGTCTAAATGCGGAAGATGTTCGTCACCCTGAGGTTTTCGACTATCAATATTTGCGTAGTATTGCTAAGATTGGATGGAATGACTGAGTAATTAATGCCGATGTCAGCAATCGAGTGTTGCTTACCACTTCAGAGAGTTTTCTATCACAGCGTATCCGGCTCAGTAGGCTTCGTTGGTTGGGGCATGTGTCAAGTATGGCAAACATATTCACTGTACCGTGCCCTACTTTCCGTTCCTCCTCGGGAATCGAAAGAGCCACAGATGACGCGGAAACGGGGAATAAGGAAAATGTACGGTAAACCTTGGCAGAGTAGGTGTCTTACGTCCAACAGATCCTTCTACCAGTTGGCTGGAGACACTGAAGGATATGTCTGCGAACCGCGCACAGTGGCGATCGTGTTGTCACTTTCTGTCGAATCAATGACTGATCGATGTGCGTTTGTACAGTTAGACTGTATATTCCGTGTGTTGGCTACTAGGGCATTCTTTCCTTTTCCCACCCATGTAGGCCCACTCCCTGTCCATCTTGTATATTCATACTTTTTAATTCAACGTGCAACATGATGAGAAAGGTAGTGATCAGCGGGGCTCGCCTTGCTTTTCAACGCTGTAAGGTAATGATAATGATGACCATCTGGAATGACTCGGGGCGCTTAGGACAACGGTCGCAAAATCGAGTCAGGGTTTGCACTGTGCTCACATCCAACCGCCGTGCACAGTCGATGATAATTCGAGGCATCCATGGTGTCGATATATATCCCCTAGTGGTAGATAGTTGTGTAAAGGTGAAAAGTGAGTTAGTATGGAAGCGCCCGACGATGGTCGAATTTTGTGCGGATTCTAAGGGAATAAAACTATGTTCCAAATATCTTTAGATGGGCTTTGACCAAAACTGTCATGCTTTATGAATGTGTCTTATTGTGTCATATATTTTCCGGATCGTTCAAAGCAGTCTACTGATCGACTTCGTTCTGACAAATGCAACTTCACATCCGCATCTCACCTTTTGTTACATCCACCCCACATTAGCATGGATCGACTTATATCCACTGTGCCCAATGCCAGCGATGTCGACCAGCAAATCGTGTACATTGTGTGAACTGTGCTCGCTGTGTCGCTCCCGATCAGTGCCCTCATCGAACCGTTACAACTGAGTGTAAATACAAAGCCAAACGAAAACGGAAGCATTAATCTCAATGGCTCTGAGCACTGGTGTTGCTCGCAATTAGGGTTGATAATTTGCATAGATTCCTTATTACCGATCTGCGCATCGATAATGTCCCCGCGACTGGTGACAATTCAACCGCTAGGCCCTTCAATCAGGGGCCTAACGATAAGTATTGTAATGCACATATATTCGCAATGAAATATACTCATCAAAATCTTTGTTCCTCTTTTCGCGTTTCATTCAGCGCTGTTCATGGTACTCCGTGTCGGCGAAGATACCATATGAGCTTCTTAGCTGATCTCCGTTTCCTCACACGTACTTTTGCTTAGGATTATGTTATACCTAGCCAGTGTGCGTTCTGGTATGATAAGCCATCCTAGGCGGTGGCACGGCATTTGTGTCTCCGGCAGACAGACATGTCTGATTGTTGTTTTGATGGGGAGTTCAATTTCAAGTCGGTAACTGCTTGGTGGACACGTTTACGAACCACGGTAACCAACAGAAGTACAACTTGTGTATAGGTGCATGTGAACGTCTGCGCGATTAAATGTTTATACGTGATTGCTTGAGTTAAAAACAATGGAATTCGCTGTCACAGGGTTTGATAACACGCTGTCGCTATTGGAGCCTTATGTGTTTCTGTCTGCTCTAAGTTTCCAAATCACGGTTGCCCCCTCTCTTCATATATACGCATTTGTTTTGAGTCTGTTGCCGTACTTTAGTACAATGAAAGGAACATGCTTCATAGCCTGAAAGGCCAACTTTACTGTTAGTGACAACGGGTAACCGTGACCCTGAAACTTAATTTGGGGGACCATGTAATGTTACAATAGGTCAGGCGTGGTAAGGTGCTGGACCATTTAATGTGCTTCGGCGGTGGCGGGTTTTGAACGTCTGACCTCCGAGGAGATAAACGTATGAAACACTTGACCACAATCAATCCAAGCAGGAAATAAGAAAGGTAACTACAATGATTTTTTGTTTCCACTTATTCCAGTCGCTTATTCGCACAGTTAATATAGGGGATGCGAATAAAAATATAGACCAGCGGGGGACACTTGTTTGATCAAATTTGATATGTACCCGCTTTGTGACATTTCAGCTGGGTACTGGCCGGTCTTCACGTCGTTTATGCTGATCTCCAGATTCAGTGATGTCTCTTGTAATCAAGTAACAATGGCTTCAGTCCCGGCAGTATGCGTCCATGGATTCGACTTGGTGCCGTTTGTCTCTGTCTATTTGTTATCTTTCTGTTCTGGCGCTGTTTGCTCCACCTATCTGGTCGAACTGTGGCGTCAGATGACAAGCCTTCCATCATATCAGGTGCTTCTCGGGTCATACTGCCCAGTCATGCTTCGACCCAATGTACATATTCCACCTGTTTTGATGCTTCCCAATGTGCTCGGGAACATCCAGGACGACCGTTGAATCGGATCGGAGTGTACGTGTATGACGTGAATCCCCTAAGTCCCGTTAGTGATCAGTTCTCGGCACTCGTTAGAGCTGTGAACTCAAGTCGTTACGCGGTGCATACGCCCACGGAGGCTTGCGTTTTCATACCTCACGTGGATTTGTTGAACGGGTTGCGCGTCGGACTGGATCAAGCACTACGTTTGACCAACAAATCCCCGATGTAAGTTACTATTTAGCATTGTCTAAACTGTCGCTCTGTTTTATTCCATCATCAGGGCTTTGCTGTTTACGTTGACATGATTAACTACTAGCAAGCTTCTGTAGTTCAAGGTGTTGCACAAAGTACTGCTGATGTAAGTAGTATCCATAGGTAGACGGTCAAAGTTTCTTGGGAGCACATGACCGGTTTTGCGGTTATTGTTGCTCATCAAATGTGCGTATCTGTCCTTGTATATATATATATATATATATATATATATATATATATATATATATATATATATATATATATATATATATATATATATACTCGGTATGTGTTCATTCACAACAATCTAATTTGTACGGCCGGAGTATGAGGTAATGGTCCTGTCAGAATATTTTTCATTGAAGAATCCCAGCTATGGTTCTGTGATGCGCATAGCTGATGAGCGACAAGTACCTCATAACTGGTCGTGTGGTTACGAGGAACTTTGCCTATTATCAGTGGGTACTACTTGCATCAAATATTTCAACTCGGGGTCACAGTGTCCTCATTCCCCGAGTTTAGCTACGGCTGACTCCTGTAGAACCATCAGCGAATCACAGTTGCGATTCTTCAGTGAACTCTGCGGAGAGGAACATCCGTTCACACTCTTGATGCACAGATTAGATTGTTGTGAGCAGAATAGCTGTACTGGTAGTCGGAAGTCAGTCTAATAGGTAGTTGATGGTCTGTACCTGGATCAACGCGTTCTTGTAGAAGACACTCTAGATGTGCACTGGACTCTATGGTCTCATTCGCATGATAATATCAGCTTTTGGAAGCTGGCGGAACCTCGTGGTCTGTATCACCTTGTCCTGAGTCATTCTTCTACGTCGGGGACTTGATTGGAGCATTTAGGTCGAGCGAATTCTTCTGGTTTGTCACGTGAGACCGTGATATTTTGCGATGTTCCTGGTATCCTGTTGCAACTTCTGCTTCATAATATCTCTTGTAGAATTGTTATTTTGTTCCTACCGTTACATCGACAGTATTGACCTTCTGTGCTGGCTCACCAGTTCATCGGGGAAGAAGACTGCTTCCGAAGCATTTCAATTTATTAGTGCTTAGCATACCGTCTACATAAGATGCTGGGTCACAGTAGCCAATCGTTGCATCAAAACTAATTGGCCCGACTAATAACGGGTGTTGTTTCATCCGATGGGGTCGCGTTACAGTCAACCACCGCTCGGTAGAATTCCTTTGTCATCTTATCGATCCGTCATTCCGTTGTTCGTGATTTTCCTGACTCAAGCCTTGACCTTGATTCTGGACGGATGCTACTTGTGCATCATATGACTCATCGTCATGGTGTTAGTCTATTGGCAAAGACAGACCGTGCGCTGTTGACGCACCAACCAATGCTCGTACAATAACGTCCTCAGATATTCGAGAGCAAAGAACACACCTCGGTTTAGTGTGAGTAGATCTTGCTGTGTTGGGTTGAGCATTGATACTGCATGATGAGTCATTTCATACACAATTTAGATTTTATCGTAAACAGATCCGTTCAACGACGGTAGCGCAGCACTCGCCTGCTAGATGCCAGGAGTTCGGATAGTTTTAGAATCGTTTTCATGATCATTCATCGCCGTTTCATGCACTTCTACCGGTCCACTCCTCTTTCTTTCGATGATAGATGGAACACGGGTGTAAATCACATCGTATTCAATGTTATCCCAGGGAAAGCATTGTTGTTCACTGGACAGGCAATCCTAGCCGGTAGTGTGCATACCCCCACAACATATCGATCAACCTTTGATGTCGCTATTCCGGCTTACAACCCGCTGCTACGACATAAGAAGGGATCAACAGAAAAGTAAGTCACCGATCGACACTGGTTAGAAGTTTAAACTGTATGTAACAGTACATTACACGGCGTTGTTTGTAAGCGGCTTATGGCCGCATTTCACTTGGTTACGCTCACAAGGACAGACAGATGCATACTCGGATTCTTGATTATGGCGTTTAGTATTGCTATATTATGCTGTTCACTCACCTTTCTTTTTCTGTTCATTTTCCAGTCGTTCGGTGTTGTTGACCATACTTCCTTTTAAATACAAGCCTCTCCGATCACAAATATACGAACTCTTGTCCGCCTATCGAGGTCAACCGACAGATTCTGAGCCAAATCGGACTGTGATCCTATTACGCCACGCCTTCCGGACGGACCGGTCGGTGCCGGATCGAATCCCACCACTTTTGGCCATTGTATCGCATAGTTCGTACACCAGGGAACCACCGAAGCTAGTCGACTACGAGGACACATTGACCCGAAGCACGTTCTGTGCAATTGTTCACGCAGACCCATTGGGTTATCTGGCCTTGTACGACGCAATGTCGCATGGTTGTATCCCCGTTTTGATAGATGATGGGATGGTGTTACCATTTTCTGAAGTGCTTGACTGGTCCAGGTAAGCGTGTGGCAACCAACCTACGTTGCAGTAAACCTCGAGTATTTTCGATTCCGTTATGTTACCTGGGTTGAGTAGTTTCTCATCCCCAGCATCAGACCTCAGCATACTGTCTGGGGTGCTCACTCTCCACTCTACGTTGAAATGCTCTGGATTTCTTGTCTTACTGCTTTGTTCTTGTTAGTAATCGCCAGTAGTCACCATTTTCATCATTATTATTGTTCAGTGTGTTCATAAAATCCGGGTTCACCCAGCTGTTTTGTGTTCATATTTTTGCTGTTGAGAACGATGATAGTAGCTTTTGCTTTTCGTGTATGGCCTTGGAATGCTAGAAGTCACTACTGGTTTCGCTATTGGCCTAAAGGTGCGTGTTCAAATTGTAAAGATGTAGTCATGTACATCGAAAAAATAACAAAGATGTCATACTGACTGATATGAAACACATCTTTCGGTTTAAACCCAGTTTAGTTTAGCTTAAGTAGCCATTAGCTGCGTGCCTGTGTGGTGGTTTCGGTTGCTATTTCCTTTCAACAATCCCATTCGCAAACTACTGAGTAGGTGCACTGTTCTGCCCCATTGGATAAGGTTAACTTGCATAACTCAATCAGGCACTCTGATCAAGGTCTTCGTATCTTCCTTGCTGGTCATGAACTGGTCATGCTAATTGATCTTTCGGTCATTGTGCGTAGCACCGAACATTGTACACCAAAGAAGATCATCCGGGAGTATGCGCAACATGTTTCAGCCATCTTAGCCTGATGAGGTTTATTGTTTGATCTATTAATTTGTCGCGTGCACTCAGCGTTGCTGTTTCTGTGTTCTTGCCATACTCAAACAGAACTTCGAAGATATTGGTGTTTAAGCACGGGTACTCTTTGTATCTTTTCGACCCTTAGTGGTCAGAGTTCTGAGTCGGCTGAATTACCGCAACGCAGAACCGAACCTTGAATAAGCGGATGTCAATTCTACGCCAGAGATGTGCTAGATTGGGTAAAGGCCAGTGCGATGGAATTTTTTCCGATATCCGACTTTCGGCTAAAATCCAGTTATCCAGATAATGAAATCAGAATGAACACGTATATTGCAAGATATTTGCAAGTATTCTGTTTACTCCTGTCGACCAAGTGCGTAGAAAATGTCAGTTTACATATGATACGGTATCTGGGATACACAGCGAGCAAATAAAGGTGTTTATCACAAACAAGTCAGCAATTCTTGTTTGGCTTCGTGGATAATGCCAAGGAAGAAAGGATGTTTACAATAATTGTCTTGTGCTCAAAGAAGGAGTGTTTTCTATCTTTAACAGTATAGCTTCACTAAACACTGACAGTTTTGGATTCCGGTTACGTAGTCGTACTTTGAATAATCATTTCGGGTCAACCCGATGACTTGTCGAAAGCAAATGCTTCGCGATAGATGACGCTGGGTATCTTGCCGAAATTTGTTTTGTGCAGTTTAATTGAGTCATTGGCTGCAAACACTATTTTGGGATATGTTCAGTCTCTCGTTACACAAAGCATCGTTCTGTTCCGGCTACGTACGTGTCACTGAGATTGCAGGTGAAATGGTATACAAAGTGCGAGACATTAGGAATAATGTAGCTGTCAGTGTGATAATGGAATCTCAATCTTCTGATGTTCTGCACTATGCCCAATTGGGTTGCCATATACTTCCCGCTCAGAAGGGAGCTTATATTATAACGTAAACGATTACAAACGTCACCTTTAAAACGAACCAATAAAATGACCTGCTTTCATTTGGCGATCAACATAGAGTCCGTTTTGCGTCGTGGTTCACCGTGATGCTGAATGGGCTTTTCTGAATGACCATTATTCATCCTCATTTCGCAGATAATCAGCAGAACAATCTTCATGGTCTTATGGAGGACAGTTCTGGCCAAAACGTGTTTGTAAGCAACCGCGGTGAAACTAAAGGACAGCGTTTAGTGTCCGCTCCGATTTGCTTTGGAATGGGTCAACAAGCAGTAGTGGTTTGCAGAGTGTAGCGAAGTTTAGAAAAAATTAAATCGTTAAAAAGAATGTCCCTCAGTCCACTTACCTTGCTTTTCAAAGGAGGTTCGTTGATCATTGACACTTAGAGCGGTTTGTTCATTCTTCGCTGGAAGTGAGAATGGTTACGTGAGGGTGGCACGGTGTCTCAAAGTTCTACGGCTTTGGAAAACAACAGTGACGTGGATCATACCGTTTTGGTAAATGCTTAGAGATACTCGTTGAGAATTGCTCCCCATTTGGCAGCGGTATTCATGGGGTTAGAATATTGGAGGAGAAAAAGTCAATTATAGTGCCGGTAGAGGAGAGAAAAGAAAGCATTTACCCAATCGTTAGACAGGAAGGTTTTAATTAGGCTGACGGAGATTTGAATCCCCACCGCCGCCGGTTACTTTGGTGGTAGATAACATTTCCGTGTCGTCCGGCTCGTTACCACACCTGACCTATTGGGACCTTATGGGGTACTCCACTCCAAGTCTCAGGGTCTGGTTGCCGGTTATACCTGATAGTGCAGTGGGCCTTCATGGCTATGGGGTATATACCCTTTCCAGTGCACTCATGCACAAGCATGTAATAAAGAAAGATGAGCATTATGATCACAGACTTTGCGTTGTCATCGATCTAGAAAAGAGAAAAAGGAGTGGCCCTGCATCCAGCGTGACCGCAGTATTCAAAAGTAGGTTGTGTTTTTGTGGTGTTGCGGTGTAGTATAGTGCAAGGCGTTTTTATGGGGCAGAGAAATAGCTTACGCGAAACAGGTACAATATTTTTATTGAAGCGGATGAGAGGTTTCCGTAAATATGTGGGGAGAAAGATAAGCATGGCGAAAACTGAAGACCCAGAATCACCGCAGACAAAACTAAACGAAGTCAATTGTTATTACTATTGAGGTAGAGGAGAAATGATGCACGCTTTCTGGAAACCGACATTTGAGAGATTTTGGAAGCACATTCTTAGTGCCCCAGTTTTCGACTCCTCGAAGACGATAATGTTCAAATCTAAGTTCATAGGACGATAGCGCATGGTAATCGTGAAAAATGAAAACGACGGAGACACAAAACGTGTTAGATTTATGAGTGAGGTTGAGATAGGTGACGAATTGCGCGAAAGCTTCTGCTTCCCGAACCGAGTTGGTTGTGCCTGTGGATTGCTGGGGCCAACCACCGTCGTGGACGTCGAAATCACTCAAACCTTTGAACCAATAAGCCGGATTGCATGATTTTTCAGTGCAGTAGATGGACATACCAAATAAATAACAAGTATATGTTTTCCTGTCGTTTAGTAGCCTATGGCGATCGTTTCATAGTCACTGTCTCTTATTTAGTGACCAAAGCCTAGGGTACAGTAAGCAAACATTTCCGACACACCTATACCGAATAAGTTCATATCACGTGTGAGGTGTCGCTCTCAGTTAAGTGATTTGGTGGTCATGTGTGAGTTACGTGTACCTCTGGGTGCTCGAGGCAAATTTGATCACGATCACCCTTCAATTCACCGGCTAAATGAGTGCATCAACATCCGTTGAATTCCCTAGGAGGAAATTGAGGTAATCAACCTGAGCAAGCAAGTGGATGCGGATTCGCGTTGGAAGCGAAAAAAAATTATTGATCAAGACCGCGGAAAATTGTCGAGTGTGCAAGGAAAGGTAAAGATCTGAAACTTCTTGCCTACCATCATGGGATTAACAAAAAACTTGCAGAGCCATTGCCAAACAAGACAGAGAATGTAGCCCTAAGAGAGGATTCGCAAAACTTAGATTTTCCGATGGATTCATAATAGAACTGCGCTCATTGGATTGGGGAGAATCTTGCAATCACTTTTAGTGGAATGAAGAAAATGATGGAACTGATAATACCGGAACTACCGATCAGTTTGTCTTCAATTGATCATCTTCTTGGTGGCTATGGTTACACTGCGAAGAAACTGTGTTCATCCGATCGAGCGAAACAAGACTGAAGTCAAAGAGAGACAAGCTCAATACTTGATGGGGTTACAAAAGCATGGTATCTCCGTCTTAGGTTTTTACACGAATGAGACCAAGTACAGCATAAAGTGCACGCGGACAGGAGGGCGATCAATGAAGGGCAAACTGTGCATCAGGACTTTATCACGAAATAAAGTTGCAAACAGTGCTGTTGTTTGCTGTTCTGTAATGGGTATGTTATAAAATGAATACCACTGCAGAATGAATGTTGTCATTTTCATCAGCTTTCTGGAAAAGTATTCTTCGTAAGTATCAACGGAACAACCAAACACTGATGCCGTATTTTCTTCCGGCAATGCTCCAGTGCACCGACGGGCGAGTGAAGCACTACTGGCAACCGGAAATGCTGTTCGATGTCTCCCTCCCTATGGTCCATTCTCTAATCCGATCGGAGAGGTATTCAGTATGTTTATTGGAACTGTCTAATCTCTTCAAGAAGACAGAGTTCTGATTCGCAGCTTTCCAGAAAATCAACCTACGGAGATATTGATGCAGTTATTAAAACAAGCAATGAGCCGGATTTCGCCTGTTTCATATGCTGTATTTGACAGACACAATTTCACATTTATTGAACCTTCGAAAAATTATTTCGATCCATAAACCTGATTTTCTTCATTGTGATTACATTTTTATTAGATAACTTAGACATTTTCCTTCGCAGTACCTGTGCATTCGAGCTTGTAACTCGCACAAGACTACCAAGTCCCGTAACTGGGGTCGATAACTCACTCGGATTTGACCTTATTCTGCATGGGTTTGGTTACTATACCCCAGGCCATGGTGACCGGTGGTGGTCGAGTCGTTTAGAGCGTTTGCTTACTACCTCGGAGGTCTGATGTTCGAATCCCCGCCATCGGTTACTTTGGTGGTAGACAGTAATCCACTGTCGTCCGGATCGTTACCACACCTGGTCTATTGGGATCTTATGTGGATCTTCGCTACTCCAAGTCTCAGGGTTCGGTTACCGGTTGCCCTCAATAGTCTAGTGGGCCCTCGTGGCTATGGGGTATATACCCCTTCCCCTGTACTCATGTGCAAGCATGTAATAAAAAAAATTACAGACAATGGCCATTAAACGATCGCCAAAGGGTGCTAAACGACTAGAAGACCTGTAGTGTTGTGGAAGGCCATAGAGGTCGTGATTTAGAGACGAAAGGTAATGTTACAACTGCATAATTGCAACCCACAATTAGAAAAGCCAAAATTTGGAAAGACGAGTTTTGGGACAAACACATCCTCATTGAAAGTGAGTTGAGGATGAATAGCTTGATAGGGAAGTCGGAGGTGTCGGAAGAAGCGTGAGAGGACTCTAGATAGTGGTACACGAAAACGGTTTGGATTTTAAATGTTTGTGGACACTTCCCGAGAGTGAATGACTGTGCGAAAAGTTTACATATTTCACGGTTTTTGCCTGAACGTTGTAAATATAAGCGGGAAAAACCGACAATCGTAACTCTAGCACTGGGAGCGAAGAAACGCCTAGAGATCCTAGAAGTTCGAATCCCATCATAACCGGTCAACTTTGATGTTAGGTAGCACCTCGCTGTACTGTCGCGGAGTGATCTTTTACGACCTTATTCGGACCTATATTTCAGGTTTTAGTGTCATGAGTTCCGGATGTCAATGCTGGTATAGTGTTAAATGCTGAAATTGGGAACCAGATGTTTGTCACTAAAGCAAGTGCTCAGTCTAAACAGATTAAGATGTTTGAGACATGTGTTACACATGCTCGTCGGTATACTTCCTCGGTGTGTATTGTTCTCGGAGGCAGGTAGTGGTTGGTGGTAGGTTGAGATGGACGGTGCTGAGAGGTATCGACCAAACCCAGAGCACAGAAGTGCTCGAGGTTAACGGATAGAAGAACCGAACTGAACAGTGGGACTCGGTGGTTTAGACTTTGCTCGTTCCACTGCATGTATATCTAATTGTGAAATAATCATGGATATTCTGAACACTTCGATGGAGATTCGTTTGATTTGTCTTTCAACACACACACATTACATCTTTCAGAATTTCAATTCGCATTCATCGCTCAGAATTGGACAACATGCCGAGTCTTTTGGCGGCTTATCCGATGCTGGATATTCGGCGCTTTCAGCACCAAGTACATTTTATCTTCAGTCGATACATGAGCACCATAGAGCAGATTGCACTTACCACCCTGGACATTGTCAACGATCGTGTATTTCCCTATTATGCACGGTCTTATGCGCAGTGGAATAGTCCTGATCACGTGGAGGTTAGTGCGCAACTTTGATTTGGTCTCCATTGTTCTTGTCTTGCATTAATCGTCGGGAACATGCTTGTTTGTATATGTGTAAACCGTTTCTGCTAAAGTGACGTTGTGCGTCTATCTTTGGAACAGCGGAGTTGCACTCGTGATAGTCTCTGACAATAAGTTTAAAATTAGGAGGGGTTTCAAACCCTGCCACCCCCAGTCAGTTTCGGTCGTCCGGCCTGTTACCGCACTTAACCTATTGATGTCCTGTATGGTTATCCACTCCAAGTTTTAAAATCAGGGTTGCCGATTCTTCGCAATGATCTAATGGGCCACTGTTTAGTTGTGGACTATTTTGATTTTAGTTGTGGTGGCACAAAAAGGTATGCTACTGAAAAAACGATCATCATCAACAGCCATTTCAGTCGCAGAGTACTGTTTTCGAATGGTCTTTCTCTCTCTGATCTCCGTTTCGTATTCTTCTGTCGTACCACCAGTGAGAATAACAACGTTCACTGAAACACTATTACCCTCTGCTGTACATTGTTGGTGAGTAAACATTCTACCCTATATATAATGAGGGTTTTGCCATCTCCCCTAGACTGACGGTTCTCCCCTACCCAATAGCGTCGCGGCCGTATCACAGGTTAATAAAAGTGTATGGTACTAGGCAACCTTTCATGATGCAGATAGAGTTCTTCATTCATCTCTTGCTCTTGCAAAAGCAAATGCAACATGCATGGCATTGAGATTCCATGGGGTGTGACGACCTTTTGGACCGTCTGACAGAGGTGTCATTAGCTTTCGAATTTGACGGCAGCATCGCTTTCGTGGCTGTTATATCTTGATGAGGATCCATTCCGT